>MU393989.1:3173014-3596941 GCA_022578575.1 Hypoxylon sp. FL0543 | reverse complement strand
CCTAACCCTAACCCTAACCCTAACCCTAACCCTAACCCTAACCCTAACCCTAACCCTAACCCTAACCCTAACCCTAACCCTAACCCTAACCCTAACCCAAAGCGTTAAAACCTAGCCTTATATTAAGTAACCCTAACCTTAAAAACCTAAAACTTTAATAATTTAAAACCACCTTTTAAGAAATTTGTAAAAATACAAAAAGCATATCATTTTAATCAGAAAAATATCCTCTATTTGCTATAAACATTTCCTAATTCGCATCTAAGATATACCGTTTACCCTGTAGTAGAATATAAAGTTAAATAACTTTGTAAAAAAATATGCTATAAATACACTAAAAACAGCACCGTAACCAGCTTGTCGAGCTCTTTAAAACGCATATTTTTATGTGTTTATATAACTTGAAATGGCTAAGATATTATAGTTTAGCGTTAGCGTATATGTTGAAGCGTTGAAACCTGGCCCCACATCGAGCAACCCTAACCCTGAAAAATCGGAATTTTAAAAATCCAAAATCCCCTCTTAAAAAAATCGTAAAAATAAAAACAATATACCATTCTTATCAGAAAAGTCTCCTCTATTTGCTATAAATATTTTATAACGTGCATCCAAGATATATAGTTTACCCTATAGCAGAATATAAAGTTTATTAACTTTGTGAAGAAATATGCTATAAATAAAACAAAAATATCACCGTGACTAGCTTATTGAGCTCTTTAAAATGCATATTTTTGCGTGTTTATATAGCTTAAATTGGTCGAGATATTATAGTTTAGCGTTAGCGTATACGTTGAAGCGCTAAAACCGGGCCCTATATTAAGCAACTTTAACCTTGAAAACCTAAAATTTCAATAACCTAAAATCACCCCTTAAGAAATTTGTAAAAATATAAGAATTATATCACTTTAATTAGAAAATTTCCCTCTATTTGCTATTGAAATTTCATAACGTGCATCCTAGATATATAGCTTACCCTATAGCAAACTTTAGACCTAAGTAACTTTACTGGTAATTTTGCCACAAATATATCAAAAATACCCTCTTATTGCCTTCAATAAGCTCTTTAAAATGGTTATTTTTTTGTATTTATAGCCCTTATAGTTGTTGAGATAAATTTTGGTTATCTAGATGTGGTTATTTAGATACCTTTGCAAATCAGATCATGGATTACCCGCACAAGCTATACTATTAAAATTTGTGGTTATCTAGATATCTAGATAACTAAGTATACTGGATAAGCTTTAATTATGTTAGGTCTTTAAGGGCTTTAGGGCTTTAATTATATTAGGTCTTTAAGGGCTTTAAAGCTTTATTTATATTAGGTTTTAAGGGGCTTTAGGGCTTTAGTTATGCTTACTTTTTAGGTGTTTTAAGGCTCTAAGTATGCTAGGTCTTTAATGGCTTTAAGGCTTAGATTAATATTAGGTCTTTAAAGGCTTTAAAACTTTATTCATACTAGGTCTTTAGGGGATTTAGAGCTTTATTTATGCTAGGTCTTTAGGTGCTTTAAGGCTTTAAACATATTAGGTCTTTAGAAGCTTTAGGGCTTTATTTATACTAAATCTTTAAAGGCTCCAAGGCTCTAAGCATATAAAGTTTTTAAGGCCTTAATTAAGCTAAGTCTTTAGGGGCTTTAAGGCTTTAGTCATGCTAGCTTTTTAGGTATTTTAAAGCTTTATTTATACTAGGTCTTTAAATGCTTTAAAGCTTTAACCATGTTAGGTTTTTAAAGCCTTAATTATGTTAGGTTTATAGTAGCTTTAAGGCTTTATTCATATTAGGTCTTAGGGGCTTTTAAAGCTTTATTTATGTTAAATCTTAGGGGCCTTTAAAGCTTTAAGCATACCAGATTTTTAATAACTTTAGGGCTTTATTTACACCAGGTTTTTAAGGCCTTAATTATATTAGGTTTCCAAAGGCTTTAGAGCTTTATTTATGCTAGGTCTTTAAGGGCTCCAAAGCTCTACTTATATTAGGTTTTTGGGGGCTTTAAAACTTTAAGCATACTAAATCTTTAAAGCCTTAATTATACTAGGTTTTTAAAAGCTTTAAAGCTTTATTTATGCTAGGTCTTTAAGGGGTTTTAAAGCTTTAAGCATGTTAGGTTTTTAGTGGCTTCAAGGCTTAAATTATATCAAGTTTTTAAGGCCTTAATTATACTAGGTTTTTAGGGGCTTTAAGGCTTTAGTTACATTATACCTTTAAGGGCTTTAAGGCTTTAATTATGCTAGATCCCTAAGGCTTTAATAGCTTCAAGGCTTTAATCCCCTTAAGGCTTTAATGGCTTTAAGGTTTTAAGGCTTTAACCCCTCCAAGGCTCCAATAGCTTTAAGGGTTTAAGCATATTAAATTTTTAATAGCTTTAAGGCTTTAAACATGTTAGGTCTTTAGTGGCTTTTAGGCTTTATTTATATTAGGTCTTAGGAGGCTTTAGGGCTTTAAGTATATAAAGTCTTTAGAAGCTTTAAGACTTTATTTATATTAGGTTTCCAAAGGCCTTAGGGCTATAAGCATGCTAGGTCTTTAAGGCCTTAATTATATTAAATCTTTAGATACTCTAAAGCTTTATTCATGTTAAATCTTTGGGAGCCTTAAAGCTTTAATTACGTTAAGGCTTTAATATCTTTAAAGCTTTAATAAGTTTAAAGCTTTAATCTCTTTAAGGCTTTAGTAGTTTTAATAGCTTTAAGGCTTTAATCCCCTTAAGGCTTAAGTAGCTTTAAGGCTTTAAGGCTTTAATTCCTTTAAAGCTTTAATCCTTCCAATACTTTAATGACTTTAAGGATTTAAGCACACTAGGTTTTTAGTATTTTTAAGGCTTTATTTATGTTAAAATCTTTAGGGGCTTTAAAGCTCTAATTATACAAGGTCTCCAAAGGCTTTAAAGCCTTAATTATGCTAAATCTTTAGAGACTTTAAGGCCTTAATTATACTAAGTTTCTAGGTGCTTTAAGGCTTTAGGCATATTAGGTCTCTGGGGGCTTTAGGGCCTTATTTATACCAGGTTTTTAATAACTTTAAAGCTTTATTTATGCTAGATCTCCGGGGGCTTTAAGGCCTTAATTATACTAAGTTTTTAGGGGCTTTAAAGCTTTAAGCATGCCAGGTTTTTAAGGGCTTTAAAGCTCTAAGCATGCTAAGTTTTTAAGGGCTTTAAGGCCTTAATTATGCTAGGTTTTTAAAGGCTTTAAAGCTTTATTTATACTAGGTCTTTAATAGCTTTAAGGCTTTAAGTATATCAGGTTTCTAAAGGCTTTAAAGCTTTATTTATGCCAGGTTTTTAAGGGCTTTAAGGCCTTAATTATACTAGGTTTTTAATAGTTTTAAAGCTTTAAATACACTAAATTTTTAAAGGCTTTAAGGCTTTATTTATACTAAATCTTTAATAGCTTTAAAGCTTTAAACATGTTAGGTTTTTAATAGCTTTAAGGCTTTAATTATATTATGTTTTTAAATGCTTTAAGGCTTTAAGTATATTAAATCTTTAAAAGCTTTAAGGCTTTAATAATACTAAATTTTTAATAGCTTTAAGTTTTTATATGTTTTAAGTGTTTAATAACGCTAGGTTTTTTAAGGCTTTAAAGCCTTAATTTTACTAGGTTTTTAAAGGTTTAAAGGCTTTAAATATATTAAGTTTTTATATCCTTTAAGGCTTTAATTATATTAGGTTTTTAAGGCTTATAAGGCTTTAATTTTACTGGTTTTTCGGTAGTTTTAAGGCTTTAATTATACCTTAAAAAGCTTTTTAAAACATATATTTTAGTTTATTTTCTCGCTTTAAATTAGTTAAAATATTTAAGTTTAAATTTAATATTTCATTTTAAGTTTTATAGCTGTGGCCTTATATTTAATATTTTTAATTTAAAAAGCATTAATATTTAAAAATATAACATTACCCTTAAATAAGTTTGAAGAAAAATAAAAAGTATATTATTTAATTAGGAAAATTTCCCTTTATTTACTTTATAAATTTTATAACATGTATTTAAAAAATAAGATTAATTATAATGCAAATTCTAAACTAGAATAATATTACTAATATTTGCCTTTTAAAAAATCGGAAACCATTACTATTTTTATTTTATTAAGCTCTTTTGAATGCATATTTTTGCATATTTATAGTATATAAACTAGCTAAGATATTAAAATCTAGGGTTAGGGTTAAACCTTAAGCCTTGTAACCTTGGCCTCATATCTAGTAACCTTAGCCTAAAAAGCATTAATATTTAAAAAATTTAAAACCACCTCTTAGAAAATTTGTAAAAATATAGAAAACATATCATTTAAATTAGAAAAATTCCCTCTATTTACCTTATAAAGTTTATAACGTGCATCTAATAAATAAGCTTAACACTAATGCAAATTTTAAACCTAAATAACTTTACTAATATTTGCTTTTTAAAAAATCGAAAACTATTATTAGTTTTATTTCACCAAGCTCTTTCGAATGCATATTTTTGCATATTTATATTATATAAACTAGCTAAGATACTAAAATCTAGGGTTAGGGTTAAACCCTAAGGCATGTTATTATGGCCCCATATCTAATAACCCTGACCTAAAAAGCATTAATATTTAAAAATTCAAAACCACCTCTTAAAAAGTTTATAAAAGTATAAAAAATATATCATTTTAATTAGAAAAATCTCCTCTATCTACTCCATAAATATCATCACTTGCATCCAAAGTATAAGCCTTATTTCATAGTAAATTTATAACCTAAATAACTTTACTAATAAGCATCCTAAAAAATAGTTAAAGATATTATTATATTTGCCTTAAAAAGCTCTTTTAAACGCATATTTTTGCATGTTTATATTACGTAAACTGGCTGAGATATTAAACTTCAGGGTTAGGGTTAAACCTTGAGCCTTATAACCTTGGCCCCACATCTGGTAACCTTAACTTGAAAAGCATTAATATTTAAAAAATTCAAAACCACCTTTTAGAAAATTCATAAAAGTATAAAAAATATATCACTTTAATCAGAAAAATCTCCTCTATTTACTCCATAAATATCACAACGTGCATCCAAAGTATAAGCCTTATTTTATAGCGAATTCCTAACCTAAATAGCTTTACTAATAAGCATCCTAGAAAATAGTTAAAAATATCATTATGTTTGCCTTAAAAAGCCCTTTAAAATACATATTTTATTTTATTAATATCTCTTATAATAGTAAAAGTATTAAAGCTTAAAGTTAACGTTTAATCTTAAGCCTTTTAGCTATAGCCCCATATTTAATAACCTTAACCTAAAAAGCATTAATATTCAAAAATTCAAGACTACCTTTTAGAAAATTCATAAAAATAAAATAAGTATATCATTTTGATTAGAAAAATCACCTCTATTTGCCCTATAAATTTTATAACGTGCATCCAAGAAATAGGCTTAACCCTAATGCAAAGTTTGGACCTAGATAACTTAGCTTCTCAGCGTCCTAGAAAGAATCGAAAAGTAGTACTATATTCGTCTCGATAGGCTCTTTTAAACGCATATTTTTGCATGTTTATACCATGTAAACTGGCCGAGATATCAAACTCCAGGGTTAGGGTTGAACCCTAAGCCCTGTAACCTTAGCCCCACATCCGGTAACCCTGACCTAAAAAGCTTTAATATTCAAAAATCCAAAACCACCTCTTAGAAAAATCGTAAAAATAAAAAAAGTAAATCATTTTAATCAGAAAAATCTCCTCTATTTGCTATATAAATTTCGTAACATGCATCCAAGGAATAAGCTTAACCCTAACACGGACTTTGGACCCGAATAACTTTACTTACAAACGTCCTACAAAGAATCGGAAAGCATCACTATAATCGTCTCGTCAAGCTCTCTCGAATGCATATTTTTGCATGTTCATACGACCTGTATTCGTCGAGATAGTTTTTGGTTATCCAGATCTGGTCATCCAGATACCCCTGCAAAAAGGATCACGGACCAGGTGCACGTGCCACCTCACCAAAAATCATGGTCATCCAGATATCTGGATGACCAAGTATTCTGGATAGGGTTATACCCTAAAGCGAGAAACTTTAACCTTAAAAAGCCTAAAACTTCAAAAATCAAAAACCACCTTTTAGGAAATTCATAAAAATATAAAACTTATATCACTTTAATCAGAAAAATCTCCTCTATATGCTATATAAATTTCATCACGTGCATCCAAAATATAAAGCTTACCCTATAGTAAGGTTCGGACCTGAATAACTTCACCAATAATTTTGCTACAAATATATCGAAAATACCACCATGACCGCCTTGCCGAGCTCTTTAAAACGCATATTCTTGCATGTTTATACGATTTAAACTGGCTGAGATCTTTTTGGTCATCCAGATGTGGTCATCTAAATACCTCTGTAAATCGGATCACGGACCACCCGCACGGGCCACACCACCAAAATTCATGGTCATCGAGATATCTGGATGACCAAGTATACTGGATAGGTATATTATTAAATAAATAATAAATATATTATTAAATAAAATAAAAATAATTATTATAAAATAAAAATAATAATATTATAATAAATAATAAAGAGAAGTAAAAATTATTTAATTAAATTAATAGGTTTAAAGAAATAAATATTAAAGTAAAAACAACTTATTATTAAAAATAAAATTAGTTTATTTTTATGAATAAAATTGCCTTTTAACTGAAAATAATAAATATAATTTTAAAATATATAATAACTTAAATAAGCTTTTAATTTTAACTATTTAAATATATTAATTATGTTAAATAGGTTTAAATAAAGGTTTATTTTTATTATATTTTATACCTTATTTAAATTAAATTTATTTATTATTTAATATAATTTTAAGTTATAATTTTTATATTATTTTATATTATTTTAAATTATTTATAAATAAATAAAAATTAATAATTTATAATAACTTATTAAATTAATTAAATAAAAAATAATATATTTAAATATTATTATTATTATTATTATTATTATTAATCTTATACTAATTATCCTTATTACCTATTCTTAAAAGACAAAATGTATAAAGCTACTACTTAATAAATATTTAGGTAAAAACTATAATTTAGAGAAAACCTATACTACTTTAATAGTATTTTATCTTTATTACATAACTATATTATTTATAGCTTTTTATTTATAAAAGCTTATCCTTTTAATAAAAATAAGTAAAAAAGAAAAGAAAATTAATGTATTATATTAGTATAAATAGGTCCTTTTTTCTTATAGGTTTTAAAGCCTATTATCCTTTTTATAATATTATAGCAGTTTATTTCCTATTTACTGGTATAGCAATAATTATTTTTAGTGATGGCTTTAATATTTTTATTTAATATTGGTTTAAGTGTTTATTAATAATATATTTAAAATGTATTTTTAAAGTGCTACCTAGGACCTTTACTATTAGTATTTATTTACTATTGTTATAATTTTTAATAAATTAATAACTTCTTTTTTATAACTTTTTTGATATCTTTTTATAACTGTTTTATAATTTTATTGTTATTGCTATAGCTAATATTAAGGGTGTTGTGTTTTTTTAAAAGGAGTTATATTTTGTTAATATTTTATGTATAAAGTGTTTTTAATATGTTATTAATAAGTATAATATAGAGGATAGGCTTTTAATTAAGTTTTTTTATTGTTTTATCTTGTTTAGTATAATTATTTATAAGCTTTGTAAAAGCCATAAAATAATTTGCCATACTATAAGTAATCTGGCTGCTTCCTACTACCTTTTTATCCTTATTAATTTAGTTTTCTTTAAGTTATTTTTAGGATATATAGTAATTTCTTTACCTTATTTGTTTTTATTAAGTAAACTACATCTCTCTTTGCTAACACTAATTTTACAAATAATAAGCCACTCCTTATAGATATTTATTAATTTTTAAGGAAATTAAAAGTAAAAATAGCTGGTATGGTGGACCATTTATATTATAGCTTTAATACAACAAAAAGGCAATATTGCTTCTTTTTTTACCCTTTTTTTATTATTAAAGCTATAAATTTTATTACTTATGCTACTTAGGTATAATAGTAGTGGAATTATTTATAAATCTATTATTCCCAGGATATTTATTTTAATATAAATGTTTTACTTACTTTCTAATGGCTTTTTATTAACATTTTATAAACCCTTAAGGGGTGGTAGTTTTTTAAGAAGGTATAGTATTATTATCTTTTATCTAATAATATTAGGTTTAATTACTAAACAGTTATTAAGGCTGCCTATAAGGTAAAGATAAAGTGAGTTATTATAGCTTATTTAAGCTATTAAAAAAAAACCATTTTTATAACTAACTTTCCCTTTCTTCCAGATATTAAGTTATAAATAAGGTTATATTATTTTAATATTATTACATTACTTTATTTATGGTTATATTATATTATATTATACTTATTTAACAGGCATCCTATTCCCTCTTTTAAGTGGTTATATTTAAGCCCTTTATATTACCTTATTTCTTTTAAGCTATATAGCTTTTATCTTTTTATTTATTTAATTGTTTTAACTATTTCACTATTATTCCACTATTATTTTAATAATATACTATTTTGTTATAAGTTATACCTTTTTGCTATAGATTAATCCCTACTATCTAAAGGTTCCTTATATAACTTACCTAAAAAGCTATTATAAAAACTTTAATACTTTTACTAGCAATAGGCTTAACTTTAATTATATTTTCTTTCATTTATTAGTTTCTATATATTTTTTATATATTTATTATAAAAAGCCATATAATTTTATAAATGTTCTAATATTACTTCATTATTTTTACACTAAAGTTTTAAATTAATAGTTTTATCTTAACCTACCCTTAGTATAAGTAATAACATTTTTACTTTATTTACTTTTTTTAAGTAGATAAAACCCTTTTTCATTATTCTTTTTATTAATAAAAATAATAATAACTATTCCTTTTTATCCTTAACTAACCTTTACCATTTTTAAGAGAAGTTCCAAATTAAGATTGTTTAAGTAATAGATAGCTTGCTTTTTAATTTTCTTACTACTAAGGGTTTATATCAGTTTTCCTTTTATTTTATTACCGTTAATACTATAATTTCCTCTATTAATTATTCTTAATAACTTTAATGTTAAAGGGGATATTTGCTATCCCTTTATTCTAAAGATATATATTTAAATATAAATATTTTACTATCTTTTTATTCCCTCCCCACTAATAGGTATAAATTAATTCAAAATAACATTATTTTAAGAAGGTAATAACATATTATTTATTACCTAAAGATATTGGGTTTAATTATTAAAGGCATATTAAGAAGTCTTTTTAAGCAAAAATTAATTTTATTATATCTGTTAAGTTAAGCTTTTAGGAAGGCTATATCTTTATAGTTAATTATTTCTTCTTTTCTAAGGAAGAATTATAGATATTTTAATATTTTTACAATATTTTTATTATTTATAATAATATATTTATTTAATCCTATTTCCCACCACTTATACATTAATATATTACTTTTTTCCTATTTTACTTTAATAACTTTAAGGCTTTAAAAGCCTTAATCTTTTTAAGGCTTTAATAACTTTAAAGCTATAATAACCTTAATTTTTTTAAAGCTTTAATGGCTTTAAGGCTTTAATATCCCTAAGGCTTTAATTATTTTAAGGGTTTAATAACCTTAATTATGCTAAGTCTTTAATAGCTTTAAGGCTTTAAGCACGTTAAGTTTTTAGCTACTTTAAAGCTTTAATTATGTTAAAGCTTTAATAACTTTAAAGCTTAAACTATACCACATTTTTAAAGGCTTTAAGGCTTTAATTATGCCAAGTTTTCAAAGCTTTAATCCTTTTAGGGCTTCAATAACTCTAAGGCTTTAATTCCTTTAAAGCTTTAATAGCTTTAAGGCTTTAAAGCTTTAACTTTTTTAGGGCTTTAGTAGCTTTAAGGGTTTAAACATGTTAGGTTTTTAATAACTCCAAGGCTTTAAACATACCAGGTTTTTAAAGCCCTAATCATATTAGGTTTTTAAGGGCTTTAAAGCTTTAATCCCCCTAAGGCTTAAGTAGCTTTAAAGCTTTAAGGCTTTAATCCCTTTAAAGCTCTAATAACTCCAAGGCCCCTATAGCTTTAATAACTCTAAAACTTTAAAGCTTTAATCTCCCCAAAGCTTTAATAACTTTAAGGCTTTAAGTATATTAAATCTTTAAAGCCCTAATTATATTAAGTCTCCAAAAGCTTTAAGGCTTTAATTACACTAGGTCTTTAAGGGCTTTAGGGCTTTAAGTATGTAAGATTTTTAAGGCTTTAATTATATTAAGTTTACTATAGCTTTAAAGCTCTAAGGATATAAAGTTTTTAAAGTTTTAACCATACTAGGTTTTTAAAAACTTTAAAGCTTTATTTATGTTAGGTTTATAATGGCTTTAGGGCTTTATTTATGTTAAGTCTTTAAAGCTTTAATTATATTAAGTTTTTAAAAGCTTTAAGGCTTTAATTATCCTAGGTTTTTAAAGCCTATAGGGCTTTAATTTTGTTAGGTTTTTAGTAACTTTAAGGCCTTAATTATACTAAATCTTTAAAAGCTCTAAGGCTTTAATTATATTATGTTTTTAAAAGCTTTAAGGCTTTAATTGTGTTAAATTCTTAAGGCTTTAATCTTTTTAAGGCTTTAGTGGCTTTAAGGCCCCCATAACTTTAATAGCTTTAAGGCTTTAAGGCTTTAATTCCTTTAGGGTTTTAATAGCTTTAAGGCTATAATCCCTTTATAGCTTTAGTAGCTTTAATGGCTTTAAAACCCCCATAGCTTTAATGGCTTTAAAGCCTTAAGGTTTTAATCCCTTTAGGGCTTTAAGGCTTTAGGGTTTTAATAACTTTAGTAACTTTAAGGCTTTAATTTCTTTAAGGTTTTAATAGCTTTAAGGTTTTAATTTCCTTAAAGCTTTAATAGCTTTAAAGCTTTAAGCATACTAAGTTTTTAATAAGTTTAAGGCTTTAAACATATTAAATCCTTATAGCTTTAATTATGTTAGGTATTTAAAGCTTTAAGGCTTTAACCTTACCAGGTTTTTAAAAGCTTTAAAGCTTTAATTATATTAAGTTTTTAAAAGCTTTAAGGCTTTAATAATGTTAGGTTTCTAATAACTTTAAATCCTTAAAGCTTTAACTATATTAAATCTATATAAGCTTTAATACTTTAACCATATTAAGTTTTTAATAGCTTTAAGGCTTTAAATATACAAAATCTTTAAAACCTTAATTATATTAAGTCTTTAAATGCTTTAAAACTTTAAGTATACTAAATCTTTAAGGGCTTTAAAGCTTTATTTATGTTAAGTTTTTAGGTGCTTTAAAGCTTTAAACATGCTAGGTTTATAATAACTTTAAGGCTTAGATTAATGTTAGGTTTTTAAAGGCTTTAAGGCTTTAATTATGCTAGGTCTTTAAGAGCTCTAAGGCTTTAAAAATATAAGGTTTTTAAGGCTTTAACTATATTAGGTTTTTAAAGGCTTTAAAGCTTTATTTATATTAGGTCTTTAAAGGCTTTAAGGCCTTAATTATATTAAGTTTTTGGGGGCTTTAAGGCTTTAAGTATGTAAGGTTTTTAATAACTTTAAAGCTTTATTAATGTTAGGTCTTTAAGGCCCTAATTATGCTAAATTTCCAAAAACTTTAAGGCTTTAATTATGCCATACCTTTAAGGGCTTTAAGGCTTTAATTATACTAAATCCCTAAGGCTTTAATCCTTCTAAAGCTTCAATAGCTTTAAAGCCTTTGTAGCTTTAGTAGCTTTAAAGCTTTAAGGCTTTAATCCTTTTAAGGCTTTAGTGGCTTTAAAGCTTTAAGCCTCCTAAAGCTACAATAACTTTAATAACTTTAAGGCTTTAAGCATGTTAAATCTTTAAAACCCTAATCATACTAGGTTTTTAAAGGCTTTAAGGCTTTAATTATGCTAGGTCTTTAAGTGTTTTAAGGCTTTAAATATGCTAGGTTTTTAATGGCTTTAAGGCTTTAATTTTCCTAAAGCTTTAATGGCTTTAAGGTCTTTATAGCTTTAATAACTTTAATAACTTTAAGGCTTTAATTTCCTAAAGCTTTAATAACTTTAAAGCTTTAAGGCTTTAACCTTTTTAGGTTTTTAATAACTTTAAGGCTTTAATTTTTCCAAAGCTTTAGTAACTTTAAGGCTTTAAGGCTTTAACCCTTTTAAATCTTTAATAGCTTTAAGGCTTTAATCTCCTTAAAGCTTTAATAACTTTAAGGCTTTAATCCCCTTAAAGCTTTAATAACTTTAAAGCTTTAATCCCCCTAAAGCTTTAATAGCTTTAAAGCTTTAAAACTTTAACCTCTTTAAAGCTTTAATGGTTTTAAGGCTTTAAATATGTTAGGTTTTTAAGGCCTTAATTATACTAGATTTTTAATAGCTTTAAGACTTTATTTATGTTAAGTTTTAGGGGCTTTTAAAGCTTTATTTATGTTAAATCTTAAGGGCCTTTAAAATTCTATTTATGCTAAGTTTTAGGGGCCTTTAAAGCTCTAAATATACCAGGTTTTTAATAACTTTAAGGCTCTATTCACGCCAGGTTTTTAATAGCTTTAGGGCTTTATTTATACTAGGTTTTTAAAACCTTAATTATACTAAGTTTCCAAGGGCTTTAGGGCTTTAATTACCCTAGGTTTTTAGGGCTTATAAGGCTTTAATTCTGTTAGGTTTTTAATAGCTCCAAGGCTTTAAACATATTAAATCTTTAATGGTTTAAGGGTATTAATAATGTTAGGTGTTTTAAGGCTTTAAGGCTTTATTTATGTTAAGTTTTTAAAGGTTTTAAGGCTTTAAATATACCATATTATTAAGGCTTTAATTATGTTAGTCTTTTAATAGCTTTAAGGCTTTATTTATGCCTAACTTTTAATGGCTTTAAGGCTTTATTTATATTAAGTTTTTAATGATATTTAAGCTTTAAGTATATTAGGTTTCCAGGTTAAGGTTAAGGTTAGGGATAAGGTTTAACCTTAAGATTTTTATTAGCTTTAAGGCTTTAATTATGTTAGGTTTTTAAGGATTTTTAGGCTTTAATTGTGTTAAGCTTTTAATAGCTTTAAAGCTTTAACCATATTAGGTTTTTAATAGCTTTAAAACCTTAAGGTATAAATTATCTTAGGTATTTAATAGCTTTAAAACTTTTATTATATTAGGTTTTTAATAGCTTTAAAACCTTAATTATATTAAGCTAAGGTGAAAGTTTAAGGGGTATTATGTGATTTAATCTTTACTAATTAGTGCGTTTTACTATATTTATTTCTTATGTTGTATAAAAGTAAGCTCTTGAAGAGATTTTTTAAATTATTACTGATTGTAAATAGCTTTAATTTCTTATTTATTTTAGTAGTAGTTACCTTTATATGCATTTTTAAATATTTTAATACCTACTTAATATAATTATTTCTTTCTTTTTATATTAGTTATCTTTCTTTTTAATTAGCTATATAACTAAGAGGGCTGAAGCATTTAAGCTTATCTATAGGCTATAACTTTAAATAGTTCTTAAATCTCAACCCTTAAAGTCTTTTACTCTAGCTTAATTAACAACTATCACGGAACTTAAACCTATAACCTTAGTCTTAAAAGGACCGCTAAGCTATTTAACTAATTAGCTTTTTAAAGTAGCTGTATTATTAAATAAAGGGTGAGAGTTTATGGTAATTTAGTTAAGTAAAAGTTATTAAAACCTTAAAAACCTAAGTAGCTTAAGTGCTATTATTTTCTTATCCTAATAAATAAAGCTATTTTAAGATAAATTAAATATAACCTACTTAGCGGTTATAAAGTTTTATTAATTAATAAAAACTAATAAATTTTAAAACAAAAAAGAAACTAGGATAAAATATAACCTAAAAACCTAAGATAAAACACTAAGGAAAATATAAGATACTAAAGTGAGCTTTAATTTTAAAACCTTACTATTATAAGACTAGGAAACTAAAAATGGCTTATATGGCTAATATTAAGAAACGTTGATTAGCGTAAAAAACTAAGCAAATCTTATAGGAAAGCTTTATTTTCTAAAGTATAGGAATAAGATTAATAGGAATTATATAAAAAGGACTTATAAAAATGGGTTTTAAGCTTCTTAACGGAGTTTATAAAGTCCCAATCTGGATAAGCTAATGGAAGCTATAGGGTTTTTTAAGTGATACTATTGTTAATATTATTTTAACGGTTAGCGCTAAATCTTTAATCCTTAAACTTATTGTGAAGCTATTAGCGAAAACTTTAAAAGGGAAGGTTCACTACTTAAAGTTAATGAATTAAAAGCTTAAAGCCTTTAATCAGGATATTTCTTCAAAAAAAACCTAAAATATTTAAACTTTAAGTTTAAAAACTAGAATATAAAGACACCACTACTACCAACTAATACTAATACTATTATTTATAAACCAATTATTGCCTTTAATTACAAAGCTTAAGGATAAGTTTTTAGCCTTTAATTAAAAAAAATCTTTACCTTTATTATTATTAAAATAACCTATAATTATAAGTTAAAATAATCTTTAGAAAGGTTCCTTAACATTACCGAAAAGAAAACCTATAATATTAAGTTAACACTAAGCTAATACCTTTAATTAAGATATGGATATATTTAAGAAGGTATTAACTAATATACTAGCTAGCTTTAAGAGAAAAGCTGGTAACTTAAAATCTTAGCTTACTCTTAAGGACTAATAAAATAAACTTAAATTTAGGACTTATTAAAGGTTTTTATAAAGTTTTAATAATATTTCTTTATTGATTAATAAATCTTTTAGCTTATTATTTAATAAAACTAATATAGGAGTTCTAATACCTAAATCTTTTATTAAAGATACTTTAATAACTATAGCTTTTTAGGGAAATAATATTACTAGTATCTCTTTAAAGGGCAATAATAAGGCTGCTAAATAATGCCTTATTTTAACTTAAAGCATTAAATTAACTACTGAAAACCCTGAAACCTTCTATATGATAGCATTTATACTAAGGCTTAAGGATTATTTATAGTGTATTTTTAACGAAAAAGCTATCATAGTATGGCTAAAAAACCTTAATTAAGTGTTTTCTTAAGTAAGAATAATGGATAAAGATATCCTTAATGATTTTCCTTACTAGATTAAGAATGCATAATTTTAATAACTAGTTAAAGCTATGATAAATAATGTTAAAACCTAAAGTTAGGCTAAGGAAAATTTAAAGGCTGCTTTTAAGGCTAATGATTTATTATAACGTTTATTTACTAGAAAATAACTTTAAGCCTTTAAAGACGGCATGTCTTTTAGTTATTTAAAGAAGATTAATATTATAGTTATGGAATATTAAGCTATATTAAATAGTGCTAATTCTAACCTAGACCTATTTAAGAGTGAGAAGATTGTTTTTTTACTTAACCGAATTAATTTATTAGCGATTAATAAGATTACGAAGTTTAACTTGGTAAAGGGATATAATAAGCTAAAGGAGCTTTTATATAAGAAGGCAGTAAAGTGTGTTAAAAATTAAGCTAATAATTAGGTTGATCTTTATAAGAGATCTAGCTATTAATTCCAGCCTAAAGCTAAGACTTCTATATAAGGAAATGACCGATTTAAGCCCTAAAAGGCTTAATAGCGAGTGTAAATCTAAGAAAAGCCTACACCTGCCTTAAAGAAGACCGTGTTAAAGCGACTTAAATAGCCTAAAGATGAGGATTTTAACATTACTAATTTAACTGAAAGGATTAAGAAGCTTAAGATTAACCTGCACCAATAAAACGCTAAAGGCTTTAGGAAAAAAATAACTAGTATCTATTAAACCTTAGGAAAATCGGAATACCTAGGTAAATTTTATTATTACCTATATGCTAATAACTTTAATTAGTTTTACTTAAATGCTATTAATGTTATTAAGCCCTTTAAGAAAAAGCTTTATAACTATAAAACCGATAAGTTTAAACTGGTTTTTTAATGTTAGTCTTTATATAATAAGCTGCTTAATTTTTTAAGAAAGCTAAAAAATAATGCATATAAGGAGAACTAATGCTAGTTTTACAATAGTTATAATTATTAGTATAAGGATTACCCCTTAATAAATATGCTTAATAAGGACGAAGTAATGCACTATAATAAAAATAAATAGTAATATTGCCTAAAAGGATTTAATAATTTTAAGGACTTAAAATTTAAGCTAATTCCTAGGAAAGTTATTACTTATGCTAAATCTTAGGAACTTTTAATTAAATACACTATCCTTAAGTGAATATATTAAAAGAAACTAATAAGGTATAAAATAATGAGGTAAGCTTATTACTACCTAGTGTTTATAGGTTTAATTAGTCCGGATTTAGCTTATATACTAAAGAAAAGCAACTATAATTTTAAAATGAAAGCCATTAATTCAATAGCATAAGTGTTAATAGTTAGCTTTAAATCCAAAGATGAATTTAATAAAGCTGATTTATTTGATTATTTATAGGCTAAAGATATTGTTAATTAAAATGGTTTTTATTAAATTAAAAGCATTTATAAACAAAAGCTTAAGCAGGAAAATATAATGCTTATTAACGCTATGAAACGCTAAAAAAATGGTTTAGGAAAGCTTATTAACCAAAGCATCTTTAATAATAACACTAAAAAAATTCTTTACCTTAATCTACAAGGTAATGCCTTTAAAAGTGCCTTTAAAGATACCTTTAAAGTTATTTTTACGCTAGAGCCTATAAAGGTTAAAAGCTTATATAGCTTTAAGGCTAAGTTATTTTAGGCAGGAAAGGTTAAAGATAATAGTGGTAAAAAGTTTGATATTACCTAGGATAAATTAATTAGGTATATGCTTAGCTTTTTTACATATATCTTTAAGTTTATACTAGATTAGAATAAAGAATTAACGCCTATAAAGTATATTAAAGTACTTATCTAAGATGCTATATAAAACGCTAAAAAGGCCAAAAAATAAGAATTAGCGCTTAAATCCATTAATTAAAAGCCTATATAAGCCTTAACTATTATAACATTAACTTTAGCTTTATAGAGAAAGTAACCCTTAATAAACCTCTTAATAATGAATAATATATCTACGTATATTTAGCCTTTACTAAGGCTTATAGTTTACATAGGCTTTATTGGAGATAAGGATCTTATATTAGGGATTATTAATACTGAAGTATAAGTTAGTATTATTGCTAAATCTTATATCCTTAAACACTTTTTTTTAATAAAAAATATTAAGCTTTTCTGGATAAAATTTAATGCTAAAACTAGAACAAAGTGTTTAAGGGTTATTAAAGGCTTTATTTAGCTTATAGGATAATATTTTCCCTTATTAATTTATATAGTAGATAATAGCTAAACAACTTTTAAGCTATTACTTAGCATTAACTTTATTTTCTAGGCTTAAATAATGTTTTATTTTAAAAATAACATGCTAATAGGCTATATAACTTTTAAATTAGTAAAGATTAAAGTCCCTTTAATACTAAAAAAAGGCTTTAATTAAGCTTTAAAAAACCTGGTTAATATTTAAGCCTTAAAAAACTAGAAACCGTTAACAATAAAGGCTATACTAACAGTAAAACTAGGCTTTAAGTATTAACCTTATATAGGATTGCTTAAAACAAGTCTTTTATAAAAGCTAACGCTATAAATATTTTCGATTTAAACTTTAATTCATTACTTATTAGTAAAATATTAAATTTCCCTTTTAAACTTAAAAAAAGAGATTAGGTCTTAGCTAGACTTAATAATAACAAATTTTTTATAATTATATACTAATTAATTATAAAAGCCCTAAGAAAAGCTAAAAAAAAAGTACTATAAAGCTTAATAAAAAAAGCAAAAAGGTAAAAACCTTATATATATAAATACTATATATAAGCCTAAGTTTTAAAAAGTAAACCTAGTTGATAATGTATTTTTTAATGAAACAATATTACTCGAATTAATAAACTAAAAGGAAGAAGCGCTAAAAGAAGCTGCTAAGATAGCTAAAGAACTAAAGAAATCTTTAAAAAACGGCTCTTTTATGAACATTTTCCCTAAATTTACGAAACAACTAAGAGGCATTAAACTAACCTTAAATCATTTAAAAAAGATTTTAAAAAAACTTAAAAATACCAAACTTATTAATTAGGAGAAAGACTTATTAGTTAAAGTTTTATACCAAAAAAAAATAACTTTAGCCTAAGATTTCAATAAAGTCAGTAAAATTAAACCTAAAATAGCCCCTAACTATAAAATTAAAACAGTTCCTTATAAGGTTTAATAGGTAAAGAGCATATTAATCCCAACACCCCTAAAACCTAAGGTAATTAAGATCCTAAAAAAACGCTTAGATAATAAGATCTTAAAGAAAAACTATAGCCTATACCATAACGCATAGTTTATAATCAAAAAAAAAAATAGTAAACTATAGCTTATTAACTTAGCTATAAAGCTTAACGCTAAAACAATTAAGGATGCCTTTCTTTTAAAAGGTAGTGATAAGTTCTCATAAAAGTTTACCATATATGCTATACTTTTAATTATTAACTTTTTCTCCAAATACAACTAAATAACCTTCTCGATTTACAATAAGAATTTAACAACTTTTACTACTCTAATCAGCTTTCTTAGGATAACTATACTTCCTTAAGGAGTTACTAATTTAATTACTTACTTTTTTAAGATAATTACTTAGCTATTATATAACTTAATACCTAGCAAATATAAACCCTTCTTTAATAATATTATAATTAAAAAACCTAATAATAAATACAATAATTAAAAAGTTTTCCTAGGTATTTGTTAATTTATCCTTAAACATATCGAAAATCTAAACAATATATTCTTAAACTTTAAGCTAAAAAGCGTAACTACTAACGCTATTAAATCAGTCTTTTACGGTAAAACTGCTAAAATCATCAGGTATATATATAAAATTAACAGGAAAAAGCCTACCACTACAAAGGTTATTAAAATCCTAAAATAAAAGAAATATAAAAATATTTCCTAAGTTCAAACCTTTCTAGAAATAACCGGCTATTTTTAGATTTAAATCAATCACTTTACAATTATAGCTTATCCATTAACAATACTAATAAGGAAAAATGAGTCCTTTAAGTAAAAGTAGCTATAATAGCAAGCTATAAAAACCTTAAAAAAGGCTTTAACAATAGTTTTATGCTTAATAGCCCTAAATTATAAATCTAACCTCCTAATCATCTTAAAAACTAATATATTAGATATAAGCTAAAGAGCTTACCTAAGCTAATTAAATAAAAACAAGAAATTTAGGCCTATTAAATACAAATCTAAAGGCTGGAGAGATTCTAACTTAAACTATAACGCCATTAAAAAGAAATGTCTAGTAGTCCTTTAATCACTAATAAGACTTCGAAGCCACCTTTATAATATTAAATTTTAATTTAAAACTAATGCTAAAGTCCTAATTACCTAGCTAAACAATAGCTTCTCTAGTCTCCCTAATGCTACATTTACTTATTAAATCGTCTATATTAAAATATTCGATTTTAAAATTCACTATGTTTTTAAAAAGTTAAATATAATAGTTAATATGCTATCTTAAAAACTAAGCAATCTATTAAATTTATAAAATAATTACTAGGAGGGAAACATTAATAACTTTATTAATCTCCAGCTAAATTTAATATTTGTTAATATTTTATAGGTTATTAAATCTCTTAACTTTAATAATATCCCTATACTAAATAAAGACAAAAACTAAAGTTAAAAATCTTAAGAAATAGTTAAATTCCTTACGACTTTACAGCTACCAAAAAGGCTTCTAAACAATCAAACTAAAAAAGGCTAAAAAGCAAAGAAAGCTTTTAAAAGCAAAGCTTTAAAATACTAAGTCTAAGACGATATTTTATTCCTAAAAAAAAATAAATACTATTATTAATACTAAGTTATTAATAATGAATAGCTTAAAAGGGAAATTATCCAATTAAGCTATATTAATAATGGCTATTAAGGAAGAAAGTTAACTTATAAAAAAATTAAAGCATCTTATTACTAAAAGGGTATTTATGGTTATATATTAAATACCTTTAAGTGTTACCTTATATATTAAAAGTCAAATTTAAGGAGATTAATAAACCTTTTAAAAAGCATTTAACCTTTTAATTTATTCTATTGCTAAATTCTCAATATTTAATATATACCCACCGACGCTAGATTTATCGTTATTCTAAAAGCTTAAGAGCAGCTATTTAATTTCTTAAAAGCTAAGCCTTTATGTAAAGTTAATTTAAATGTAGTAGCGAAATTCCTAATCAAAAAAATCTATTATTAACATAGTGTTCCTCTTAAAATTAAAGTTAACAGCAGATCTAAATTTAAAAAAAAGGTTAAAGCTACTTATAAAAAGGTAGAAATAAACCAAGAAGTTAGTTTAATGTATTACTTTAAATCTTAAAAATAAGTTAAAGTTAAATATAAACTAATTAAAACAGGCTTAAAAAAGTTAACTAATAGAACTTATAAAAGATAAGCTTTAAAACTTAATACAGTTATCTTTACCAATAAAACCTTAACTTATAAATATAGCTTAAGCTTTTATAAAGTAGTATATAACTAAAGGCTTATCTTACCAATCAAAACTACTATTCCTTCCTAAAAAGTTTTAAATTAAAAAGATATTATTTTTAAGGTTAACCTTTTAACAATGAGAGCTAAAATAATTAAAAAACATAAAGTTAATATTAATAAAGTGGCTAAAATAATAGCTTAAAAGTAAAAGAAACACGCTAATTAAAATAATAAAAAAAACTCCTACCGGTTACGAAAAAAACCACTAAAAGAAAGGGACTTAATACTACTATATAACCTTCTAAGGCATATTAATAAGTTTTAATTTATAAAGCTTAAATATAGTTAAAACGGCTTATATATTATCTATTAAGTTTAATTAAACGGTAAATATACTATTAAAAACCTAAAAGGCCAAGTTATTTAAGGCACCTTTGTTAGAAATAAGTTAAAACACTTTATATAAGATAAATATAAGTACTGGAAGTTAGCTAACCTTAGAGATAATAACTAGGTTATTAATAATAATCTTTTAAATTTACTTAAAAGCTAATAAAAATAGCTTAAAAGTACTACCGATTAGCCAATAAATAAATCCTATAAGATAAATTATAAGGCTATTTATACTAATATTAAAGTATATATCCTTATAGGTTAAAAAAAGGGATATATTATAATAGATAATACCTTTAAAAGCGATAAAAGTGAATCTATTATTATAAAAAAAAATGCTAATTAAGATTAAAATAACTGGTATAATCTATAACGTATAACTTAAGGCTTATATACCTATTATTCTTTATTATTATCCTTTATTATTATTCTTTAATAACTATTTTAGCACTACCTATAACCAGTTATTTTAAGTTTTTTTATTTTATTCATTTATTACATAAAGCATTAATCATTAATTTAAACACCTAATATAACCTTTAAACCTAATCTTATAGCTTAATAATAAAGCTTAAATCATAAGTTTAATTAACTTAAAGGCTTAACTTTCTCCTTAATCTAAGCTAATAACTTTTTTCTATTAATCTATATATTATTAGGAGAATTTTCCAAGTTTAAGTCTTTATAAATAAGGATTTTATTACTATATTAAGCCTATAAATATTTAAATTAATTGTCCCTATAACTATACTTATAAGTAGCTATAAAGAAACAATAAACACTATAAAAGCTGTTTAATTAATTAGGTATTAATCTGTAACCAAAAAACAGCCATATATTAATGTGCTTATTAAATTTAAACGTTTTATATCTATTTTTGTAATACTAATAGGAAGTTATATTATTAAGTCCTCATATTTAAGCGTATAAACCAATTACCTTATAAAAATTAGTATATAACTAATATATAATCCTATTAATTAAACTATTGTTAGCTAAATTAAGGTATAGCAGTTTAGCCTTCTTAAAAAAAGCTAAAGTTATTTTGTCCCTATAAGAGAAATTTAGCTTTATAGCAACTTAAAACGCCCCTAATTTAATCTCCTATTAAATATATTTACCCTTTGCTTTACCTTTTAAGGTATAAATTGCTAAATTTTAAACCATTTATAATATATTAATTAAGCATTAAGAATACTAAAATATCACTTACCTATTTTAGTTTATTAATAATATATAGCTTCGAAAATGCATTTCTATCGAACCACAGCTATAAGATATTATTCAAAGAGGCGTTTACAAGGATAATCTCTACTATAAATATATTATAATATAAACTAAATACTTTATTAGCATTAAGCCTAATGTGTTTTTTTAATTTTAGCTTAAAAGGTAAACCTATAATGCTTTAATTAATATTTTTAGTCTTTAAATTTGCCTAATTCCTAAGAAAAAAACCAAAGCTAACAAGCTTTATACTAATAAAATCAGCTAAATTTAAATCTAATAACGTTAAATCTTTTAATAAAGCCTTTAATAAAGCTTTTAAAAAAGCCCTAGCAAAAAGTAAATCACTAATCTAATACTTTTTCTTTAAAGCTTTAGCATCCTTTGTATTAATCTTTACTAACACTAGTAAATATAATAGCTTCTTTTGTTTCTTAAAACTAATTTTAATCTTTAGCTTCTTTATAATGTAATTAATAATATTATTTAAAGCTATCTAATTAATTAACTAAGAAAAAATAGTATTAGGCATACTAAAACTAATAACTAATAAATAATTCTCTTAGTTATAAGCCTCTAAAGCCTTTTTACTAAAACCCTTACTTTTTAACTTAATTTTTAGCTTATTAAAAGGCAACAATATAGCTAATAATTAAAGCGTTTATACTAAACCAGGTTAAAACGAAAAAAATAAGAAAAAAAAATAAGAAAGCAGGTAATAGCTTGTTAAATTATAACACTTATTAACAAATATTAATCGCTAATTAATTAAATCAATTTACCTAACCTATAATAGCTAAACTATAAATATTTCCTTAAGCTTATTATAAACCAAACAATATTAACAACTAAATTTCAAATTTATAGCTTAAATAAATCATTAAAACCTTAATATTTTAATAGCATTAAACTCCTAGCTTACTAATCGATTAAGAACTACCCTGCTTTCATCCCTTAACCAGCCCAAGCTAAAAAAACGAACACTAAAGTATTATACCTAGTTTTACTCCTTTATAATGCCTTTAAAGTTTTATATCCTTAAACATATTAAGAAAGGAAATATTTAAAAGATTAACAAGTTATTACAAATAATCCATAATAAACTACCATATTAAAATCTTAATAATATTTAAACCGTTAAAATTCCTTATATAATAAACCTATATTATAGCCGTTTTAGCAATAATAAAAAATCTATTAAAGATAATAAAATCTCACCTAACGTTAATCTTAATTAGTGGAAAAGCAAAGCCTACTATATAATCGATACGCTAAATCTATACTATTGTAAGAAGTAATTATACTTTAATATAATATAAATTATATGAAATATAACTATTAGTAATATTATCTAAAGTAAGGTTATAATAAAAATGGCTTTTCTATAGGTTATAACCTATATAATGAAGAATGGATTTAATTAAAGGACGGTAAAAAAGATAGTAAGGATTAAGCTAAAAACCCTACTGCTATTAAAACATATAGATTTAAGCAACTTAAATAAAAAGCTTACAAATCTTTTAAAGTATAAAGCTTCTTACTATTTCACAGTTATATTTGTCCTTAATTAAAAAAAAGTATACTATTTTAACACCCTACTAAACTCCCTAAGTTAAAACCTGCCTACTTATGCTTACCACATCTTTCAATAAATTAAAAACGCCTAAACTAACAACCTTCGGAAAAGCACTAAAACTAAAATACCTAAGGAAATCTTTTATTTCAATTAAATTAATCAAAATAATAGCTAAAGCTATAGCTACTAATCGTTAATAATCCCATACTTAATTTATTAAAAGCCGTTAATTATAATATAACTTATTAGCCAAAAAAAAATAACCTTATAAAAGTAATAGCTAACTATATAAAATCGCTTTCTCTTTATATTAAAATAAAAATCAACCCTATAAATAAAGCTTATATACCCTTACCCTTATTTAAGCCCATTAATAAAGTTACTAAATAGGTTAAATTAAATTAACCTAACACTTTTAAACTAATAAACCTCGAATTCGATTCTAATTAAAACGAATTCTACTCTAATAATTAAGAAAAGTCTTACCCTAACGATCAAAAGAAAGAAGAAACTGTCGAAGTAAAACAACAAGTCGACCTTCCTAAAAACAATCTTAAATTAAATCACTAATCACTTAGTAATAATAAGAAATTAATCGATCTTAAATCTAATTAACTAAAAAATAAAGAAAACTTGCTTATTTTCAATTTAATTAATAGCCCTAAAACGAGCACTATAAATAAAGGTAAAACCGCTAAAGCTTTAAAAAAAAGGAAGCTAGCTAAACTAAAAGCTACAAAAGTTAAAATCCTTTTAAAGCCTAAATATAATAATCTACTACCGCTAAACCCACCACCTAAAATTAGCCCTAAACGTATTACTTTCTACTAAGCTAATAACTTATTACCTTTCCATTAAGTAAGTAATATATACAAAACTCTTAAAAATAAACCTCAGCCTTATACTCCTACAGCTTAACAAGGATAAGATTATTATCTTTCTTTAATCTTTAAAAAAAAATAACAATTTAAAGTCTTTAAGCTTAAACTAAAGGAAGTGTAAAAGGCTAATATAGCAAAGCATACTGCTGCTAAGGGTAAGCCTATAACTGAACTAATAAAACTTAGTAGTCTTCGAAAAGCTAAATCGGTAAAACAAATAAAAATTAACTCTAATTAGGATAAATAAGCCTTATCTACTTATTAGATGCGCTATAGCGAGGCCGCTTTCCAACGTATTTAAGGAAAAATAAGCTAAGGCAAAAGTTTAAGAGATATTACGTAATTTAATCTCTATTAATTAATGCGTTTTACTGTATTTATTTCTCATATTATACAAGAGCAAGCTCCTAAAGAAATCTTTTAAATTGTCACTAATCGTAAATAGCTTTAACTTTTCACCCATCTCAATAGCAGTCACCTTTATATACACTTTTAAATATCTCAACACCTACTTAATATAATCGTTCCCTTCCTTTTGCATCAATTGTCTTTCTTCCTAATCAGCCATATAACCAAAAAGGCTAAAGCGTTTAAGCTTATCTACAGGCTATAACCTCAAATAATCCTTAAATCTCAACCCCTAAAGTCTTTCACTCCAGCTTAATATTAGGTTTTTAAAAGCTTTAAAACTTTATTTATATTAGGTTTTTAAAGGCTTTAAGGCTTTAAGCATATAAAATCTTTAAAACCTTAATTATATTAAGTTTTTAAAGGCTTTAAGGCTTTGGTTATGCTAACTTTTTAGATGCTTTAAAGCTTTATTTATATTAAGTCTTTAAATGTTTTAGGGCTTTAAGTATACTAAATCTTTAAAGGCTTTAAAGCTTTATTTATATTAAGTTTTTAAGGGCTTTTAGGCTTTATTTATACCAGGTCTTTAATAACTTTAAGGCTTTATTTATACTAGATTTCTAAAGGCTTTAAAGCTATATTTATATTAAATTTTTAAGGGCTTTAAAGCTTTATTTATATTAGGTTTTAAGGGGCTTTAAAGCTTTAATTATATTTGCTTTTTAGGTGCTTTAAGGCTTTAAGTATGCTAGGTTTTTAGTGGCTTTAAGGCTTAGATTAATGCTAAGTTTTTGGGGGCTTTAAAGCTTTATTTATGCTAGGTCTTTAGGGGATCTAAAGTTTTATTTATATTAAATTTTTAGGTGCTTTAGGGCTTTAAGCATACTAGGTTTTTAAAGGTTTTAGGGCTTTATTTATACTAGGTTTTTAAAAGCTTTAAAGCTTTAAGCATATAAGGTTTTTAAGGCCTTAATTAAGCTAGGTTTTTAGGGGCTTTAGGGCTTTGGTTATGCTAGCTTTTTAAGTATTTTAAAGCTTTATTTATATTAGGTTTTTAGGGCTTCTAAAGCTTTATTTATATTAAGTTTTTAAATACTTTAGGACTTTAAGTATACCAGGTCTTTAGGGGCTTTAAGGCTTTAAGCATACCAAATTTTCAAAGCCTTAATCATGCTAGGTCTCCAAATACTTTAGGGCTTTATTTATGCTAAATCTTTGGGGGCTCTAAAGCTTTATTTATGCTAGATTTTTAAAGGCTTTAAAGCTTTAAGCATGCTAGGTTTTTAAGGTCTTAATTATATTAAGTCTTTAAGAGCTTTAAAGCTTTATTTATGTTAGGTTTTCAGGGGCTTTAAAGCTTTAAGTATATTAGGTTTTTAGTGGTTTTAATAGCTTTAAGGCTTTAAAGCTTTAATCCTTCTAAGGCTTTAATAGTTTTAAGGCTTTAAGGCTTTAACCCCTTTAAGGCTCCAGTGGCTTTAAAGGTTTAAACATGTTAGGTCTTTAATAACTTTAAGGCTTTATTTATATTAAGTTTTAGGGGATTTTAAGGCTCTAAGCATATAAAGTTTTTAAAAGCTTTAGGGCTTTATTTATGTTAGGTTTTTAAAGGCCTTAAGGCTATAAACATACTAGGTTTTTAAGGCTTTAATTATGTTAGGTCTTTAAATACTCTAAAGCTTTATTTATGTTAAATCTTTAGGGGCCTTAGGGCTTTAATTATACTAAGGCTTTAATAACTTTAGGGCTTTAATTCCTTTAGGGCTTTAATCCCTTTAATATTTTAATAACTCCAAGGCTTTAATCTTTTTAATACTTTAATAGCTTTAAGGCTTTAATCCCTCTAAAGCTTTAATAACTTTAAAGGTTTAAGTACATTAGGTCTCCAATATCTCTAGGGCTCTATTTATATTAGGTCTTTAAAAGCTTTAGAGCTTTAAGCATACAAAGTTTCCAAAAGCTCTAAAGCCTTAATTATACTAGGTCTTTAAGGGCTTTAAAGCTTTAATTATATTAAGTTTCCAAATGTTTTAGGGCTTTAAGTATATTAAATCTTTAAAGGCTTTAAAGCCTTAATTATACTAAGTCTTTAAAGGCTTTAAAGCTTTATTCATACTAGATCTTTAAAGGCTTTAAAGCCTTAATTATACTAGGTCTTTAAAGGCTTTAAAGCTTTAATTATACTAAGTCTTTAAATACTATAAAGCTTTATTTATACTAGGTCTCCAATAGCTTTAAAGCTTTATTCATACTAGATTTCCGGGGGCTTTAAAGCCCTAATTATACTAAATCTTTAGGGGCTTTAAAGCTTTAAGCATGCTAAATTTTTAGGAGCTTTAAAGCTTTAAGTATGTTAAGTTTTTAAAGGCTTTAGAGTTTTAATTATATTAAATCTTTAAAAGCTTTAAAGCTTTAAATATACTAGATTTTTAAAGGCTTTAAAGCTTTATTTATGCTAGATTTTTAATAACTTTAAAGCTTTAAATATATTAAGTTTTTAATAGCTTTAAGGCTTTAATTATACTAGGTTTTTAAATGCTTTAAAGCTTTAAGCATACTAAATTTTTAAAAGTTTTAAAGCTTTAATAATATTAAGTTTTTAATAGCTTTAAATCCTTAAAGCTTTAATTATATTAAGTTTTTATATTTTTTAAGGCTTTAATTATATTAAGTTTTTAAAGCTTATAAAGCTTTAATTTTACTAAGTTTTTGATAGTTTTAAAGCTTTAATTATACCTTAAAAAGCTTTTTAAAATATATATTTTAATTTATTTTCTCACTTTAAATTAGTTAAAATATTAAAATTTAAATTTAATATTTCATCTTAAGTTTTATAGCTATGGCTTTATATTTAATACCTTTAATTTAAAAAGTATTAATATTTAAAAATATAATATTATTTTTAAATAAGTTTAAAGAAAAATAAAAAGTATATTATTTAAATGAGAAAATTCTTCTTTATTTATTTTATAAATTTTATAATATGTATCTAAAAAATATGCTTAACCTTAATATAGATTTTAAATTAAAATAATATTACTAATATTTACCTTTTAAAAAATTGGAAACTATTATTATTTTTATTTTATTAAACTTTTTTGAATATATATTTTTATATATTTATATTATATAAACTAGCTAAGATATTAAAATCTAGGGTTAGGGTTGAACCTTGAGCCTTGTAACCTTGGCCTTATATTTGGTAATTTTAACCTAAAAAGCATTAATATTTAGAAAATTTAAAACCATTTTTTACAAAATTTATAAAAATATAAAAAGTATATTATTTAAATTAGAAAAATTCCCTCTATTTACCTTATAAAGTTTATAATATGTATTTAAAAAATAAGCTTAACACTAATACAAATTTTAAACCTAAATAACTTTACTAATATTTGCTTTTTAAAAAATCGAAAACTATTATTAGTTTTATTTCACCGAGCTCTTTCGAATGCATATTTTTGCATATTTATATTATATAAACTAGCTAAGATACTAAAATCTAGGGTTAGGGTTAAACCCTGAGGCATGTTATTGTGGCCCCATATCTAATAACCCTGACCTAAAAAGCATTAATATTTAAAAATTCAAAACCACCTCTTAAAAAGTTTATAAAAGTATAAAAAATATATCATTTTAATCAGAAAAATCTCCTTTATTTATTCTATAAATATCATAACATGTATCTAAAATATAAGCCTTATTTTATAGCAAATTTCTAACCTAAATAATTTTATTAATAAGCATTTTAGAAAATGGTTAAAAATATTATTATATTTGCCTTAAAAAGCTTTTTAAAATATATATTTTATTTTATTAATATTTTTTATAATGGTAAAAGTATTAAAGTTTAAAGTTAACGTTTAATCTTAAGTTTTTTAGCTATAGCCTTATATTTAATAATCTTAATTTAAAAAGTATTAATATTTAAAAATCTAAAACTACTTTTTAGAAAATTTATAAAAATAAAATAAGTATATTATTTTAATTAGAAAAATTGCCTTTATTTGCTTAATAAATCTTATAATGTGTATTTAAGAAATAGGCTTAACCTTAATATAAAGTTTAAACCTAAATAACTTAGCTTCTAAGTATTTTATAAAGAATCGAAAAGTAGTATTATATTTATCTCGATAGGTTCTTTTAAACGTATATTTTTGCATATTTATACCATGTAAACTGGCTGAGATATTAAACTTTAGGGTTAGGGTTGAACTTTGAGCCTTGTAACCTTAACCCTATATCTGGTAACCTTGACCTAAAAAGCATTAATATTCAAAAATCCAAAACTACCTTTTAAAAAAATCATAAAAATACAAAAAGTATATCATTTTAATCAGAAAAATCTCCTCTATTTACTGTATAAATTTTATAACGTGCATCCAAGGAATAAGCTTAACCCTAACGCGGACTTTGGACCCGAATAACTTTACTTACAAACGTCCTACAAAAAATCGGAAAGCATCACTATAATCGTCTTGTCGAGCTCTCTCGAATGCATATTTTTGCATGTTCATACGACCTATATTCGTCGAGATAGTTTTTGGTTATTTAGATCTGGTTATCCAAATATCCCTGCAAAAAGGATCACAGACTAGGTGCACGTGCCACCTCACCAAAAATCATGGTTATCCAGATATCTAAATAACTAAGTATACTGAATAGGTATAAAGAAAAATATAAAAAATACCTTATTTATTTAATTAAGCAATTTACTTTTCTTTTTTAATACATTATAATTTAAAACTAAATAATACATATAATCTTTAGCTTACTTTTAACAATAATTATATTAAAGCTTAAGCTATAAAAACTTAATTAAAAACTATTAGTTTAAAAAATTTTATAAGCATTTAAAACTTATCTTAGCAAGCTTAAACCACATTTTTGGTGTGGCGTTCCTTAACCTTAAAATGGTGGTTTAAGGCCCTTTAGCATTAATAAAAGCTAAGCAAGCTATCTTTAAATTAACGTTTAACACTTTTTTGCAATTTAATTAAAACAAAAAATAATAAAAATTAAAAAACACTCGAAGCTAACAAGTAAAAAGATTTAGCTTTAAGCGTTTTTTAATTTTTATTACCTTTTGTTTTAATTAAATTACGAAAAAGTGTTAAACGCTAATTTAAAGATAGCCTGCTTAACCCTTATCGATGTCATTAGGCCTTAAACTAGCAGTTTCGTAACAATCACACCAGTCATAGCGCATGTGGCTAAAGCGAAATTGCTGGTTTAAGCTCGCTAAAATAATTTAAAACTTATATAACACCTTTTAATATAAGCATAATTAACATTATTAAAAATTAATATTTATACATACTTATTAAAGTTAATATTTAATTAATTAACTTAAAGAAATAATATTAAAAATAACATAACGCTTTTAATTAAATAATAATAGCAAAAATCCTAAAAATAAAAAAACTACTTGCTAAATAAAAGTTTTTCTTCGCTATTAAACAATAATATACACTTACTTAAGCTAATTAACAGCTTTTTAAACTAGCTTAAGCAAAGGCCTTAAAGATTTAAATACTTTTCTTAAATTAATATAATAAGTAATTTAAAATTTATATTTAAACTAAAAAAACTTAAAAATAAACTAAAAGCTTTTATAATTACTTTATAATAACTAATAAAAACTTAGCTTATTATTACCCATGCTTAAATAACTTTAATAATACACACCCCTAGCTTTTATAAAAATATTATTAACTTAAATACTTAATTTAAAACATTAAAAATAAATAGCTTATTATACCACTTAATAAAGCAATTATAAAGGCTATTAAAGCTTATTATTAATCCTTAGCATAAAAAAAGCTAAAGGCAAAAATAAATATAAAGCATAAAAAAAAATATAGCTTAAAAATATTACTACTTAAAAAGCTATCCGCTTAAAAGCAAATCTTTAAAAGTTTAAATAATTTTTTTCTACTTCTTTTAAAAAGCATTGTTTATTAAGTAAACAATAACTAATTAAAGCTATTAACACAACACATTTTCCTTTTTAAAAAGCTTTTTATAAGTAATAATTTTATAAAAGCTAATAAATAGCATAGCTAAGCCTTAAGAAGCTTTTTAAAATATTAGCTTTTATATAAATAAGCTTCACTAATACCCTATAACAGCGTTAATTTAACCACCTTTTTATATCTACTTTTTTTTATATTTTTAAATAGCTAAATACATTACACTTAAAAAGTAAGCTTTTTACCTAAATAGCTTTATTAAATTAAATCTCTTAAAGCTAAAGGGTATATTATAATAAAAAGCTTTTTAAGTTAGTGTAAAACTTTTATTAAAGCTATTGCTTAAGCCTACGGCCTATAAAAATATATTAAACTTTTCCTAACGATTATAAAAAAAGCTTTTAAATTAATATAATAATACATTTAAAGCTACATTATATTTCCTATTTAGTAAATGCAATAGCTAATAATAAAATTAATTAAAATTTAACTTATATAAATAAGTTATAGTTAAAATTACTTAAGCTTAAATAATTAAAGGCTATTTATATTAATAATAATATAAAGAAAGGTTTTAGCATTATATGTAAACCTATAAACATTATGCTGTATAAAATAAGTTTAGTTTAGCTATTATAGTTATTAAAGCATAAGAAAATTTTACCATTTTAATAAGCTTAAGTCGACATTTAAAAAAACAATAATAAAAATGCTAACACTAAAAATAACAACAATATTAACATTATTAATATTAATAATATAATAAAATTAAATTTATAATTAATATTTAATAAATTAAGTAACCTAAAATAAACCATTTAAAATAACATAATAATTATTAAACATTATAAAAAAATTATAGTAAAGGTTTAAAGTTAATTTATCTTAAATTAGAAAAAATTAATAGCATTTATTAAGTGTTTAAAGCATAACTTAATAATATTAAAACTATTATTAATTAAGTTAAAAATAGTTTTAATAAAATTATTACTAATTAAACTTAAATTATAAAAAGCTAATAATAAATTCTTAATAATTAAAATTAATATTAGTAAATATTATAGTTAGTAATTATAAATTAATTATTAATAAAGCTAAAATTAAAAATAAAGCAATAATTTATACTATTATTATTAACTTTATTTAAGCTAAAGTAGGCAGTTAAAAAGCTTATTACACTAATAAACCTTATATTAAAATTAAGATAAAAGCGATCGGCTTTTTTAGCATTAAAGTAGCCGCTAAAGCAAGCAAAAAACACTTTAATACCATAAAAGCTAATCTTTTAATAAAAATTTTCCAAGTAAATTAATTTTCCTTTATTAATAAAAATAACTATAAGATTAATTTAATTTAAAAAAGGTTAATAAAGACATTAACTTTATTATTAATAAGGAAAAAAGTGTAAAAACTTAGTTAATTAAGTGTAATAATGCATAAACTTATACGTATAAACTATATAACACGTGCGTTATATATAAATTATACGTTAATATAACTTTATATATAATATAACTTATTAAGCTTAATTTATAGCTATTTTTAATATAATTATTATTTTATACATTTAAAAACTTTATAATTAAAGTTATAATTATACTTATAATTTTTTTACTAAAAACGTTAAATATTATTTATAACTTACTTAAATAATATTAATTATTTAAAAAAAACACTTTATTATGCTTACTTTTACCTTTATTTTTAATTTTAATACCTTTATTATTTTTTAAAGTTAATATTATTAACATTATATTTAAAGGGTTTAATAGCTTAAACATAAATGTAAGTTAATTAATTTTAACGTTAATTTACCTTAATTATTAAACAAGGTATAATAAAAGAAAAAACATTAGTAATAACATTTTATTAATTATATAAAAAGGTATATAAAAATATTATAAAAAAATTAAAAAAAATTGCAATAAATTTATATTTTTATAATTAACTAAACAATATACTATTTATATATAAAATAATTGTTTTCGTAACTTAACTTACGATTAAAAATTTTTGCTTAGTTATAAAAGGTAAATTTTTACTATTTAGCCTTAAACTAAAGTTTAAAATTTTTTAAAGCAAAGGTTTAATTAGCTTAAAAATAATATAGCTTAAAAATACATTTTTAAAATTTTAGTTTAAGCTTATTAAAATAATATATATACCTTAAACTACTTTTTTATTAAATTATAATATAAGGCTAAAAAGTAATTTAAGCTTATTAAAATAAATAATGCATTAATTTACATTTTTTATTTATTTTATCTCATTAGCTTTAATATTAATAAAGCTATTTAAGTATGAAAAATGTAAGTTTTAATGTAATTTTAATGCAAATGAAAGGGTGATGTAAAAGAGGATCCACACGCGGTTAAGGCTTCATGTGATGCCGTGATACGAACGTCGCAGGCTGTATCTTCTGCCCCTTAGACCTCCCGGAGTCTTAACAGCTAAGTGCGTTGAAGAGAGCGTGACTTGTCATACTAGTTACAAGTTGTTGTGTTCCTTTAGGGGGTAGACTAACGGTGAATCCTTCTTAAGTGACTGAGACATCGACGTTTATATAATCTTTCGCGTTGAAGGACCCATTACTACCGTGGTCACCAATAATACGGCAGGGTGAAATTTTAATTGAAGCCTTACCAGCTTCTACCTGGCCGATGCATCTCTTCCCAGTTAAGGTCAGAACAGATTTCGACATCACTGCTCTGACTAGACACTAGACATGAGGCTCTTGGTCTCTTAGTGTCACAAGGCAAGGCGGACCAAGCGGGAAGGGAAAAGCAACGTTGTTCCGCAAGGAATTATGAACCAAACTAATGGGAGGAGCCCTCCGTACATATGGTAAGGCACTCTTTGTCCTGCTGTGTCAGATCCCGTAGGGATAACTCCTAACACTTAGACGGGAGCGAGGAGCAGATTGATGGGCGCGCTCAATCGACTTTCTCAGCGGCAATGGGATATAAAGGGTCAGGCCACGAAAATAAGAGTCATCGTATATTTGCCGTGGGTTTGCCGCATGCGATCTTTGATATGCTTCGATAGTCACACGATGAACCAGCATAGAAACACGAATGGCGTAGTTACGCGAAGAGCCCTAGACTTACTAATTAAGGAAACGCGGTCTAGATCCGAGCGACTATTATCTGTCCTTGGTGTTTAAGATATATTGGAGATAGAGGGTTGGATCTCTGAGGTCTAAACCTTTTCGGGGCGAAACTTAATAGGTCATTCTCCTAACAATCGTATGCTAGCGCCTGTGGATACCTAGCAGGTAGGAAGCATAGCTCTATCCGATCTCCCTTGTTATAACAAGGCCGGCCTAGCATGTTGTTAAACGCAACGCCGAAACACGGAGGACTATGGATTCTGTGCATTGAGAGGGATTACCGTACAGATGGGCAGGAAGGCGCATTGTTCCGCTGCCTCAGCGTTCATATCCCCGAGGGACAACCCCTGACATCTTCGATATCCGCGGCCTTACATCTAGTAGCAAGGTGGATTACTTTCGGGGTATTATACTTAAGTCGATTAATGGGCCTAAGGGCACGGATCCGATTCGAACACCGGCACAGTATATTGGATCGTGACAGCTTCCATAACTTGTGGACACGCGTGGGTGATAATTTGGTATGGTTTAGATAACTTAACTATGGGCCAGCAAAAAGATCGAAAGCAAGTCTTAGCTATTTTCCAGTCCTTAGGCTTGTTGGCCTGCTCCTAGAATCGGTCTTCTCGCCTTTGAGATGGAGAGCGTAGGCCTCGAGGAACTTGTGGCCCTAACCCCCCGTAGGATGGAGACTTTCGCTACCATAATACATGTGGACAGCCGACTTATACCTTCCCTTATCTCTTAAGTCAAACACTATATCTTTATGCCTTACTAACGCATCTTCCAGGTCATGATAAGAGTCCTCCGCGCGCGCTGCGGAGTCGCCTACCAGCTTAGGAAACTAACACATATAATGTAGCTTAGATTACCTAGGTAACGACGTTTCGAATATCCTAGTGCAAGATCTTGCTGGAAATATCCTTATAATGAATGACATAGGACATGCGTTTTGCCTGAGATAAATATGGGCAATCATTAGTTGGTGCTGGAGGCCATACGCGTCACATAAAGGCTTAAGTCTACATCCCACTTTCTATTAATTCCCAGGCTTCTATCATGTGCTTATGCAAATGTCTATTCATTATCCACTCTCGATTAATATCGTTCAACTCATTCCCAACCTATAGGAATCGTAAACTCCGTACCTACCTAAGGAGATATGAAGTACTTTATTATGAAAGTTCATTCACCATAATACGCTCTCCCTGCATAATACACCATGGAGATTGAATAACGTTTACCAGAGCGTAGACGCGACTAGAGGCGAACATTTGCTCCGCCCGTTGATGCCCTTTGAATATTGACGGAGCTGTTGATATATTAGGCCGTAAGGGGAAAGATCTTGTGCGGCGTTTCTTCCAAATTCACGGCCGATTTCCGTGATCCGGTAAGATCTATGTGTAAGAGAATGGTTTAAATGTGTAGAAAGCTCGGCGTCACATCCGGTATGTTTGTTAGTAGTAGAAGATGGCGTTACTTTAAGGGGTGAGGTTCGACATTCGGAGACTAACTTGCGGACAGCAGACTCGCGAGGGAAACTCTTTTAGATCTATGCTGCATTTTGCTAATCACCTAGTTCAGACACGTGTGAAAGCGTCTAGTGTATACGTCGTCAGAAGCTGTAGAAAGGGGGCGATGGCAAAGGTGAGGATAGTGGAAATCGACATCTAATTGAACAACCATAAAGCTGGTTGAAGCTTAGATCTACTCCTCTGCTTAATGGTATTATCTTTAAGGCGTACAATGCTTAGGCTGGGGACTAACACGTGCAATTCGACGGGTAGTGCTCTAGACACACAAATGAATACTCCCACCATCTGATTTCTAATCAACGCTGAGTATGAGCATAGATCAAGGAAACGACATTTCACGAGCGCAACCTGGACTAATGCTGCTAGTAAACCTGATAAAACGTCGGAGACTTTCACATTTATCTTAATGAACGTAACATTATAGCTGACAGGCACAGTCACCGGATGGCATCGCATCTATATGCACTGGCGGTGCTGGGCGTAACATATAAAGGAGCATCGGTGATCATTTAACTAAGATAATGCTGGAACGGATCCTACGGCGAGCTAGGAGAATGCCTGGTTGCTGCCTTGAAGGAATGGAAGCGGTATGGAAGTTTTCTGCCTGTACGACCTATAGCTTATTGTGCCTGATGTAACTTTGAATAGAATAAACGAAGTCGACGGACCTGAAGGATTTGTTCGCCGACCCTTCCATACAGGTCAGTCTCGTCCCATGTAGTCTTCGGCAATGTCATCACAGCCAGCTCTGTGCCGTATGCGACCGTCGGCCTATTGAGTCTTGCAGACGGCTGACCACCTTGAATGCTTGGGTCGAGAAATTAGGCGAGGTGGCTTAGTAGTTCCAGCTGGAGCTCTCGGTAGACAAGCCGAGTGATTCAAGCCACGTCTATGTCACATTTCGCTCATATCGGATAAGTCCATGTCGTATCGTACCTGGCATCAGACGGCCCTCTTTCCGCGTCCCTATGACGCTGAAGACCCCAGATGCTACAAGCCCCAAGTCCGAAGTACATGTACCTGGTACGAACTATTCACAGTGGTCGGTTACACAAGATCTCGAGGCGAAGGCGGCAAAGAAAAGAACGCGTGTCGATGTCCGTTGAATTTCGAAGCTCTCCTACGTGGGCGGTAACTTATCTGGTAGAAATCTTGTCTTGCACCGATTTCCCTTCAGAAGCAGAGGTAACGTTGCTTACAGTCGCCGGCTGGATTATTTTTGATGTCGGAAAAGCCGGTTCATATGATAGAGCAGCCGACGTCAAATCATGTTCCCACACGCCGTACCGGCATGAATGTCCGTTGTTGCGTTCTGAAATTGTGTAGATACATTCGGAAACTCGGTGTATTCGGCTGTAAGCTTACCATATTAGCTATTAGACACCCCACCTCCGTGTAAGTCAGCACTTAACAGCACTGTTAGGTACGTAAGGCCTAGACACTTAGCGGTGTAGAGTTAAAAATGAGTCGAAGCCCATGATGCTCTAATTAGTGGCCCGTCTCGTGGGTCTGCTATGAATTAGGAAAAATCTGGGTTGTCGAGTAGCACAATCCCACTGCAGGAAAGGTCTGGGGACGTCGCGTGGCATGGCGTGGTGAGGCCGGTCAGGGGCACAGGAAAGCCAAGACACCGAAGCCAGGTGCCCGGGATTTGGTAACGTTATTTGAGTTACTCAGATCTGACATAAAGAGTTCACACAACTCCAATATGGTATCCAGATCAGGTTCTGCTTGACAGGTTCTGCTTGAGGTGAACAATTCGTGTTGCGCATCGTGCGTTGACATACAATAAAAGGCAGTCGCCTCTTTTCGCGTTCCTTCTAAACGGAGACGCCCATCGTGCTGAATGTGTAAAAAAGGCCCTCGCAGAATAGGTACCTGAAAACTCAAATATGCGGGCTGGATGTGGGAATGCGGCGTAAAACTCGTCCCGTGCGAATAGCGTCGCTGTCCGGGGTTGACATGTGCTCAAGCTGAAGACCGGGGCCGGCGGCGGATAGGTGTAGACTGGAACTGTCATCTGCGCCAATGTATCGTTCGGCAAGCACCGATTGCGAGACCGAGTATTGGTTATAGTTCTTCCCGTTACATTCGTGCCCCCGACTAAGTGGACGAAGGACTACAATCTTCCAAGGAGCCAAAGCCTCTAGGGACAGGATTAGCAACTATAACACCAACCTGTACGCCTTCTTTTCCTTAGCTGGAGCGGTCGAGATGGAAGGCCTTTTGATCCATTGACACCTACGTGTACTCACTACGAGATGAGATGAATAATAAGCCCCTCCCTCCTGTGGCTCGGTCTGGTTACACGAAAGAAACAACTTTAGGTAGGATTCGTGTAACTCGAGACTTTGGTTGCCATCTTCCATTGGTGTTCTTACGCGCAGCTAGTTGGGCAGTGAGTGTTACACAAGAGGATTCAGGTGGGCCGTTGAAGATGGAGACCGGTCGAGATGAACAAGGTCATAGCCCACGCATGACTCGAAGAGAAGCGCCAAGTGAAGAGACGAAAGAGAAAATAAGAAAACAATGTTTGGGAGAGAACACTCGCTAAACATAGCATGTCCTATTATAACCCTTCTATATCTTATATATGGGGAATTTAGCCGAGAAAACGTTAACAAACGTAGGCGAAGTGGTAATGTGACTCTGACAGCCGCGGAATTATGCCGAATCCTGCGTCCCCTAGACCCCTGTGCCGCATGAGTTGAATAAGGAACCTTGACGACGCAGGATCCGCACGGTGCCGAAGGTGAAAACAATTAGGGCAGAGGCAGGCCCTCGGCGATCTCGTCTGTTCCGACAGTATACCAAGCCAGTTGATGGATTCGTACGACTATGTACAACCTTCGTGTCCATCGTAAAGCGCCTAGTATGCGCCTGAGTAACGTACAAACCCATCTCGGCGCTAAATCCCCCTCAAAAATCCTTCGCCTGCTTATACATTGTCAATTAGTTCGCGAATTCGCGTCTATCGCTCTCGGCATTCGGTACACGAGATTCTTGAGGCGCCTTCGGGACCGGAGGCTGACACTCACCCCGTTACACACTCCAAAAGTATGTATGAGGCCCTTGGACAGTACATGACTCGCCGTATTCAATTATAGTAATTACAGCATGGCTTCGATGGCCTTTGAAACATATTGCGGTTGCGCATTAGCCGTTTCAAGGCCGTGGCTTGCCTGGGATGCTTAGGCTAAGACATGATATCATATCAGGTTCATGAGTATCTCCAAGGCGCGAAAGTCCTTCGCAGGTCATGGGTACTGGTTAGTGGAAAGCTTCATTGTAATGAGATCGCTATTCGTCGAGGTCCTCTGCGGATCAGTTTCTGGTAACTGCTTTACGTGCGAGTTCTATTCATAGCCGCCAATTGTTGCTGATTCCTTACCGATGCAATAACAGTTGTACAGTTCCGTAGGTGGCTTGACCATCCAGCGAAGGAGAACGCAACGGAGAGCCCTGAAACGTTAGTACCTATGCTTCCCGGCCGAGTCTTACCCGCCAGGCTAGGTACGTACCTAGACAACTCGTCTCGAGTCCCGGGGGATCCTTACCGTATACATCTGACTCAGGAGGTCCATAGTGACGGGAGGGTCTGAATCGATCTGTAGATCTCTATAACGTCAAGCATTATGTACTAACCTTTACGAGTCACCATCTTTCAAATCGCACGATACTGTTCTCCCCATTCTTCCAGGTTCATCCAAGAGTAGGGCCTTCATCACGGAGCCATTGATTACTGGAGCCTTAAAGTCCTAGTCAAGTCCTAGTAGGTGCCTCCACGTGCTCCTCTCTCTCGGCCCGACCCCGAACTGCTGGGGAACACCCTATATGCCCTGGTAGTCCGTAGGGTTCGGATTTTGCCAAGTCGCAAGTGAATAATGCTAAGGCTCTTCAAGCTTCTTACGTGACGCGTTAGTAGCGTCGATGGAGCGATCGTAGACCCCAGACTCCACCCCCATAAAGGTGTGTGGATATGGTGCGAACGAATTACGAACACCTTTCGTCTAATTGTAACAACAATCGATTCTTTGAGGCGCCACGTGCCTCTGTTGATACCTGTAGCTACTTTATCATACCCACGTCGGTTCGTATATCATGATATAATAGGCTATTCATACTGCCGGATGGCTTCTCAAACCGTTGGGGTCAACCTCCCCCGACAAGCTGAACATGCCGCAGGATGGATAGACTTCGCCACCACGTTTTTTGGATGCATGAAATCTCCTATCAGCTCCTACCCCGGTATGAGATTGGTATTGGATAGAAAGCTCTGTCCAACATAGTAAGCTCAAAGGTGTAGATGGGGGACAGCTTCGGGTCGAGTGACTCTTATCTTGGAGATCCGTGAGTTGGGACTATCCAGTACCCAACAGGCTCAAACCAAGGTATGCCTGCCGTCCAAATTCCGACGGCGACTCTGAATCCGGACTGGAGCCAAGGAGACAGTTTCACTAGACGGCCATGGTCTAGAACTATGTTCGCCCATCTTTGAAGATCCGGAGCTCAGATCCTTTAAGAAAGCCGCTTGGAAAATATCCCAATCGAGTGTGAAGCCATCCGACTTAGCGTCTAGAGGAATGTCGACTCGAAGACTCGACGGGCTTCCCGGCCAGCAGTCATGAATAGGATCGACATCCAACTGAGACAGTCTTCGCCGTCGCCATGACTATAGGCAGCTTCGTCACTTGAGGACTTCCCCACCGAGCTACTTGGGAAGCACGACTCAGTTCCTCATATTGCTCCAGGTTCGTCGAGACTGGAGCCCTCGTAACCGTCTGCACCAAAATCCGAATGGTTGAGCACGGCGTCGGTGGGATAAAAGGCCGCGCCTTCGTCGGTGACCATCGCCTGAGCTCCGGGGCTAGTGCGGCCAGCGATTATCAGGATCAAGCTGTGTTGCGTCGCGGGCGTCGTAAAATGGGAGTAATTAGTGAGGCTTCTGCTGTTGCCTTGAGAACGTTCTTCGCGTCCGCTACGCCGTTGAAGCAAGCCATCACCAAGTACGATGCCACGTGCAGCAAGTGGTGTAACCGGACACAGTGAGATGCTGTCAATTGCGAGGCATGGGTGACACAAGCAGCATGGCGGTGGAGCTGATGGAGTCTTCAGGTAGGTACCTACACACAACCCTGCGCACACGGGAGATCCACAGTGCCCCGGTCCCTGGTAAGAGGTGCCGACGGCAAGGAATTGGACACTACCTGCTGCGAGCTCGATCCCAATTAAACAATCTGATAGTTGTGTTGAAACGGACGCCACAAGGAGCTCGCGTGCCAGGACCAAGATTCTAGCATTGTTTCAAAATATTTTTGGAAACGCATCAAGCCTCTGGGTTTCGACTAGGCATATCGAGGCATCACTATCAAGTCGATATCAGAGGACAACAGGTAGCTACCAGGTACAGACTCTTTCAGTTCAGGATGGGATTTCCGGCGGAGGTAACTTACAGCGAGCTTAGTAGCATTCACACCATCCACCGCACGTACACACCCACGGGTAAATGCCATGCTCTCAGGTACGCCGAATCTTCAAAGAACCGAAGTTATGACGGCAATAATTGAACTAGAAACAGGTGGGCGAAACCAGTTCAGTAACATTCTGTTGAATAGAGACTTCTGCTGCCAGTAAAGTTCGATTCGTGGTCGCACAAAGCGCAATTAAAATGTTCATATTCAGTTGTCGAAGCAAGCTTCGAAAAAAAAAGTAGGAGTACATGTAGGTGACATCCACCTAATGCACCACCCGGGATCCACTAAACCCGCCATTCGTTCTCGGATCCGTAGCGGACGTGAGTGTTGCACTAGGTACGCGTGTGTGGCTGTTCTCGGTCTTATCCCTGTCGACCACACAGCCTTACAGGGCGTCGAGGGGCGTGAATACTTCCATGGATGTCAGCTATGCGGCCTGCAGGCATGACCTGTCGAGACCCCCCCAGTAGCAAGGTAATCAACCACGATCACACATGGTGCTACCCAGACAAGAGAGTAATCTAAGAACGAATAATATCCAGGACGCCAGGGTTGCGCCGCTGACAGATGCAGGTCGAAAAAGATACCTGCTCACTGCCTAGATTTGGTTTCATTCTGTAGCGTAATTTTCACGCCAATCAAGCCTCGGGGCATCCCAGTCCCCTCTATCGGGAGCCGGACGATCTTGGAGGAGGAACCTCCTTAATGTTGCTATACTTGTCTTCCCGTGTCAACGATGGTTCGCTTCGTGTGATAGGTATATATAGAGGTACTTATGTGTTCCAGTGGGTTGGGTTATCTGTAGATGTCGGGACGGAGTAGCGTTGCACAAGATAATGGGCACAGTTGTTCGTCTTGAAGCGCACATCATCACCCATCCTTGACCCATAAACCCTAGAATTCTTTATATTCCCACCGTGCCCGCCTCCAAGTCCTACCTTCGTCGTTGAGCGACCATAAGAGATATGGTGTACACACCCTGAGACCCAATCCATCTTACAGGTTAGTATTTCCAACCGCGCAGCAACTCAGCATCTAGTATGCATGATATGATACCATAGTGTCAGGCCCGCTAACACGCCTTGCAGATTTGAATATCCAAAATGGTCGGCGTTCCTGGAAAATACAAAGGGTGCAACACCTGCCGAGCTAGACGAGTCGCATGCGACAACGGGAGGCCGTTTTGTAAGAAGTGTACCGACTATGGTCGTGAATGCGGCGGATACGAGAGGGAGGTCAGTACCTAGCCAACTCCTCGATCGCAATTCCAGGCCGACGAGGAGTACTGCTCCCGAATCAGCTTCACCTAAAGCCCCGTCCGTATATCTGCAACATTCCCAGAGATCGTACGATTGAAGGATGGCTGACAATGCTGTGAGATAGACTGTCTTTATCGTCGGCACTCAGGAAGATAAAGGGAGATGTTCGTCCCATCCGCCGCGGAACCAGCAGGGCGGCAAGAAAGCTAAAAGCAACCAGGCTCGGCAAGCAGAGAAGCTGGATTTTGTCGCCACCGAGCCCTGGCAGCCTGCGTGGATTGACGTGATGTGGCTTTCGTCGACCGCTGGATCACACCGCGTTCGATTCGTTGCTCTGCAAACGGACCTCAGCTCTGCGATTCAGACCGGTAGCCCCCGGTCGCCACGAAAGAACGAGGTGGCCCTGTCTTTAGGTGGGGTGTGCTCTCTCGACGCGAATCCGACCTTCGGCAGCGAACCTTTCTACCTGAAATCCCGTTGCCTCATGCACCTGCCGCCCAAGAGCAACAGTAGGCAAACAGCCGACAACAGCTCGGAGGGGGTTTGCCTGTTCTTATACGAGGTACGTTGAGGACGGCACTATGCTTCTCGCTGCTGACCCCTTACTTTAGCAAAATTCCTCATCCGGTTACAGCAACGGAGCGCCGTGGAAAGACGCTGCCGTCCAGGCCGACCGGATTCGCGAACGGGGTCCGACCGCGTACCAATCGTTTCCAGAACACCATTTCTTTGCTCGGGTTTACCGACCCAGCGCAGTAAGCACACAATTATTCTAAGACGTTCGATGGCTAATTGTCGGGACAGATATGGGCGGCTCTGCTCAACCGCCAGCCGACATTCCTCTGTTCGCCCGAATGGACAGTTGTGCCTTGGGAGCGTCATCCAAGAACGCCGCTTGATGATCTCCTCGACGTAGTGGTGCTGTTGCCGTCCATATTCTCACGAGCGGACCGCATAACACCGCTAGAGGAAGGTCCGTCTCGCCGGATGAAAGCCAGGGACCTCTTGAGCAACTGTGTGAACATCGAGAGGCAGTTTGACATCTGGTATAGCATGGTGCACCAGAGAGTTGACGAGTCGGGGGCTCCGCTTTACTGGGTAACAGATGGAACAACCGGCGGTGCGCATACGCCTTTTCGTGAGACATTCAACTTCCCTTCGCCACTGATGGGATTGATCCATGTCTACTTCTCGGCCGTTCTCATCAGCTTCCACCAATGCGTATACGGACTGTTAGACGCCATCTTTGAACCCGAAAGTGGGAGCTCTCCCGGTTCAAGTGCGCCGCCCGAGCTACCGCCAGGACTCGACCTTCAGAAGTACCAGCCAGCTCAGACTAGAGTGCTTGCCGAAAACGTGTGCCGAAGCTTGGACTTTGCCCTTCAAACCACGGGGCAGCCAGACCTCCTAGCAGCACCGCTCTGTGTTGTAAGCGAGTTCTACAACGGGATAGGACGTTTTGGAGAAGGTGAGCTGGAACGCCAGTGGTGTGCTAGCTTTAGAGGAAGACTAGAATCAAAGTGCCGCGAAGTAGGATCATGGTTACAGGAGAAGAAGTGGGTTGAAACCAAGCAGTTCGGATAGGGAGGGCGACCTTTGGCAAAGGCGATCGTTTTGTAATTTATGATGCAATGATGGCAGGCGCAAGGCTCGAAGAGAGACTTCTCAGTTAGACTCTGAATTGTACAAAGGATACTTGCATCTCTTAAGCTTGTAGCATCGTCGTGGTTATCGTCGCCGGAATTGTTTATGACTGAGCGAAACGGCCAATGAGGCAAGGAAATGGAAGGCATGGATGCTATCATCGCATTATGTAATCCTTCTGAAGGGTAACGTTAGGTACCTGTGTACCCGTTTACTTTGAGATTGCGGGGCCTGGGCTCCAATATTGGATGTTGTGGCTGGAGCTCAATTCCAAGACTAGGTTTGAAGCTTCCGGTGGCTCGAGCTCCAGGCGTTCGCCGTTCAGCGTTTGGTTGGCAGGGAGCTTCGTAACTCTGGCAGCCTTGCGTATGCACTTCGTGAACCTCAAGTAAACCCGTCCACCACCCCCATTCTTGAGCTCAACTTGGATTCCCAATCCACCATTCGATACGCCATTTTCCAAATACACCGGCACCTTTGATCTTTACACTTCCAACGATGGCGTCAGGATACGACAGGGCTCTTTCCGGTATGTTTTTCCTCCCAAAACGTTCTTCCCGCGCAATCTTCATAACGGTGAGGCAACATAGCTGACTTATCGTGTCCATAGTGTTCAGGTCCGCAGTCAACGCTGGCGCCCCAACGAGTTATGATTGACTGACGTTCCTATAGTCCGGACGGACACGTATTCCAGGTCGAATATGCCGGTGAAGCCGTCAAACGAGGTACATGAATGCGATCACCTGCTCCATCTCGGATCATCTAACGTAAGTCCAGGAACTTGTGCTGTTGGCGTGAAAGGCGCAGATATCGTTGTGCTCGGCTGCGAGAAGAGGTCGGCAATGAAATTACAAGACACGCGCATTACTCCTTCCAAGATTGGCCTCATCGATACCCATGTCTGCCTCGCATTCGCCGGCCTGAATGCCGACGCCCGAATCCTAGTCGATAAGGCGCGCCTTGAGGCGCAATCGCACCGTCTCACGGTCGAAGATCCAGTCTCGATCGAGTATATAACGAAGTACGTCGCGGGCGTTCAGCAGCGATACACACAGAGCGGCGGTGTGCGACCGTTCGGTATCAGCACCATGATCGTCGGCTTCGACAAGGGTAGCAAGGTGCCCAGACTCTATCAGACCGAACCGAGTGGCATCTACTCCGCCTGGTACGTTAACCTCCACGCCTCTCGCGGCGACGGAGTAACTTCGCGCATACTAATACACCAAACAGGAAAGCGAACGCCATCGGCCGCTCCAGCAAGACGGTTCGAGAATTCTTGGAGCGCAACTACAAGGAAGATATGGACCGCGAGGCTACCATCCGGTTAGCCATCAAGTCGCTGCTAGAAGTTGTGCAGACGGGTGCGAAGAACATCGAGATCGCCATTATGGCACCAGGGAAGACTATCGAGATGCTGCCAGTGGAAGACATCGAGGACTATGTCAAGAACATTGAGCAAGAGAAGCAGGAGGAGGCCGCCAAGAAGAAGACTGGCCGAACACCAGGAACGGGGAGTGCGGCTATCTTGACGAGAGAGCGAGAAGGCGGTAGCGATTAAGGGTGAGACGCAAGTGGAATTCATGAGCCTCTCGAAATAGATTTCATAGAGCATGTCACCACGTCAGCAGCTTGTACACTACCAGACCACAAGGATGCATTGTTCTTGCTTTCTTGCCCATTGCCATTTTGTACGTTCCAAAGTCTAAAAGTGTGGTATCAAGTGAAATACATCGCTCCGTAACCCCAAAACTGCCCGCCCCGATCTTTCCGCCTTTCCTCGGCATCCCATTATCAACCCAGCTTGTCTGCGTCGGTCTGGATATCGAAGATGGATCGGTTCTGGTCCCCCTTCACCCGATCGTCCTTGAGCATACGGTTATCCATTCTCGCATCCTCGCCTTCGACGGTTAAGGCGGGTTTCGGCACGACGGCATCGATGACGAAGTGATTATCGCAGTGAGGGCAATATTCATCGGCCTCCTCAAACTCCTGGGCATCCTTACGGAAACACTTCTTACATTTCTTACAGGCGAAGGTCATCTCGAAGGTCTGTAGTAACTGATGCGATTCCTGCTCGTGGTGACATTCCGCGCAGTCGAACCATTTCCGGCCTGGTTTTCGGACTTAGTAAGTGCCTTCACGTTTCACACATCGAAAAAGCCTCTGTATAGGATGGTAGATGTAGAAATATGAAGCGTGGTATCTCGAGGACGTACAGCACGGCGAGCGTATCGCGACCTGGGCGTTTAATACGTGTTTGCTGCGCGATGGTTAGCTTTCCGGTATATATGGAGATTGGGTATAACAGGCTTCCTTACCACATGGCGATAACTGATTGCGACAAGGCAGACTAGGTACCTAGGTAGATATTCAATATATCTCCCGTTGTTGCTCGAGTAGATTCGCCTTTCTACTGCGTCGCTCGTTACTAAATTTTGGTGATTGAGTTCCTTATCCCCGTAGTGGAGAATAGGAGGTACCTTAGATAGTTCCAGCGACTACCTTATGCGGGGTCAGCTCGGTACCTACCCCTCCAAGCCCCTGACAGTCCCGCTATTAGCGTACCGGGGTCCGATTTACAGAGTTCGAGCCTCAACTTCACTTTTCACCTACTCTTATCAGTGGACTCTACGCAGTGATACTGAGTCGCTACTGAAGAAGGAAACGATATCGAAGTGTTACTTGGATATTACAATAAGCGCAATCGCTTTTTCAATCTCAAATCTTCGAAGAAGCCCGGCTCGTCTTGGTGTTGTTAATATTACCAACGGCACATCAACATTAATGGATCTCGGATATTTCTCGTAGTCGGCTCTGCCCTAATGAGTCATAAGAGGTGCCTGAATTGAGCATTTCGTAATCCACTAGAGGGAGACTAAATCAAAATGTACAGCTGTGCATGGTTCCAGTCGCGAACGTTACCGCACCGTCAACACGTCTCTCCAAATATGAAGCAAGCGAAGTAAGCATAACGCCTTTTTGGCAAAAGTTCCAAGAAAATTCCCAGCTGTGGATGTCAAGTCTTGTTCATGAACGAGAATAAGTTTCAGCACAGCACTATAACCCCTTAATTCTTCGCAGAACCGTATGCTACCTTATAGCTGACAGCAAAGAGATGGGTCAGTTAATTTTATGGTGTGTTTTGCAGGCCGAGGCCGAGAGCAACTCCAATAGAATCACACAGGCGCTTCGGTCAGGTAACCATTGTCCTACGTGACAGATGCTCCTAAGCGAATTAGGAGTTTTCCATGCAACCAACTACCCAACCTGCGAGCGGGCACGAGCACCGAGGGCTCCATAACACGAGGTTACGAGCTAGGACTGCGGCCTGCTGTGTTGCATGATGAATTCGTAGAGTCAAGATCGGACCGTTGTTTGGTATGTTCACGTCCCCGAGATCTGGCTAGCCGCAGGATCAGGTTGGGGTTCATTAATTTCCTCTGCCTCGATACACACGGCAAGCTACGTCGGAACGAGAGCATGGCGTATCGCCCGAACTACCTCGGTAGGTCGAAACGGGTACCTTGGAGTCGGCTTCCAATGAGATGGCAATTCCAGACTACCAAACATGCACATGCCAGTACGCGAGACTCATGCAGTGTCCGTGTACGGTTTCTTACAGAGGGTCTTCGTTGTCGGGGTGAGCTGTCATATTGTTGCTTCCAAGTGAAGAACAGATGGCGACAACCTGTCGATTCGAGTGAATTGGGTGATTGGGCCCTCGGGGCGTTGCAGACCGCTACGAGGCGAAGGGGGAGAACGAGCTACTGAGAATTAAGACCACTAAGCACAGAGCCCTACGAGCCAGCTCGAGGACGTGAAGGCCTTATATTCGAGACTGGCGAGCGGGGCCACCGACTTGTGGACAGACTAACCGCATGCTTGAATACAGGCACCAGTGATATTGACTAAGTCTGCTCGATGGCTTGTCGGTGTACAGGTATGTCTCGGGAAGGCAAAACAGGTAACGAACATATCCCCGAGACGATCCACGGGGTAATATCAAAACCGGTTTCGTACTTCATAACAAACGCGGAGCTGTCATACCCATAAGACAGTGAAGTCAATCCTATATCCCAAGGTCGCAGCCCAGATGTCAACTCCGTCACGCTGACTCCGGCAAAGCAATGTCGGACGAGATGGAGGACCAACCCTCCGGGGACGACTCAATCCGTACACAGACGATCGCATGGCCTGCCTCAACATTCGTTACGACATGGACTCTCGGAAGTAGCCTTGACCCGACAGAGTCGCCGGCCATAGTTGTTCCGGCATCAAATTCGGGGTCAGGCGGTGACCAGAGCGTTGGTCCAATCCTTAGTGGCGTCGTGGTTCTTTTGGTATTGATACTAGTCATATGGTTCTGTTGTCGACGAAGTGGGTCCGCTTCCGCCTTCTACATAAGGAGAATACTGACCAGCGTCCCCCTAGACCGCACCCGCGGTCGTAATTCAAGACGTTCGAGTCGACGACATGGATCAAGTTATGCAAGTAAAGGTGGCTCTAGCTCTAGCGGTTCAGCTTCGTCGAATAGTTCGTCTCAGAACGACGCAAGTGTTGGATCCGCGGCAAGTGAGGCAGCTGAAGATCAGTGGAATCAACAAGAGCCTGTGCCTGAGGGGCCAGTGCCGGGGATGCCACCCCCGACCGCGGGAGGTTGGCGTGGTCCACCTCCTAATCCGGGGATGGGGCCAGTTCCGCCGGGCCCTAGGGAATTTCCTCACGGCCAAGGTGGACCTCTACCAATGATGGGACGGGGAGGGCCTCCCTTACTAGGTCGGGGAGGGCCGGTACCCATGATGGGCCGCGGCGGGCCGCCTCCTGGCCTTATGTAAGGACACAGTAAGTATCAACTTTCATCTAGGAAAGAAAGCTATTGTTCGAATTACAATGGCGACTTAGCCTCCTCCCTGACTAATCAAAATGATGCGCATGACCGTCTGAGGCAGTCTTTACCTTCCTCACCCTCTAGACCATTAGGTTATGAGTCGGCGCCCCTCTTGAGTCAGAATGGCATCATGAAGGACTAAACAACCTGCAGGATTGTCTCAAGGCGATGAAGGCCTTGGAATCATAAATTGAGATATAGGGCGTAATGGCCTTGGGTGACTACCTACCTAGGTACCTTACTGGGTTATGACAGAACGTCATCAAAGAGCTTGACGCAGAAAACAGCCGCGATGGCAGCGATGCCTCCCATGATGACCATCCGCATTCCTTCCCATAACCCTTGTTTGACTCTCTCCCACCGGGCTACCTCTCTTCCCGCCTCTCCGTCTTGCCAACCATCTTCGGGGGATGCAGCACGATTCAGGAGATATTCCTTGGAGAAACCAAAGACGAACAAAGCCAAGATACAGACAGCGAAGCTCCATTTCAAGCCGTCATCAACCCTACTGACGAAAAAGTACGGGAACAACGGCAGTAAACCCCCGACCATGTACCCGAATGATACCGAAAGTCCAAGTACAGCCGGCGAAAAGTCCTTAGGCTTCTCTGTGAAGCTGCCCCTAGTCGAGTCCACGCTGGATCTCAGTCGTTGCAGAATTACAGGATGGCCATCAACGTGAGCCTTCACGCTCTGAAGAAGCTCCGGAGGAAGGTCTAGCGGAGCAAGGTACTCTTGAACACTGTCTTGTTCAACCGCTTCTAGCTCATCGCCGTTTCCGTGGCCGACCGCTTTCGTGGCCGTCTCTCCTTTAGCTGCGAGGTATCCCCCGATGCCCATACTGATACATCCCGCGCAGATCTCGGCGGCACCGGCATAGATGACTGTTCTAGTTTCGCCCAGGGATGACAAGCCTGCCGTCAATGCAAATGGGACGGTGAGGCCATCGGCAAAGCCTAGTGTGAAGTTGGAGAGAAGTGACGATAGGCGGCCTAGAGATGCCTCCCGTCGCTGGTCGGTCTCACAATCATCAAAGCTTGGATCGTCGCAAGCACCGTCGGCGTTCATCGAATTGCTGGTTGGATCTGTTGGGTCTGTGGGTAGGGCAGAATATGGCAGGCTATCTTGGACACCTTCATCTTGGCGACGTAACCGAGCGAAGATTTCTTGAATATACGCGATGTGCATGTTGACGAAAGAACTAGGAAAAGCGTGATGCAGTTAGGGTATGGGTACTCAATGAAATAGTACTTGATGCTGTGATGATTTGAAGTGAGGATAGACGGTTCTGTGTATTTGTTTGGTTTATATCCACACATTGCCTCCCTTAAGGTTGACGAAGCAAACCTCGGAGTTACGTGTCAGTCGATACGAGCCGCGCCTACTTACTCTTCTTTTCACGCGTCAGTTCCGAGTCCTCTGCGTTAATAAATCACAATTCGTCCGAGCTTGGAAAGAAGTCGCAGTTCGGTCATGACGTGAATGGCACATATGCTACCTGTTTGGGGATAGAAAACAGGGGAGCGCCAATCGTTGGAAGGCAGCTGCGAAGGAGGTAAGCAGATCTCCGAGCTCAAGGATTGGCATTTCGGCGAAAAGCACGTTGCAATTCTGGCCAATAGGAGGTGCGATATTTGTCAGCTGCGTCTTTAAAGCACAGTACATTGTACCTACAAGTAATCCTGTGGCGCTGCTCTTATCCAAGCCACCATGGCCACATGGGTTGAGCCAACAGACGATTATCTCGCTTCCCCTTGACTTCCTCAGAATGCAAGGCAACTCATGAATTCTCAGATATCTCGCATGCCTCCATTCACCTGTAAAACGGTGTTGATCAGCTAGTTTCCAGAAGCTATGAAAGATCGATCTGCCGCCGATCATTGTTACTCACAAGATCCCGGCTATTATTGGCCATGATCGTCGGCCGCCCAGCTATCCTAGCCTGGAAGTCGGAACTCCACGAGGATTCCATCCTACTGCGGGTAATCTTCGACTGAACGCTGCAACCAAGACAGCCCAAGAGTTATGCATCTCTCCGTTGACGGGTTCGGGATTGGGGAAGACGGTGGACGTTCTATCTTCCTCTCAAACATGCACACGGCCAAATCATTACTTACTAATAGGGCTTCGAGCACTGACTTGGACGGCACGGTAAACGCTCTCAGCTAAAGGTTACGCTGCGGAGGTAAGATGAATACAGTACACCACGCTCTCACATTTACCTACCTATATAACTTCCATACCCAGGCTAGTCTAGAGCCACTTGGCATCCGTTATGTCAGTCTCTACAATTTACTCTATCGGCCACCTTCCTGAGTCGAAGAGACGAATGTAACCCTACCCCATTGGAAGACCTAGATTTCTCCATTCAGGATGCCTTAAACCAGCCAATTATCATAGCCGCTTGCGCACATGTGTGGCGGTAACCACCATGCCAATCCAAAAAGAGCATCCTTGGTGATGGGGACATCCTCATTGCGCCGAGGATGTCGGATGGTTCTATTCTAAGCTCCCTCTATTAGTGACGGCCATAAGAACTAGTTATTTCTAACTAGATACTCATCTGGCATCCCTCATCCAACGCGGCCGTCGTGAACAAGAGCAGTTTGATTTCGCCATGCGTTCCCTCGTTCTTCCGGCGTTAGTCTTTGCCATTGACGTCGCCGCCCAGGCAGAAAACACGTACACTGCAACGGCAACCAGCGATGTTGAAAAGGCTCGGGCTACGGCGAAGACGCTAAGTCCCATCAGCAATGTGAAAGGGAAGGCGTTCGATCGACTCGCCATCATATGGCTAGAGAACACGGATTATGATATGGCAATCGGTGATCGTAAGTCAGATTGAGACACCGAAAGAAGAGATGTTCTAAGCATGCCGAACAGCAAACCTGGCATGGTTGGCCAAGAGGGGCATAACCCTCTCTAACTACCACGCTCTCACGCACCCCTCTCAACCAAATTACATTGGCTCGATAAGCGGCGACTATCTAGGAATGCAGAACGATGACTTCACGCAAATCAACAAGAATGTTTCTACTATCGTCGACCTGCTAGAGGACAAGGGTATCTCGTGGGGCGAGTATCAAGAGGATATGCCGTACAGTGGCTTCGAGGGCGTCGCGTATGTCAATCAGAAGAACGGCAAGAATGACTACGTCCGAAAGCACAATCCGGCCGTCAGCTACAATGCGAATGCCGGCCTTATTGACCGTTTGGCTGTCATCAAGAACCTAACAAGTACGTATCTATCCTCGTTTCGGGGTCATAAGATGCCCTCCTCGGGGGTCTTGAGCACCGATAGGCGCCCATGACGATTACCCATGAAACTTCTCGAAGCCACCCTTACTAACTAGTCTTGCAGCGTTCTACAAAGACCTGGAGAACGAGACACTCCCGCAGTGGATGTTCATCACGCCAAACATGACGAGCGACGGCCATGACACAGACGTTACCGTCTCAGGCCAATGGACGCGCTCGTTTCTCGAGCCTCTGCTCTCCGACTCGCGCTTCATGCAGAATACGCTCGTTATCGTCACGTTCGACGAAAACGAGACGTACACCATTCAGAATCGTATCCTCGCCATTCTGATTGGCGATGCAGTCCCTGCCGATCTTGTCGGCACGACGGATGATACTTACTACAATCACTACAGCGAGCTTGCCACGGCTGAGGCTAATTGGGACCTTCACACGCTGGGGCGTTTCGATGTCGGCGCCAACGTATTCAAGTTCGTTTCCGAAAAGACTGGCGACACCGTTAGATCTTGGTCTGGCGACGTCCCTCTCGCCAACATGTACTTCAATAGCTCATATGCGGGACCCCTGAACGAGGACGGTGGCAACCATGAGTACCCGGCGCCTAACCTGGTCGACGCCACTAGCCTACACAACAGAACTATATTACCTAGTATCAAGAAAACCTGGGAGGGGAGTTCGGCTCCAGTGTATTACACTTCGGATCTGGAGGTTCCTGATGGACAACACCCGCCTCCGGGGTATGCCCCAAGCGATTAGTTAGGTTAACTCAGTCCCTATTAATATACAAAATTGGCATACCTCATCGGCCTTGGTTGTGATTACTCCATATCAAGTTTCTCTACGGTAAAACGTGTATGAAGGGAAAGGCGAATTTCGGTATCGGCTTAGAATGAAGGTGTCAGGCGCAAGAATCCTAGGTGTCACTGATTTCCTACGGCTCCAGGGCCTCTTCTCGTAGGTGGTTTTAAGCTGGCTAACCTACCTGTCAGTTAGGAGGTAGCGCAGTTCCCGCGTCCACGTACGTACGACATGCAACTCATTCCTCATCTAGACCTGTCACATGCCTAAGAGAATACAGACCATCCCCGTCTCCTGAAACACGTCGATAATCGCGGCCTGAAATAATGTCTCCCTCCCCTGGGAACTAATCACGAGAAACTTCATCCAGTCTAGACAATCCTAGAACCATAGGTACGATAAGGAACGATGCAGCAAGACAGCCAAGTTGGGGCCCAATAATCAATTCAAAGGTACGCTCTCTATTATACACCCGGCCAACCGATTCATCTGAAACCATAAACTCGTGTATCTATTTCTTAGCTCATACACGCCAGTCCTGTTTCCCTATTAATATTATACAAGTCGGCACGATTCTGGCGGCCAAGAATACGGATTGCTCTGCAGCACGGGGTTCATATACCCCAGCGCACGAGGTCCGCCAAACGTTAGCGCGCTAGAGCTACGACGTACTCGACATGATACCTCTTTACAGATCGAGGGGGTGACAAGGGGGAGTCTAACGTATTTAATTGCTGTCTCGTAGCAATATAGGTAGGTACCTTAACCCATCCTAGGTAGGCCACAACATCCACGTCTCGTTGCAGACATAAATTCTTCCATCTCCATGTCCTAACACCGCGCCGTGAAAGCATTGCGCCGTTCCCCGCCGAGGTCTACTGTCCTCTCCTGCAACGTCCTACAAACTCCCGTTCGATCCTAAGATGCAGTGGAGTTGAGAATGGCGCCGGTGCAAGGGTCCTGTGATGGAATAAAAGAGTTACGCATTAAACCCCAACCTGCATGCTTTCCCCTTCCAGCATTTCCGGACCCCGACGCGACGAGAGCATTAGACTGCGAGCGCCGGCCACCCATCGATTAACGTAAAACTTTTCCCTATCCACCGTATCGTGTACTCGGTGGTACCATTAAGGTCACATCATGCCTTGATGCAAATTCCGCAACGCCGTAACCGAAACATGCATAGATGTGCTGATGAAAGGCTGAGAGGAAAAAGGTATAAAACAGATGACGAATGCTACACGTAACCCAGGACGACCTGAGTGTTGCATAAGACATCATAGTCTGCCAGCTCGCGCAGACGTGTTCGGTATGATCGTTATAAGCCCGTCTTCGACGAAGAAATCGAAACTGCCAAACGCGAACGCAATGCACAAAATGACTGCAGTGTTATGGGCTCTAGCAAAACAGCCGTTGACAACGTCATGACACGTCGTCAACGGGATGGGATGTTCAACCTCTTATCGCTGTCACGGTGTAAGCTTCTGATGCGGATAGGGCATGATCTTATAGATATTCCGTATGGAATGGAGCTGGGCGGACAGGGGGTCGCATTGGTGACGTACCAGTAAGAGGAAAAAAGCTGGTCATGGAGCCCGGAGACGATGACCTACCCGTCGGAGTCGCGGAGCTAGCCGGGCTGATAGATTGCTGCGACAGTGGAGATTCAGCTGGAGAACCGCCGATGGCAGGAATATACCCGTTGCCGAAGTATGGGTCGAGATTCTGCCGTAGGGAATGGTGTATCGCGCTATTATGATAATAATACGCTCGATCGGCTATGTTCGGGCTACCGTTCGAACTCGAGTTGGTGCTGTTCGTATCGTGAGATATCGAGTCGTCCGCACCGTCATATCGGTCAGTACGCAAGGTCCCGTCTTTCAGCTGTGGGCTAGACTGCTTTGAGCCATTGAACTGTAGCGCACAGAGTTAGTCAAAATCTTACATAACTTCATGTCTCTGGGCGTGGTCCCCGTTTCGATATGAGGCCGGGCCATTACGAGGTGTACGTACAAAGCAGTATTTGTTGAGAATCTCTTCATACGTAGCTGACGCGATGCTGGCCGACGAGGGAGAATCCGTCCCAGGAATCGTCGGACCGCTAGCCGCGGAAACCTGCGGGTCGGCCGTAGCGGAAGACGAAGGGACGGTTGGAACCATGTTGGCCTGGGCCATTTCCGACGTTTGAGCGGCGGGAACAGCGACACTGAAGGGATCTTTCTGATTGGGCTTCATATAGAGAGCGTCGCTGCGCTGGCTCGAATCCCGCTGGGCTTTCCTGGCGGCGTTGAGAGAGGCCCCGAAATCGTACCGATTGGAGAAGACTAGGCCACTCGGGGCCGATAGGCGATTTGATAAGTTGTCGCTAGGTAGACTAGACGTCGACTTCGAGCTCTTAAGACGCAGACCGGTTGACTCAGACTCGCCGAGAACTTCGTGAAGAGGTTTGTCAAAATTAACGAACCTTGAGTCGTGTCCGAAATCGTCGAACTGGCCGACAGGCATAGACTTAGGCCGCGTGGCGGTCGAGGGGTTGGCGCGACGAGTGCTGCGCGGCAGACCGTTGGGGGATCGGGAGGATGTGCCCTGCGCGCCCTTCTTGTCATTGCCTGAAAGTATCTTCTTGCGAAAGTCAACTTGGAAGTTGACGCTGTCATTGTTGTCCCAATATTCGAGGCCGTTGACATTGTATCGTATGCAGAAGAATAATGTCTTGGATTCAAGATTGGCGAGGTCTGACAACTTGATACTGAACTGAAATCGATCGTGGCCGGTCTCAGTCTCCCGTGGTCGGATCTCGTGGTGGTACTCGGCGGCCACCTCGGAGGTTGTCTTCCAGTAGTCGAACGTGAATCTACACACCACGGTTTTCTGAAATGCCAGGTTGGCTACGGCTACTGAACCTATCAGACACTTTTGGTCAGGCGACATCCACACTCTCTCCAGTCGAACAGGGAGGCTCTTTCGTATCGGCGTCTCCGCGGGGAAGTTGTGCACAACAAGTTCCCATTCGAATGGCGGCGACCGCGTGCTGGGCTTTTCGTCAACCCCGAAAGGGTACTCGTTGTCGCTCTCGTAGTTATCGGCCGGAGAAGTGCCAGCGCTGACGGCAAGCGGTCGGTCAACCTGCAAGAAATGGCGTACATGCTCGAGATGAGAATCGAAGTGAACGGCCTTTGAGAAGGTCGGCGTTCCAGGCATGCTCGATGGCCTTCGCTGTGGCCGTAACGCAGGTCGGACGAGCTCGCCCGACTTCTTCCGGACCATCTGAGGCTTTTTGAACGGCTCATCTTGCTCGGAGCCTTCCTCGGACGTAGTCAGTGACGCCTCTGCTGACTTTGACATATAGATGTGAGAATCAGTATTCGATCTCGAATGCGAGATCTTGCGAGCTCCAGTGCTGAGCGCAGGTAAGCCGGCTTTGAGAGCCGTTTGCCGCGAGTCTCCGACCAGATTCTTAACTTGCGACGGCAACAGAAGGAGATCGCCTGGCGACGTCCTGATCGGCGAAGGGGCGCGATGTTGCGGGATCGCGCTGATTGCCTCCTTCAGCTCCTTCATATTCTCAATTTCCCTCCCCCGACTCTCCAACTCAGTCGCCCCTTCATCTTCACTAGACGACTCGGGGGGTGAGATGATAGCCCCTGGAGGCATTGCCTGCGCATCAGCAACCGGAGGAGGGGATTGTCTGACCGGAGTTGCATGGGAAGCTACCATACCCTTCAAATTATCCGACGTCCCCGGCGGGGTAATATCCGGAGTCGGGCCATCCGCGGTCTTGTGAGTTGCGACCGAGTTCGCACTCCCCACAGATGGCGTCCGTCGATGTCGGGAGAGGTATGAGGACGATCGGGGTAGAGCAGGCCTCGGCGAGCTAGAGCTCTGCGAGTTGAAGGAGGATCTTCGACTGACGTCGGGCGATGGGGGTGCTGAGGAGGCGGGAGAACGGTGGGATGGGGGTGTGTAAGGCATTCCCAAGGTTTTGGGCTGCCACTGGAGAGGAGTTATGTGGAGGGCGGCGAGATGGGCGTCCGCGGAATTATTGGTGCTGGACTTAGGGACGGCGGCTTTCGGGTAAGGTAGACAGGGAAATATTCTCCTCCGCCAAATTTCCAGCCACGAATCAGACCCAGCAGCGGCAGCAGCTCCAGCAGACGTAGTAGAGGCGGCGGTTGTCGAATTCGCAGGAGCGATTAGGCACTCGCAGAAGCCTGGGAAGGAGGGAAGTTTCATCAGCATTGTTTGGTTCGGTATAAGTTTCCATGGTAGGGGTGGGTCTGAACTGCGACTTCTGATTCTCTGCAACAGTCATCCAAACTGCAGGTGATTTCAAAGAGAATAGGAGTGACTGGGCTGCGCTGGGCAGCTTTAAAGGATACAGCTCGGCAAGCATAGAGTCAGAGAAAACACTTGGAATGAGACATTTCAAGGCGTGTGGCGTTGTCAGAGGTGACGGCGCCCAGGAATGGCATTTTTGCATACCGAACCCAATCCCTTCCATTTTATTTTCATGTCTCACACATTCCTCCACGTGGTACTTAGGCTGAGAATCTGCAGCTGCGGCTGAGGATGTTGGGGCAGACGAGTGTCTTGGCTGGGTGTATTGTGAAAGGAAAGTTTCAACTTACACAGATACGAAGCGGGCGAGGAGTCGCTCTAGGAGATTTGCCCGTGATCTCTATTTTCCAAGGTAAGAGGCAGAGAGGAAGAAGAGACGCAACGGCAATATTCCAGCAACAGTGCTAACCTCTTTTCTCTTTTGCAGACTCAGCAAGGAAAAACGATTGAGGGTGATCGGCGCTGGGAGAACTCCAGAATGCCGAACAACTCTCTCGGCGGACGTAAGGGGGAGGAATATTATTGAACGGGCGACCAAAACAGCAAAGGCTTCGTCAGAGTTGGAGAGGTAAGAGCGGTCGCGACCAGAGGGGTGAGACAGCAACACACAAAGGCTGTATATGTTGTTTTGTCGGCTACGCAGGTTGTGCAATGCGTGGGTATCGAGATATGGGGATGGAACTTCCAAGATCGTCCTTTGTCACGGTCAATTGGCTTTGTTACTCGACCAAGTCCAGGCCAGTTAGTACGTACCGCTGATCTGTTATCGACAACTCTCGCTCTGTGGCAGGTCCGGCAGGTCCCTGAGCCTTTGGGGATGTGACCGGCGAGCGGAAGGGGACGATCACCAGTCGAGGCTATAGTTAGTAGAGCGCAAATATGACGAAATCGACGGAATGACTGTCGTCGATTTCCAGATCCAAGTCCACACGAGGGCGAAGGCTCTTCTTCTCCTGTTCGTCGAGGCGAATAGCAACAGAGAAAGAAATTAGGAATTGCGGATGAGGCTATCTACAATCCTAGGCCTGCCTTTGAACTGTAGGAAGTGGGAAGGGAGGTGGTGAGTAAACAGGGAAGAGAGGCACGAAAAGTTCGGCGGCGACGGAGTGGGTTGATAGCTCAGGTTATTCAAATCTCCAGTGGTGGCGCCAATGTTGGGGCGAGGGGGTGGGACGGATCACTGCGAGTAGGTACGCACAGTAGTAGCGCTAAGACATAGGCGGGCACGGTGGGCTAATTTTTTTTTCTAGCAGGGATTTACTTGGCTAGTTAGACAACCCCAGCACCCCTGGAAGTTCTTGTTGACCATCATGTACACTAGGTACCTATGTACTGCTATGGATATCCACCCTGAGGCATGGGGGCGATGGTCGATGGTGAATGGTAGGGACGCCTAGGCCATCAAGCGATTGGGGAGGGGGAGGGGTTCTTTATTTTAGTCCAATGAAACTCATAGGATGAAATGCGGGTCTAAAATGGATTGATAACACCATTGGCATACATACAACTACACGCGTTGTATAGCCGTATTTATGTTGCACTGTATTCTACTGTGAGCCGTAAGCCGCAGCACAAGAAAAATATCATAGTCCGGTATCGTAGAATTGCATCAACTTCAACACATAATGCCCATACAATGGACATATGGCAACCAGAGTACAGCTCGAACACCAGGGCTAGCTTCTTGGTTGAGATTACACGTAATCCCTGGTTTCAGAAAAGCTCAAATATACGTCAGAGAGACGCTTTAACATCTTATCACAACATTCGACTTATCCAGAGGTTGTCCTATCCCGGTACACTTTGGCCATGTCTTACTATATACGAACGACGTTTGCTTGGAAGTGTGGCTCGCTCCTTCGGATATGAATGCCAACCCGTATATTATTTACCTGCTTAGGCACTTTCCGAACCTGCTAATCCAGGAGCCGTGCGTACAATTACACTACGCAGTATCTACATGTATCCCTACAGCAAGGGAATCGAAGAGCAATTAGTCGTTGGTATTGGCGTTGGCGTTTCCAAGTGCAAGTGCTTGCATGCATGGGTCTCCTCCCCCAATACCCCATGCCTAGTGTAGAGGAGTATCAAACGACCATGGGCCCATCCCCATCTCTCCGTCTGCAAGAAAGCGTACATACATATGTACATGAGAAATGAGTGAGAAGAGGGTCTGCCCTCTGACAAGAAACGCTATCCGACACTAAGTTAAGCACAGTGGAGTTACTGTCTAAGCCGCAGCAGACAAGGTCAGTGATTATTTATGGGGCATTCTGCAAGCTAAGGCTAGGTGGGTATTAGCAAGGACTGTTTCTCGCGAGAGCTCAGACGGCTAAGCCAAAAATGGCCAGAGACATCTGTTTAGCACATCGCGTAATGTATCACTATGACGTAGGGGAGACGAGGGTTAAAAGCCAATATCCTTGGTTATCTCCCTGGAATTTTCGGACATTGGTCAATCCAGTCCATTTATACGGCGACGCAATGCGCATGCACAGCAGAAGCCCAGTAACCGTATCAGTGCATGAGAGGCTTCAGGACTGCAGCAGGATCATGCACTCGGTTTATTAGATGGCAACAGACTGAAGACCAATAGAAATAGTCTGGCGGTTGCATGTCTGTCTGCCGCTTGATCAATTTAACCAACTGAGCACGGTTCGGAGTAGTGCTGCCCTCTTCTCACTCCTTCACTTCATGGGAAGGTAAGTAACTCATACAGACTCAGCAACAACGTGCCAGCCGTGCAAGACAGCTCTTTGCTAATCCCACTGGATTACCTAAGGATATGTCGCGGAGATTTAGCGTCTGTGTGTACAGGAATTGACCCCTAGCTTGTTTCCATTCTGCACTTGCATTTAGCGTCCAAGGATAAATGCTTATGTATTGCAGCCCCCGAGCGGCAACGAAGCAGGCCACCATCAAGTGAAATACCCGGTTGGTGAGGGCTTCAGACTTGCATCAAGTTACTGTTTACGATTAAGCTCGAGCATCCTGACCGTGGACCTCCCCTGACCTCCCCCCTGGTCACCGTGCCGTCCCACATATCACGGCCGTTTTTCCCGTTTTAGTCCGTCTGAGTAGAGCGGCACCTCAAGGTCGCTGGGCTTCTTGACTGAACCTACCTGAGTATAGTGTGAAGCTCTACGAGGGCAATGCTTCTATATCGAACCCTCCGATATACCCCGCTGCCATGTTAGCCGTTGCCAACCGGTCAGGTAAATGAACGGTTGCCATCCCGTAGAATTAGCTTCTTATTTTTTTTCCGTTGCTACCTCGATATATTTCATCTAAAGTATCGTCTCAACTACCTTGTCCGGGCTACCCATATGATATTAAGTGCTCCACATGAAGAAGCCTCCCTATTCCTTGTATACCTAGGTACATCATGGCCTGGCATGTGTATGGCGAGTGCATACAGTTTTACGTGATGATGGCAAGATAAGGAACATGTAATGGCGACATGCTTTCAACTCGAACTTGTCGATGTCTAACCTGTACAACTAGCACCTTAAACATCAAACTATCGGCCATTAGCAAACGAATGCATATCTCAACATGATACTTACCGGCAGGTTCCGACAGAGTCGGTCCCGGCCTTAGAGATATATATATACTTCCCACCACATCAGGCGTTTACTAGTCATGGCGCGACTCGCAAGCGTAGGATACTGGTAGCATCGTACTAAACGAGACCGCCATTAATTGCGAAACCTACTAATCCATCCAGCTCTAAACGGAGCCCGCTTCTAGCATTGGACTAATGTCCGCTCTCTTTTTATTGTTTAGCCAATGGGTCTTATATAGTAACTGTCTACTCGGAATCCTTGCTTAGGCGTAAGTCACTTGCTCTTATTCACTGCGTATCTTTGTATCCGAATTACAATTAGTTGATAAGTTGACGATAGAGGGATGGAGGCCCTAGATTAAACATTCCAAAAAAAAAAAACTCTTTACGAGAATAGTTCTTGAAATTTCTCTTAATAAAATAAGAATGCCTCCTCACAGGGCCGGCACGGGTAGCTCGGCGGAAGGACTGTGCGTGTAAGGATCCGGCTTAGACGAGTGAGGCAACATATAACAGTCATCACCAACCAAAACTTACGACATCTTGTTAGCTTCTCATTTTACGTATGCGGTCGCTTACTAATGCACAGAAGATGCGGCGATCTACATCTTAAACATTTAGATAAGAGACATACGCAGACTTGGCTCACCGTTTTCTTATGACACACTTACCTGAGTCGACAATGTTGTTAAGCGGTAGCTACTCTTACTGTAATCAGCTTTGTAGTATGTTTCGCGCATTAAGGCCGTCCCTATGCCTAGGTAGCTATTATATAAATCAGAACATTTTAGGAATCCCATATGCTAGTTGAAATGACCCCATTTAGCTGTTTGGCTGCAGACAACGCCTTTAAGAGCTCGGGTTGGATGCTGTCACCGTGTGTCCCTATCAAAGGCGGTTACGCGGCTTTTGTGTTGGTACATGTGTCGTTACATACGCTTACCGAAGTTGGTCAGTTTCCTAAGCGCTTCAGTATCTATCTCACTTGACCGGTACGCGATGAGAAAAGCAACATCTCCACAGTACGAATCCGACGAGGTCAGTGTAACATCTCTTGATTTCTTATTGGCTAGCTACGTTAGCTCTGCCGAACTACTGTAGATTAGCTCGCTACTACCCATCCCTGGTTGCTCGGTCGGACCACTCCCTGCCCGCGGCTTTGACTAGCCTTGGTTTCTCGACTGGGGGTATCGACGGGATCTCACACAAAGGGGACACGAACGCGAGGAGATAATTTTTTGTGGTGGGGCTCTGTCGATTAGCAAAGCGAGACGCTCTCCAGTTTACCAAAGTTTCAGGAGAAAAGAAAAGGAAAATTTTCCTTCCCCATCTCCATAACTCTAAAGAACCCATCCCGATCAAAGAAAAGGTCGGGGTATGGAGTAGTAAACGGGGTGGTCGCTTAGACCAAATCCGGGGGTCGGGTCAGCAAGAAAAAAATTCAAGCAAGCCTCCTACGTTGCCTGCTGCTTCGCAAGCGAGGTTGAAAGCGAAGAAAGATTTTGTTTCGCTGGTGTGTGCGCTTTCCCCTGTCAGGTTCGGTCTAGGCGCCGCTTGATGACACTCCCGATATGGCCGGGGGCCTGGGCTACGAGATCATCCCAGATCATACAATCTGATCTGCACGCCCAGCCACGAGCTCTAGTCTAGGCCTCGCGATTTGGCAATCCTTTAAAGGCTTGGAAGCGCTCTTGGGGGTGTCGACATTCCAGACAAACTATCCTCACACACCGCAACCTCACCTTTATTTGTTCCCGGCTGCAACCAATTTCGTATTCTATTCGCATTACAAGAGCGATTCCAAACTTCCAACCTTCTAGACATTCTCGAACGTCGTCAAAGGAATCGCGCCCGAGTTGGTCTTGTTGCATGGGACAATGTGTAGCCTTCTAGATACGGCAAGAGATCTTTGGATTTAAGACAGATAAGAAGTCCGACAACGGCCCTCCTTTACGAGTCTTCACCTTTGCATCTTGCCGCCGTCGATGAGACAATCCTGCTGCCTCTTGATACACAGCTTCCCGGTCGTAATACTTCCCCATAGCGGAATCAATTCCCAAATCCTGTTAGTCTTGCTTTCCCCCTCTTCGAATGGCCCTAGAACCCCATGAAAGGGGTCCAACGTCCCCTCAAGGTCCCTTTCCTCTCGATTACACTACCTGCCTGCCTACCTACTTGCACTGCTCACACAATATGCACCGGCTGTGACGCTTGTTATCCTAGTGTTACGATCGACGCCCCTATTTACCATTTTAGATATGAAGATGCATGAAAGCAACCCTATCTCGCGTCTTCCTATCTTTATGCCTTGGCTGGTTTAAGGACGAGTCTATTCCAGGGTGAGACTAGACTCGCATGCTATCGTTAGAGCGTGTAGAACTATTAGTTGCCTTGGTTGCCAACCCCGCCGTTTGATATTTCTTCCCCACGCTCGCCTGATGTGGAACGAGGTGTATGTTCCAGTCGCGGTCCATGCCGACTCTTATTTCTTGCGTTTTTATAACGGTGTTATGTGTGTGTGTATGTTCCCGCCTCCCCTCTTCCCCGGATGGGTGCTTCATGGCGAAAATTACGTATGTGTGGCTCTGAGGATTATCTCGTATGGGGTCTTCCGCCACTTTGACATGTATCACACTAACAACATATTAATAATCCCATGACATTCGAGTTTGAATCTTTGCCGGATAGCAACCTTAATAGACGACAAGATCAACGACGAGGCTGACGAGGTGTTTTAATTCGACGAACGTATACCTACTGTAGGCTTCGGGCAATCAGTTCAAGCTTCGACAATCCGAAGGATGTCGACATGTAACTACATATGATTTATTGAGCAAAATACTGTGGTGCTGTACCAAACTTGAGATTGGAATCCACCATATCCCGGGCTACGGGGCAGCGGGGGCCTGCAACTTCGACGATCTCTTGTCACCATTTCTACAGTATTATATTGTAAAATCTCATGATACCGTGCCGGTTTATCACAACATCTAGTCTTCATTCCCCTCCAGATCCCCATATACCTTACCAGCCTTAGCGTTTACATAGGTAGGTTAGGTAGTATATCGTAGATTCTTGGTGATAAATGAGGAGAGGCTTGTTAGGAATTTAATAGGCATCTAATTGTTCTCATTACTATTGTCGTCATCGTTGAAGCTATCACTTAATATCTCTCATTATAGCAACAATAGCCAACTAAGCTCCAATGAAATGGAGTAACGTAAAATCGCTTCATGGTGCATCTCGATGATTCTTGTAGATCATCAGATGTTTTTACTTGCGCATTACATCTAACCACTGATCCCACAAAACTTTTTCAGGAGAATGCGCAGCGATAATAAGCCCAAGATGTTCGTATCTTTTCTCTGCTTTCATTTCTCTGCAGGCAAAGGTCGAGTAGTCGACAATATAACTTCTTACGCAGCCGTGACGAACCGTTGACCGGCCGCCCACCTATTTAAGAACACGGGTGCCGGCCAACGAGCAGGTCGGCTGCTCGATACTGTACATACATGGAGTAGCCTTTTCAAAGACAGGGATGGCATATGCAGTAGTATGTACATAGAAATAATCCTCGCGGCGATCTTTACACATCTCGGCTGCTCACCAATCATTTTCCTCTCCCGACTTCCTCTCGCTCAGTCTTCCATTTTTATTTCTATTTGTTCGACTTCATGAATTTTCCGCGTTGTTGTTATTATTCAGCTTTACTGACAAAAGACGTATCGATCAGGACTCGAACTCGAAAACTCAATATGATAATGAATTAGCCGGGACCAATGGGATTCCATGATGAAGCATGTCGGCCTTTGCTCCACCAGCAACTCTGATCCAGCAGTCCAGATGAATCCGCATCTCGGTGCTATGCTACCGCCGGGTAAGGGTGGGCCTCGAACCTAGTAGGTAGGTACGGATCCTCCCTTGATCCGTGTCACGATCGGCGGCCGGTATACCAGATTCCCAAATATGCTCACACACTAGCAGGTACATAGCGTACGTCGTATGCTTCGTCAAGGCAAAGAAGCTGTTGGGGCGCAACGGTATATGCACCTTCTTGAAATGTCAACACGAGTCCAAACCAATGACGGTGTCTCCGTCGAGGCGGCTCCGAAGCTCCCAAGCACTGTTCTAGTGTAGGGCAGACCTGCGCAAATCAGCATGAACCTGCTCTATGGCGACGTCGTCCCGCGTCCAGTCAAGGTCGAACCTGTCATCTTGTAGAAAAAGACAGGGTCTAGTCACTGCTGCAGCGGGAATTCATAGCCCTTTGAATCAAATAACAGAGCGCGATCAACTTCAGCGTTCCGAGAGTATCTATACCGAAGACACAAACCGTCGGCAGCCAGGGATTACGAGTCCATGTAACTCCAAAGTGGGCGAGAAACACCTATGCGGTGGCTAATAGATGAACCACCGCAAATATGAAGCCCCCAGGCAACAGCTGCCACTTCTCTAATCTTAGGACAAGTTTCCGAACTAGGTCAAAAGAAGGAGGGGCATTGGGAATACTTGCATGCCATGCAGATGCGTCAGTAATCCCAGATGGGCAACTCGCCGTCACACAAGCCAGGGGAAAGTACGCCAGGTAGTGTTGAAGCCCTGACAAAAAACGATGTTGAGGTTTCGCAGCATTTGCGGCGCTTGCTGCGGCAGCTCAATCGGCAGTGTAGATTACATACTCAAATTTGATATAAGTCCGTACCTGACCTTTGAAGCGAGCCGTACTGGAACGGGTGGAAGGTAAGGACCCGACGATGCATGCATGCGCGGTATACAAAAGACCAGGGAACTTCGGCTCAGCTTGTGTATGTACGTGCTTAGGTTAGTATTAGTTTTCTCCTCACTACCGCCAACGGGCGTTGCTTAACCCTGTTCGTTGGCTACTATGTAAGGCTGAGGACTCCATAAAGCTGAAGGTGAAAGCCATGTGACAGGAGAGACCTCGTCAAATGCGATTAAGTAGTGTCCCTGAAGAAAACCAGAGTCTATCGTGGAAGTGGGACTATGAAGAAGTGGCATTGCAACCTGGACCTATCTAGCGCTTACAAGGAGTACCTATATATAGTTGAGGGACAGAGGAACCAGAAGCCCTACACTACAGTCCCAACATCAACACCTTCTGAGAATTTAAATGCGAAGTTAACAATGTCCCTAGTGTAGGCTGTCCGGGGAAGCGAGAGCAGATCTGATACACTGGGGATCTTTCATCGCCTGCTTCGCTTTCCCCGTGGGCATGAACTATCACCTGCATGTGCAAGATAGGCCCGAAGGTTATATTGAAAGTTGGGAAAGATGCGAGCTCTGATTGACACGCCTATCAATTACAAGGGAGAGGATGCAGCTAGCGGGACGCTTTATATAAAAATATCCATTTGTTATGAGGCAGGTACGTATACATATTAAGAAGAGCTATATGTCGTGCAGCGCTATTGCAGATGACATCCAATGTGATTGTGCTCTCCGTGTGTACCTAAGCAGCATGGCGTTGCATGTTACAACAGGGCCCTTGCCATCCGTTGCCTTTTACACAACGCTGCCCTTGCCTTACGAACCATGCACTCTTATCGGTATTGGCTGGGAATAAGTTCTCTTCAGCCTACTTGAACTATTCCAACGCGGTGAGCGACATATCCCATGTACGCACTGCATAATGCAGTAGTGTATGTTGTGTCAGGTCAGACAACAGGGTTTGTGGAAAGGTAGCCCAGTCTCATTGGAGGCCATGCTACGCTGTTGGTCAGGTACTCTCGTATCGGGTAGGGAAATAACATCGTGCTCCGAATCGCTGCTACCAAGCATTAAGACTATACCGTCATTACATACTGCCACTGCTATTTTAAATGTGTGTTCCATGTAATGTAGTAATTCCCAAGAGTGCCTCTGAGACACATCCATCCATACCTCCCTACCCAATTTTCAATCAATCCTTCGGATTTCCGAGCTGGGCAATGACAGGGTCCCATGCTCCAATGGAGCGGGGCAAGCTTGTTGCCCATGTGGATCACCGGGGGTGTTCCATTTCCACGGAAAGCCGCATTGAGATACATGTATCCTCGAAAGTCGCCGCCACCAGCAAGTCAAATGTTACTGAGGTTATTCCCAGCATATTACTATGTCCTCTGAGTTTGCCAAACGCCCGCACCGTGAGCTCCATTATGTAATTCACTTAGGTTGTCAAGAGATAGTGGCGTACATTCCTTACGTAAATAGATATCCTCTAACCTAAAGGCGAGATTGTCCATTTATAAAGATACCTTAGGTACGTATGAATGAAATACCTAATGTGCTTACCTAATATTAACTGATATTACCCTATGTACATTCTGACACTGAAGTTATAACCGGCTAGTCAGGTAAAAGCTAGAGATCCTCGCCAGTTGAATTCTTACTGGTTCATTGGGTGAGGACGACGAAGCGTTGCGGCGGTGAAACACTGACCAATGCCTTCGAAACATAAGTATTTCTTACCTCGACTTCTCTTTTTCTGGGTTGGTGTGGGAAAACATATTAACCCTAAACGTAACCCTCGCTCGACGACTTCTTCCCTTGTCTCACTACATAGCCTTGTTCATTGGAACGTATATTTCTCGCGTTATCAATTGGCCCAACCCAGGCGCATGTTTGGTTACGTCGTACGGGCATCGGGCTTTTTGCTGAGGGATCGACCAATCCGACGAGATCCTAGCTTCCAGGGCCGTATCTTTTAGTAACACGAACCCGACCTCCCTCTCATGCCTAGGTACATAATCATAAGCTGGCTTATTAAGAGGCAATGAGTAACGAGGTCCAGTTTTCGCGGGAAATGAAACTATAGTCGACCGGAGTTTAGTCCTTCCAGCATCGTGGGACGAGTTCTGCGTTCCGACAGCTCATCTGGAGTTAGTCACACGGGAAGTGCCGGGAGCTGCCTGCTTGCGCCTGCTAACTCCGCGCATCTGCCCGTGATAATATCCGTACGGAGATCGACATCGGCGTCACTGGTGTAAAGTTTCGCCAGGGTTCATCGACTAATTTCATTTCATTTCCCAATTTGGGTTCCGACGCGGGATCTCGAGGCTCCGACCATCGAGCCCCGATATGACCGTACGTCGGACCGGGTCGATGTATATTAACGGGACTTGGTGACGTCCCTTTCTCACCGTAAGGACACTCGCTCGCTCGTTGTAGTCTGTTTTCGTTTTTGCTGCATTACTGGGAAATTGGATAATGATGACGTTTGATTTGCAGCTGACGAGATCCAACCTCTGTGTTACTACAGCGCCACAATCAGATCACATGGCTCACTGTCGCTCGCACGGTGTTGTGTTTCTCCCTATTGTAGGCGGACGAACGACTCAAGGGTTCTATGCGGAGGCAAAGACCTGTATCGAACGCTCTAGTGAGTCCGTTCGTCTTCCACGTATTGAGTACAGATATGGTGCTGGATCATGCCTATCATCTAGTGGAATCATCCTGCAAAAGCTGCATACCGTGATCCAACTCCGTAATGGCGGCCGTGCCACTGTACCCGGATGAACTGCTCCGTATGTTTCGGCTTCGTCATAGGCGCAAGATGGCATACCCCACTACATATGATTCGTTGACCCGTTCAACGCCGCATGGGCGCTGACACCATTATCGTCAGGACATGATGCTCCGTCCAGGATCGTGCAGGTGACCAGCCGCAGATTGTAGCGAAGCGCTACACAGTAGTACGCAGGCTTGATACTTGCTACATTATTCACCTTACACGTGGGATCCGTGCACTTTATCGTTGAGTCCAGTAAGCCTCTTTCTTACTATCAGTCATGCAATTGATCTCGGTGCCGATTCATAGTCTGATATGGACAGCCCAATTCTAGAAATAAGGGAAATAGCGGTGAATCCGATAGACTGGGACAACGACAAGTACCGGAAGGGGGTCTGGACCTTGACCTTGATCTTGATCTTGACCTTGTATCAATCCGGAAAGCTCGGTTGGCGCTAACGGTTCTCTTCGTGACTTCAATTGGTCTCCACGTTCTCTAATTCTGCATATGGGGAACTTTACATGCCTCACCGGCAGTCCGTGCTTCTTTTTCCCAGAAAACCAAGACTTCATTGCAGATGGGTCCGGGGTAACGAGGGCATGCTGCGTACAGGAAATATTCCCGTGTAATATGCACCTGCACTGGGGCACTGGGGCATTGTCAACACGGGGTTACGCGAAATCCTCGCCTAGTCTATCGGCATTCTAGCCGATGGTTTGAATAAGTCATCACCCTCTCATTCTTGACCAGGCACCTAAAGCATAGGAAGCTGCTTTACACTCTAAACTCCTTAATAGTCCTAACTCCCAACGAACATGACCAGGTCCTCGACACTTGATTCATTACCAACAGGACCTATTAACTCTTTGCAAGTTAGAGCACCCCGAGTGGCACTGCTGGCCTGCGCATATGAAACGTAATGATCAAAGTCTGTCATTGGTCCTCTTTGCTGCTATATAAGGCAATCGAGGATTACTCCAGCCAGCCGGGAACGCCGCCCTTCACTCTCCCGTCAGGACGTATTTAGTCTGCCCACCTCACGTTAAGCCGTCATAAAGCTAGGGAATGAAAGTAAGATGTGGCTAGCTATCGTACGACGTTTTGTTATGATTCAATCTGGGGCGATCGGCCGGAAGAAGCGGGATAAAAGGCAACTCTTTGGCCAGTCTGATCTGTTGCGAAGTCTCGACTATTCGTGAATATCCATAGTGGAGACGCTTCGGACTGAAGACAATTACCGGCGTTTATGGAGGTTTTAGTGTAGTACTCTCAAGTTATAATTACGGTAGGTAGGTATAGGAATGCTGCGAGGTATAGCTCCTGGAGAGCCACACGTCATCATTGTGAAGAATTCTTACCAGTATAATCTATGTAGCATATAACTTCGGCGCTCCTCTTAGATAGAAAGGGTGTCATAACCTTAGACACTATTTACTATACTAAGAACTAGATACCTTTCTAGTTTGGAGGTGAGATCGTGCGCGAGCTTTTAGGAATAGCGTCCACTTACATGTCCAGTCAGCATATCACAACATGCCGCCGAGCATCCAACATCCCAGATGAAGATTCGGTTGTGCCTGACGTGTTATCTGCCCCGCGAAATGCCTGAGGCTATCTCCACTTGTTGAACTAGTGCTATGAAGCTTGATATTTTGAGCGTATATCTCAAGTTGGGTAGGTTTAAGTTATTGTAGGCTCTGAACTGAACACTGTTACGTTTCTCTTCTCTCTTGTCAGGAGCTGTCCCTGGAGGAGCTGAGACAGCAGAACAAAGAGCACTTTGCCCATATCTACGGAGGTTTCCTCCCCGTAGTTAGGTTCATGGTTCCTGGTGGAGCAACGTTTCTTTTAGCCTCCTGCTAGGTCGGCCGCGTGACATCTCTCACAATGCCTGCTCTTCGCCAATCCGTCGAAAAAGAAAGCGGCAAAACGCTCGTTGTCGTCGTCTAAAACCGAGCGGGGGTGCTGGGAAGAGCTGCAATATCCTCACCGTGGTTGCATATGATGGTATATGCAAGCTTGCAGTAGTCCGGCACAAGAGTGACTAGGTATGTATATGAAGATCTCCACCATACAGATAGGGGAGCACGCTGAGGTTATGCTTTGGCTAAGGGTGGGCTTGCTGCATCTAAGCAGGGGCAAGCTGCGGCTAATCCCACTAGTCGCTGGCGAAGAGCAATAGGGGAATGGCTGAAAACCTATACCCTTATAATTAAACCACTAACGCTATCGTATCGGTAGATCTGCTCTATGCGTATTGTTTTGAGCTATCACTTCATCATCTTGGAACGTTTTGGTAGAATCCGGGATATCTGCCTACCTTCTTAGGTAGGTAGGCACCTAGCTGTTCACTTTTATCTGGACGCATCGTAGCCATCTTATATTACTAAACCATTGTGACCAAACAAAACATCTCGCCATCGCGATGACCAGTATGAATTTGATTAGGAGTCCTTGACTGTTCGATTTTTCGTCCGCTTTAAAGTTATTTAATAAGTTTTAAACATCTGAAATGACTTGGTCTAACCAGGTATTTTCGCTACGCACTTGACCTCGTTTATCTCTATGCTCCTATTGATTTAAAGCACGTTTTCTGAACTTGATAATCTTTACTATGTGTACCTGTAATCTGGTGTTCTAGAGATGCAGTTCCAAGCTATGGCTCAGCTATGGCTCGTCATGATACTATTTACCTCCGGGCCTGTAATTTGACATATAAACTCGTTGCTTTGTCGCCCATTGATTCGAAGTAAGGAGCGAGGGAAAAGGGGGGAGGAAACAAACAAGCTCGAATACCATTTCCAGACCCTAGTAAATATGCTACTTAAATTATATCTATCCTGAGCCGTCTATGTTTGATTTTGTAATGCCTTAACGGGGTAATACATTGTTGATACAACGGAAGAAAATTTTCCTTCTAGTAAACCAACGCCCTGTAGCCACATTTATGAATTCTAGCCAAACCCCTTTTTCATTTTCCCCGATGGGGCCAGCCCATCTTATGCCAGTCTTGAACAGCATCTATTATTACAATCCTCGAATTTTACCGCGATGATTCCTGTTACTAAAGCCTGATAATCGCCTATAACTATACCGCAAATGTTAGATATGCCCTTGACAAACTCATATTTCGAGAGTTCTTTCTTTACTTACTTAAGATTATACTTTTACCTCCCGATCCAATAGGTAGGGAGGACTCCCTGTCTTGAAATTGCCTCCGCGATCTGCCCGTCCGTCATGCCCTCCTGTCCATTGATGGCGTACCATGGCGAATCGCGGATGAGATAATAGGCCTGGCCAACCGGAACATCGGCACTGGAAGCTACGATGACGCCTGGCTCGTCCGTCCTCATCCGTGCAAGCTGCGCCCATAAGGTGGCCCGCTGCGCGGCGTCTAGTCCCCGCGCCAGGTAGAAGACCGGCGTATAGGAGCGATCGGAGCGAGCCGTGAACTTGGCGCGGAACGCAGGGGTTCCGTCCTGCGGCCTCAACTGCTTCCCCGCGAGCGTGAAATATCCGGCACAGTTGCTGCATGGCTCGCCGCGGCGCAGCAGCATCGCGTCGACAATCGGGTAGGATCCTGGGGAGTCGAAGGCCTGGAAGTACGAAAGGAGCATGTTTTCCTCGGCGTGCGGATGGTGTCCGCCGTCACCGTTTCCGGCTATCGCCGTCCATAGATCCGCCTCCCCATCTGCGAAAAGGAGAGATGCCGATAAGTCGACCTGGTCGGTAGAGCGTAGCGCGCTCCGTACAAATTGGTACAAAGCGCCTACTAGTCCTAGTTGGTCGTAGTTGAGGCGTACTGTATGCCCATTGGCGTTCTTGATGCGGAAGCTGGGAAGCTCGACAAAGATGAATTGAGGCATTGTGCTAAAGCGTCGATAGATCGAGGACTGTTCTCGTACGATGAAGTGGAATTAAGGAAATCTGTTTAGGGTTATGATGAATTTAAAGATTCGAGGCGGGTTTATCCTGACTGATATAGCATGCGTTTGCCGGCGAGTTGATGGCCGTCGGTAGCGGTTCGTAATTAATATATTTTGTCATCCCCGTGCTGAACCATGATTCCCGGTAAGTAGGCGATTTAATCCATTACGATGAGAACAAATCGCGAAGATTATGACATTTGTTGTAAGTATCTGCACCCTGGCGTGAACCGGACGACGATATATCGAGAGCACCTGCTGACCCGCACGCGGCGAACCTCGTGTGATGAATAGGACTAATCCTACGGCCCGACGAGGAGGCTATTATCTTTACAAGGGGGACAAATAGGGAATCGGATAGCGAAAAGGGTATATGGAAATTATAGGCTATCCCAAAAGAGTTCATATAGTCGCCAGGAAAGGCTGGTGAGATCTCCCGGATCTTCAACGGCTCCATGGCCACATTACTTGATGCATACAGGCTTAAGTTTCAACCCCTTGAGTAGCCGATTTCGTTATTTTGTAAGCTGACATACAGGCTGGTGACGTCTTACCGGGGAGTTCAAAGAGAGGCTGATAGTCATCGGGACTAATGCGCGGCGTAGCATATAGGGCTGACCCGACAACTTGGTAAACGTTTTCGGCCGTCTCATAATCTTGCACACTTCTTATAGCGTGCATTATCTTGTTCGAATCTTTGAGAGGCGATGATTCTAGTCGTAGTTCAACATTTCCGACCTCTGATAATAACGTGATGGAGCCGCTGTACGGTTGTTGCTTCACTATCCCGTTCTGCGTGGACCTTTGATACTACGTAGTAAAGAAGGGACAGGTCAACACGAGGTCATGAGGAGTGGATACACGACTACGGGCGGCGATCTATAAAGATCTCGGCTTTGATTCGTGTTTCGAAATCATTCCATATTTGGCTTATTTCGTAATCACTCTGAAGGCCCTAGCTAGATGGCGTGTCCGTACCAGTATATGGACTTTGACAGCGAGGTCTCAGGTTGCAGCCTATAGCACGTAGACTGCCTATTCCGAGGGAGGCTCGGGAATGCACAGAACCGGAACCCTCGAACCATCTCGTGTCTAAATTTGGGGTGGACTTTTAACGAGCCGCTCTTCTTGGCGGCATTCTGTTACTTTGTGGACAGACGGTCAGCGGCCGGGTAGTAGGTATGCTCAAAAGGTTGACGATCAGAAGTTGGGGGATCCCGTGAGGAGCCATTCGGAATCGTGTTCCTAGATTAGCAACGAGAAGGGCCGGGGGATAGACTCTATTCTCCGTAAAGATTACAGATTGCATGGGCCCCTTGGACCCTGGTATGCCTGAATCGCGCATATGGCCTAACCTAAGCACCTTATTACTCATTCATGGCGTTCCGACCACCATCGTCCCATGGTTTGACGTCACGAAATTTTATCCATATTTTTGGGGAGCAATCGTTTAGGGCTCAATTGCGAATTCCGTTGTTATTAGGACTAAAACAGAACCAGGGCAGTTATGGGGCCATGCCGAATCATTGAGGCCTCGCGCTTAGACCATCATCCTAAACGTCGAATAAGATGGACCAATCGATGGAGATCAATCCATATATCTGTTATGGGGTTCTCGTATTATTAGCTACGTAACCTCAGCTCCCAGCCCCAATCTCAGCCTCCTTTCATTCTATTAGCTAAACTGTATAGTTGTCCTCTCGCTCCGTGATTGGACAGTCGCCGGGCTTGATCTTCGTCGCCCTCTCAGTTGTCGGGTCTGATTGGGTTTTGTAGTACCGCGCATGCACGGTTGCATGCTCCTTTAACCCCTTTTGGTGAAGTGCACGCCGTGCTAGGGTGTGCCGTCTTAGTCGACATTATTCTTTGCTAATTACAATTTTATCCTATCTTTCTGCCTTATTTTCCCGTTTCCGTTAACTAAATTCCGCACTTGCTCATTGTCAGAGCTACATCACATACATTGCTACTGGCCTCGGCCGTGACTTCAGGCCTCCGACATGTATACTGCTGTTGACTTGGGAATTTACTGGGTTTGACCCAGCTTGACTCGACGAAGACAGCATCGCTGATAGAAATGGAGAGTTACTGTCGCGCTGACAGACCAGAATCATAGTTCGCCGGTAGATCTCACCAATTCAGACTGAAAATCGGTGCCGATGAATGCGATGGTATTCTGATTCTGCAGGCCATCACGCCGTATGCAGTAGGCGGGAGTGTATTACAAGTCGGCCATGCTGTTTGAGTGTATGACTCGTGTTTTGGGTTGCCTCTATGATAAGTACAGCCGATGTGTGGCCGTTGTAGCCGCAATGGATTTTCACCCTGGGGAGCTGATCAGATTACGTATGAACCGCCTGAAAGTCATAAGGATGATGAGAGTACCCGTTTCACGGAGACGTAGAATCAGCAAGGCCGTGAACTGGGTCCATTGCGGAGGCTTCGTTGGTTCTAAGGGCCATTGGACTCTGTCAAGGGGTTGTGCAAGCGGCAGAACGACCTCAATTCAAGAATTTTGTGCTCTCGGTCGAATCCTCCGAGTAGGCTCTATGTCCTTTTATACGAACAAGGAGGTGTGAGATACAATTCGGGTCATGTACACTTCCAAGCGTATCACCTCCAATATTGCGATTTTATTTGGGCAGCTAGTAGGTAAACTTCGTCCCCGGCAATCATGATACATATGCGTCCAGCTCAGCTATCTTCTAGAAATACCCCTCCCAGTCTATAGTCTAACCACCTACAGGAATGAGAGCACTCGAGGAAAATAAGTCCGGCTATCATCACACCCGAGTCTATTGAAGATGCCCGAAACACAATTTCGTCTTTCTCGGGGTGGTGACAAGACGATCATGGGCATGAATCCTCTTGTCCGACTGTGATCGGAGCCAATTTGATCCCATACTTCACTCACACCATCATGCCAAGGCACGATTTAGCTTTACCATCCGGCGAGTACTCGACCGTGTACTGCACCGTCTTGTGGATTTGCAGCCCCTTATCGTCCTGTAACGCGTACTCCTCCGAGCTAGAATCGCCTTTTCGAGAGTTTGGTAGGCTTGGACCGTCACCACCATTTTTAACGTTGTCGATACGCGTCCACCTGCCTTCCTCGGGCTTGGAGTAACTTTTGCCGTTATTGCGCAGATAGGACGTTGAAAAGTTGCTGCTAGTGTAAGCGGTGCGCTGATCCGAATGTTCTCGGGAATTGGAGTAATAAGAAGGCATCAGCTTTGGGAACCATTTCACAATTAGTGGCCGAATCTGCGGAAGACAGGCGCACACGATGGCCACGTTCATCTCGATGATAGTCCACATAGTTGAGGCGATCTCGAAGGTAGGATCCGGCGTTGTCGCTTGAAGGTCGATAGTTGTTACTCTGAGACAAGAAGTTATAACCACGCTATGATTTATCGTCAGCGGATGTAACTGAGCATCAATCAGGGGCCCTACAAGACACCGAGAGCGAAGACCATCATGAGCGCTGCTTTCTGGACCCTAGGAATTTGCAGCGCGTAAACGAGGGGCATCGGGATGGTGAGAATGATGACATCGGTCGCGATAGAGAAGCCGGCGTTAGCGTACCAGAACTTCCCGTTGCTGATGCAGGTACCCTCTATGGACTTGTCAAATGCCTTGGTGATCGGTGTGCACTGAAATATCGTGGCCGTGACCGATGCGATGCAGTACATGACGACGCAAGTCAACATGAAACGGCATGCCCACCTGAGCCACTTGGTATTGCCGAATAGTCTGAGATACAGCAGCAGGATAGAAGCCTTTGTCAAGTTGATACAGGCTTTGTAAGTCACCTGACACAAGTAGAAATACTACGTTTCGAGTTTGCTTGGTTAGTGAGATCGATCTTGTAGTAGGCGCTCGGGGGAGGCATGGCACCAGTAACTGGGGCCTCACCTTGAAAGCCTGATACCTATCAGAGGCAGATAGAGCGGCAGTATGTCTACCATAGCCGTAGTGACAAGCAGCAAGCATAATCCCGCCAGAGGCCAGCGCGAAACCCTTGTGTTTGTATCGTTAGCACACAGGAGGTTCGCCAATTAACAGCAAATTCCGGAAGCAATCAGAGTCTCGACTCACCAAAGACACCAGGATTGTATAGTCGTCCGGGCCTAGTTTTCCACCGCCGCCCATCCGGGCCCAGATTCTTGTACCGACGACAATTGGGCAGATGGATAAGAAGACGATCGCAGGGACGTAAATTGTCACAGCATTGGTCTCATAGTACAGGGGTTCCTCAGGCGAGGAATGGATCCTCGCTAGAAGGGACATGCTGGGCATATATTGGATGGGGAGTTGAAGGTCTTAGTGAAGATGGTGAGCCCTAATAGATCTCAGGCCAAGTCCTTACAGACTAGAGCACATGCTCGACTTCAAGTCGTAGGACGATGGTGATCGAGTATTGAAGTACTGGTCTCGAGGGATCGTCTCTGTGGTAGTTGATTCAGATTGGTGAGAAGGACGTGGCTGGCCTGCTGGCAATGAACATGTGGATAGCCACGCCTTTTAGTAAGACACGAGATGGAATACAATTTCGAATCGACGGTGTCAAATCTCAAGTCGGCTGGATTCTTGGTGGGATTCCCAGAGAAGTCAGCGGGGGTGGAAGAAGACGGTGGACGGCAGATGATGTACGATGGACGATGGACGGTGGACGGTTGTCGGCTGAGGCTTCCTTGGACGAGATTGTCACAGTCGCTGCCGCTGCCGTTGCCGCTACCGCCAAAGTCAGGAAGGGAAGCTGGTATGACGCAGGTTGATCGTAAGTAGCAGCGGATACTGTTCATGTGCTATTCATTTGCCGTCGGTGTAGACGAATGCTCTTTCTAGAGACGCGATTCTGGCAAGAGCAAACCCGCCTAATTAAGTTAGAGTTTGTCGAGTACCCGTCACGACCTGCACGAGGTCCAGTCTACGGCGTCTCTTACTCTATAGCCCCTTCCCATCGAGAGAAGTGTCAATGCCTACCTGTTTATACATGTCCGCGTCCAATCACCACATGGGGCCGAAGTGTGTGCAACTGTGTACATACTACGAACGACACTCGCACTCGCTTCTTTTCGCTCTATTACTTCATTATCATACCACCTGCCAGCGACTCAGGGGGGGAATGTTCAAGGGAGACCAGCCACAGCGAAGATCTTTGCGATTTACCAACCAGGCGGTGGCTAGCAAAAACACACTTATACCTGGAACTCGGGGGTATATCTGAACTATTTTCAAGAATAAAAATTTTCTTAATCATCTCTCTCTCCCTTGCCGAGGAATAAAAATTGAGGGGTGCCGGTCAAGCTAAGTTGAGTGATGGACGAAAAGTCTTAACCATTTGGTCTCCATATGGAACCTTTACCGAGACAAGCGGCAGCAACTTGTGAAACATGACACCGGTAGTCATTTTAATTGTGGAACGTCCGGGACGGCCTTGACCGCGTCAACCGGCAACCTGGAGACCACTAAACTCACGGAAGTATAACAAATGATCTATTCGGTGACCACACGAGTTAGTAAATGATGAGGGTATTGACAATAGTCTTTACGCCGAGCAGGGTTCGAGTTAAAGGCTAGGTAGGTAGCAAACCATATAGTCTCCCAGCTAATCCAGGGGCCCATCAGAACTATATAGAGTAGAAAAAGCAAATCGAGGTACTAGAGATCGGTTAACGGGACTTTAGACTATTGCCGTTGCGAGATAGTGTGGCCAGGCACCAAAGGGCGGCTATTGGTAAGACAAGCCCCGAGACGTGAGACAAAACCCACAAGCGCAAAAGGCCCCGCCATACTCGGCAATGATGTTGGCGCTAGTCGACGCTAAGCACGCCCATGTCTTTGATTTCCCCAGTTTTTAGTACGCATCTATTGTCTTCGTCGCTTCTTCTAAGCTGAAATCCCATTTTATAAAAGTAGCCTAAATAGGTACCTAACCTAGGCGGTTTAGATGCGACTGGGCAAGGATAGTAGCGGCGGCTCTTATCATTTGACTTCACTTGCTATTTATGGTGGCTGAATAGTGTCAGACCCTATTCTGCCCTATTCTGCCCTCCTCCAGCTTGGTTTGAAATACGATGTGGCTACTGTGGTAATTACCTAGATGACCTATTAAGCGCTTTCCATAAGGGAGCAGAGGGGTTGTGCAACCGCAAGTACCGTCTCTGGGCGGTGAAGTGTCCGGTATCAGTTCATTCGTTGGAATGCGGAAGTGGTAACTCGGCCACTTCTCCCATATCCTCCCCAATTCGTGCGTTCCTATCTATTAATCCTGCTAAACCTGTGACTAGGTACCTACAAGCTTGCTGTCTTCCTCATTAGACTTATCTCATGTAAGCATGCGTGCCCCAATCTCATATGTGAATTATCCAATAATCTTATAGAGCTCGTATAACATTAGTGGCGCGTCGAGTAACACCTGCGCCGTGTCGCCTTATGCGGTGTTCGTCTCGTACATAGATGCTGTAGGCCCTTCAAATCACATGCGCAGGCGTCACCCCACGCTCAACCCCCTAGCTACCCACGTAGATACGCTCCATGGATGTACCTAGATAGGTATGCAATTCTACAATGGACCGTTGGGCGATCCACTGCCAACACTATGGTTCTGGAAAAGGTACAGTTGCCCGGGCTGAATATCCATTTCGGACTCAGCCGTGGCGTCGTGGCACAGCCTAAGGATGATATAGACTCCCAAGTTCTTGCGGCATTCTCGGGTCCGGCGGCGGTCATACTGACCTATGCTAGTTGCCGGGGAATGGCCGTTCTTGTGTCCCTGCAATGTCTAGGAACGTGTGGTCACCATGCGACGAAATGTCTCGCGATCTAGCAATCGAAAGAGATCTAGAGGATAATTCCCAAGCGAGACCCCCCATAACTTATGGTGGGTGCGCAATATGCTCGAGATCTAGACGTACAAACAATATCGGAAGGGGGAAAGCATTGGCCACCGACCTCGCCATTTTAGGATAAGATGCCCTTATTTTCAGGTACGCTTGGAAGCTCATCTGGAGTTGAGTGACCAGCTCGATTGACTTCCAGCGTGGGCTAAATCATCTTATTATCTGGAACTTTCCTGTCACCTTCATACATCGCCGTCAACGATTTCCCTATAGATCTTCGTCGGTGTCACCATTGTCTTAATCTTTTTTTTTCTCCTACCCTTGTTCCGTGGTGCTGATCCAATACTACGGATGGGGTTTTCATCTTAAATTCTCCAATCCCGAAATCTTGTTGACTTGTATCCGACTGAATCAAATATTCGGATATGCCGTCCAACGCGTCGGAAGAGGAGCTTACCCATGTGGTTAAGCCTAGTCCTGCCGCCATCATGTCCATGGAGAAGGAGACGAGCCCGTCTAATGCGGAGAGTGGGTCAGTGCACCGTCCGCCGGGCATGATCGATGCTCACGCGGAACGGCGCCTGGTCCGCAAGATCGATCTCCACGTCTGGCCCGTCCTGTTCGTAATCTACGTGCTGTCTTTCCTTGACCGCATCAACATCAGCAATGCCCGAATCCAAGGCATGACCGAGGAGCTTGATCTGTATGGCAACAGATTCAACATTGCATTGTTTGTGAGTCAACCCATCTTTTCCTACTGTCGAACATAGCCTACCTACCTAGTAACTTGGCTTACCTCTCGTAGATCTATTTCGTCCCGTACATTCTACTCGAGGTACCTAGCAATATGGTCTTCAGAAAGACGAAGCCCGAGTACTATCTGCCGTTTCTCATGTTGAGCTGGGCTATAATCAACATGTGCATGGGCTTCGTCACGACGTACCAGGGGCTCGTTGTGCTGCGTTTCTTCCTCGGCACATTCGAGGCTGGTATCCTGCCCGCCATCATCTACCTCACCTCAATGTATTACAAGCGCCACGAGTTTCAGACACGCATGAGCTTTTTCTTCTGTTCTACAGTGGTTGGCGGTGCCTTTGGGGGAGTAAGTAATCCAATCCAACGCAGCTACCCATACTCTACCAGGTCCTTGGTTTTCTCCATGTATTATTGAAGTCATAGAACGTTGTTCTAACTATAGAAACAGCTGCTTGCATACGCTATAGCCAATCTAGACGGTCGTCACGGCCTCGCAGGCTGGCGTTGGATCTTCATCATTGAGGGCGCCGCCACGGCCTGCATAGCAATCGTCTCCGTCTTCTTCATAGTAGATTGGCCAGAGAATTGCCATTTTCTCACGCCCGAGGAGAAGAAGCTTCTGGAGCTTCGCCTTGCAAGCGACGGTGCCCACTCGTCGGCTCGTATGGACATCCTTAACGCCTACGCGTACCGGCGCATCTTGACAGACTGGAAAGTCTGGCTCGGAGCGGTCGTCTACATGGGAGTCGGGATCACAGGTTACGCGACTACTTTCTTCATGCCGACAATCCTGCGCGAGTTCGGCTGGACTGCTCAGGAGGCCCAAGTCCACACCATCCCCGTGTACGTTGTGTCCGCTGTGGGCATGGTGTCCGTTGCGTACATTTCGGACTGGTTTAAACACCGTTACGCTTTCATTATTCTGGGCTGTAGCATCGCAACCGTAGGGTATGGCATGCTCCTGTGCCAGGATAGCCTATCTAGCGAGGCCAAGTACGGTGCGGTTTTCCTCGTGTCCCTGGGCGGCTTCATTTGTCCCCCCATTGCTCTTGCCTGGCTTGCCAATAATGTCGCGGGCCATTGGAAGCGTGCTTTTGCGTCTGCTGCCCAGGTCGCCCTCGGGAACATCGCGGGAATCGTGGCGGCCCTTGTCTACCGCCAGGAGGAGGCCCCACGTTACCCAACAGGCTACGGCGTCTCCGTCGGACTAATGTGGCTTGGTGCCGTCGCGGCCTCGTTGCTCTTCGCGGGAATGCTAGTCGAGAATAGGATGCGTGACGCGGGTAAAAGAGACGGGCGGTTGAGCCGGCCCAAGGAAGAGGTTGATAATATGGGAGACTACCATCCCTCGTTCCGGTTCACATTATAAATTTGAAGAGGACGAAACCTGTTTGACTCTGGTAGTTTTTTGTATTAAGGAGATGGGATGGATGCTGCGTTAATGAACGGGCATTCAGTACGATTCCAGCATGGCTGCGCACAGGAACAGTACGCGTATTGGGAGGTGACTGTACATTTTGGGAGACGGCTCTGGTCATTCGAGGAAGTTGGATAAATGAAGAATTCCTTATAAGCATTGAAAGATACACACGTGTTGATGGTTGACGGCGTGACTGACCTTTTGGAGCCAAGTGTTTACTAGAGCCCTTTTATGGAGGAAAGATTATCAGGTCGACTTGGAAAGATCCTGAGGAGGCCCGTCTGCCGTTTTACTAGCCTTTTTATTTCATTTGGATAGGCCCCGTACCTTAAGGTGCTCAAACCTGAGTTTCACTTCTTGAATTTACTACTGCCCCTAGGTGACTGTCGTACACGTCCTGATACATTCCAACAAATCCACATTCCCATGGAAATCCAGCTGCCGGTGTACTGCTGGGGCCGGTCTGCCTAGATGGCGCCGGATAGCGTCATCAGCACGAACAAGCCATCCCAGTAGTCATCCTCAATCGTAAGGGTCCTTCGTAAGCTAATTCCGCAAGACTGGTCATCAGACATATTCGCCCCCAATCATAACTCACTCCTTCTCTCCCCGAGGTTCGTACTGACTGGCGCGCGACGCCTTTTCGGTAGTGTATGGTTAGGAAAATGGAAACACGATGAAATTGGAAGGGAAATACCACCGTATCCGAGCGCTCCGGGTATATGCCATTTTCCGAAAGAATGTAGGAAAAAGAAAGTGATCCATGACCATAGCGGCCGAATTGCCAAGGTGGTCTCCTACCATTTGTGTTTTTATGATGACTAGGTATCGTTAATGTCTGCCCACTATGCCATTCGCCATTGGCGTTCAGGTTTAAATGGTGACCATGAGCAAGTAAGCTCTCCACGGGTTGTCAGCGTCTAAAGCTCATCTTTGATGTTCTGAACTGTTTCCTTGACCTTCTCGGTGGCGGCATCAACAACTGAGCTGGCTGTGTCACTGGCCTCACTGGCAGCGCTGACCACAGTAGCCGATGCGGCACTGGCGAAACTGGACGCTGAAGCGATGCCAATGGAATACGCTCCGGCAAGGCGCGAGTAAACCGACTCCGTGAAGGGTGGTTCCTTTCCGACGACAAGCTCAGACACCAGTGAGCTGACGGCGGAATACTGAGATGCCGCGGCGTCGCCGGCTGAATAGGCATAATCTCCAGCCAAAACTGTTGCAGATGAGACTTGGTTTGCTGCCGCATCTGTAGCAGATGCCGCGTAGTCCCCAGCAGCGGAGGCAAAGTCACCCGCTGCGGCGTGGAGGTTTACGTACCACGGAGTGGGCGTAGGAGCACCATAGACTTGAGAGCTCACGCGGCTAATTAAGGCATCCCAATTCTCCCCTATGTAATCGCTTGCGTCGGACGCAACGCCGCTGACAGAAGAGGCTAGGGATTCTGCATTTTCGCTAGCCACAGATGCAACGGACGAGGCTGATTCTCGAAGATTGGTTGGCGTGGGCGTCGCTGTCAACGAGCTGAGAGCCGTCGACGCTGCAGAGAGGAATTCTGAGTATCGAGCGTGTGCAAGACCTACACCTGCATAGTAATTATGTTTGGCCTGGTCCAGCAGCTTCTCCGCCTTCTGTTCCGCGCTTTGAAGATAAGTGCTAGGTGTCGGCTCGGCGGCTCCAATCGCTACCTTTGCGGCCTCGTATTGCTCTGAAGCCCACTTCAACGAGTCGTCAAGGTTCTGTTGTGCTATGGACTGGACCCTCTCCCAGTCTACGGATGGCACAGTCGGTATGCCCGGAACCCACTTGGTAGTAGGAGTGCCGTGGATTCCCTCTGACGCGGCCGTCATGGCTGCGCTAAGGCGAGAGTTGGCCGAAGCTACGGCACCAAAGAACGCGTTAGAAACAGAACTAAGCATCTCCTCATGGACTGGTTTCGGTTCTCCGTGGATCTGAGCAGAGACGACCGACATGGCGCGCGAGTAATGATCGGCTGCTCCTGCGAGGGCGGCGGTGTAGGCGGACTGAGCAGCAGAGGTGATGCTGGCGGGAGCGTCTGATTGAACCACAGACATAACGCTGGACGCGGACGAAGCGATGTCCTCATCCAGAATTGGTTGCCGAGAGGGCACAGACTGAGCTGCCGCGCCAAAAAGGGCGGACTTGACAGTGGTAGTGGTGGCTCCTTCGAAGGACGCGGTCAGTCCATCGGGTACCGCTACGATCGTCTCCTGTACCTGCTCTGGCCCATCGATGGGGTCAGACGACGGTAGCGGCTCGACGGGATCGACGTAACTGGCGGCAGCGGTAGTCGATGTCAAATCGCTGGCCCTCTCGGTCGGTTCGGAGGCGAGGCTCTCCATTGGCGGGTTCGCAGAGGTATTGGAGTCTTCTGTGTCAGCCTGAGAAAGCGACACAGTGACCGTCTCGGCGCTTTTAGGGAGAAACTCGTCATTGATTGCTTCTGCTATTGACTTAGCACCGCTCTCAATATTCTCAACGACAGAGGAAGCTGCCGACTTGGCATTCTGGGTGGCGCTGGCAGCCTTGCGCCTGAGGACGTCTATGGCTGCCAACTCGGTCATCTCGCTGTCGAAACTGTCGCTGGCGTCGCCGGCGATTGCCTTCCATGTAGCAACCTGCTTTAGTCGTCCTAGCTCTTCGGCTGCCGCCTGCGCTATGCTCATGGCCTCATCCTCAATCTGAACACCGGCTTCCTGTGCCGCTAAGAGGCCAGGGTGTGAGGCAATCAAGCGTTTGAAGTCATCCGTCCATTCGTCAAAACGTGCCTTGAGCTCATGGTACTTTTTCCAATCCTTGTAGGTGACGCCCTCCATCCAAGCCCATTTCATGCCGATCTTCTGAAGGGCAAGATCGCGAGTCTCTTGGAGGATGGCGTAGTGCTCCTGGGCAGCCTTGGTGACGGCAATTTCGGCCTCCTGCTCGTATGCTTGGCGCCATGAACGGACATCCTGAGCTTTGTCCCTAATCTTCAAACCAGTAGCCCGGACGGCGGCGGCCAAAGCCTCATCTCTTTTCTCGGCATCATCGCCGTACTGCTTTATTATAGAGACAATGGACTTCTTGAGGTTCTCGAGCTCGGCGGTAGCGGTCTCGTTGAGCTGCTTTACTAGTGATCTGCCCATACCGTTGGCTTGCCTTTCGACCATGCGAGCGGCAATCTCGTCGACGCGGTCCTCGATCTCAGCGGCGCCCTCTTCGGCAGCTTTCGTAAATTTCCCTTCCCACAGCTCAAGGTCCTCAGCCACAGTTTTGGCAGCAAGTTCGCGCGTTTCTTGCGACGTGCGTGACTTCTTTTGCTCGACTTTTATTTCGGGGGCTTCCTCGTGGGGTTCGGAATGGTCTAGTTCGCTTGCGAGGGATTCTGGTTCAACAGTGTGCTCGGCGACCGAGGCACTGCGAGAGGAGATGGAAGCTGACGGTTTCGTGAAAGTGGACTTGGGAGCTGGGCTATACGACGGTTAGAAATTGGTGGCCAAGGAGCTAAATAGGCAAAATGCCAGACTTACGAATTGGCTTCGTCTGTAGTTGACTTGACCTTCTTCTCCTTATACCTCCCCAGCCTTTCGCCGATGCGTACGAGCTGCGGCTCAACCTTCATGACATATACGTCCCGTAAGTGAGGCCAAACAGTAGAGTCAAGAAAGGCGCATGTCTTGTTCCAAGCCCATACCGCCGAAGGAACCGCAGTGTCGAGGGTAAATGAATGTGCGGCACCATAGCCTTGGGCAGCGTACGGCTGGACGAACGAGTAGGCTGGGAGCAACAACTCATGATAAGTTTGGAGCGCGTTTGTTCGCGCAATGTCACAATAGGGTGAGACCACGGTTGAGACACGCTCGATATGAGGCGCGATCGCCTGATCGTACCGAGTCTTTGCCAAGGTTTGGTACTTGCTCAGCTTGGGCTGCACGCTCTCCTGCCACTTGGCCTGGCTGATCGCCTTAGCCTGGGCGACTCGCGGGCCGCCATATTTGATGGCGTACGTGCGGGTGGGCGTAATGAGAATGCGGTCGACGGTGTTGTAGTATGGCTTGGCGGCATCGACATAAGGAGCGGCATAAACGTCATAATATGGGGTTACGTGCGGCGACACGGCTGATTTGACGCGGAAATATGGATTGCAGATCTTGGGCGTCTCATCGGTACAGGCCTCGAGGGTGGAAGGGCAGCGAAAGAGGAGAGTGTAAATGGAATACCACGTTAAGAACCTGCAAGATGAAGCAAATTAGTATCCGTCTGCTGGGCGGAGCAAGTAATGGCGCCATGACGGGTCTACTTACCTCGCGATGATACTGAAACTCCAAGCGAAAAAGCTCTTCCTCTTTCGTTCGACGTTCCTTCGCCTGGGAGTTATGGAGTGTCCATTTACGCCGTTGGTTCCATTGATTCCATTGAGTCCGTTGATACCTTTGGGTCCCTTCAGAGACCCATTCTTGTCCGGTTTAGATTTGGCGTCTGTTGCGACAGTCATGGTGACAGTCTGCCGTGGGCCTGATGCAAGGAGCCAGTGGTATTCACATCAAGGTAGGTGTAGGTGAATGTTTAACACGTTGCTGACTGGTGTTTGGAGGCGCTGTGAACGGCGCGCGATAACAGGTGAAAGCGACCGGGGTAGAAGGGATGTAGAAAACGGATTGGACTTTAATTTCAGATCAACATCGAGTCCGCAATCTTCGTGTCGGCAATGTTTACATACAAACACGTGGTTGCTCAAGTGATTTGCTTGAGGAGGTGAAGAGGAAATAAGGAGGGGATTTGGAATTCTGTAGAATTCGGGTACTCGGATGTGGAAGCTTTAACAACGAGGTCGTGACAGTTGAGGAGCTAAGGCTGGTGTTTCGGCTCCTTGCAACACGCACAAAAGAAAGCGATGGCCAGGGATGACGCAGGGGTCTGAAAAAACGGTAGCGTTATTGTTCGGTTGTTCTGTTGCTCCTACCTTCAAGTAAGATAACAACGTTAAAGTCGACGTTATATCAGAAGCGTGCTCGCAGAGATGATGACCTTGAAGTAAAAGACGGGATTCGATGGACGGTGTGCAGGTGAACGATATGTACAAATATCAGGTTTACCTAAACTTTTATGACAGCTCCAACCTTGAAGTACCTATGACGAAACTAGTAACTTGCACAAAAAGGTACTTGTAGGGTGCCCCGCGCAACCGTAGCAAGTCGAGGTATACACGGTGTAGATGAACATTAAAAATTGGGGGTTTGATGAACCTGGGGCCAAGAAGAGTGAATCGTCGAATTTACGCTATATTACCTATGTATGTATACAATAAACTACATACATATAAGCACGTTGAAAACACCAACAATGATGGATTACACAATTACACATGTTCTCATATTAGTAGATTTTGCAAGATAACTAATATGACATCTATGTACATATAGGAATAAAGCAGTCACTACATAAGACAAAAGACGAGAAGTAAGATAATAGTCTGAACTTCCGGAAATCCCGAGACGAAGCTCATCCACTCTATTATGATGCTGGGAGCAGGTTATCTTCAAATCCTCTCTAGCCCCAACTCTCAGCCATGGAGCTTCGCACTCCCAACGCTCCCCAACCTACGTAGGTATACACACCATCCCTAACCCTATGGTACTCCCCCCATCTTGCAATGGCTAGCCAAGTTTTCTGCGACGTCCTGTCGAGAGCCTCTGCGTCATCTGGCGCGTGCCACAAATGCTCTCAAAGACGTCATCTGGTCAAGACTTCTGCAGCTAAAATGCTAGCTAAGCAGATGCTGCAATTGTTCGACAGAGTTGTTCAAGGGGGTGATATCAACAAAAAGGATACCGGGACCATTCCATATGCTTGATAGGTAATCCACCTACATGTAGGCGGTATATTACCTTCGACGACCCAGACGGCTGGAATGCGTATGTAGGTATGCGCCTCGAATAGGATGGAGGTCCATTTAAACGAGGTCCCTTGTTTTTCGAAGTGCTTAAACGGACATTTTCTTTTCCCCTTTGCTCATTCGCATCTGTTGCTCAGTACAACTTACCAATAAATACCTAGGAAATTAAAGCAGACTTGGGCCGCTCACAGTTTAATCCCATGGAGTGTAGGTCACTTTAATAAATACCATTGAGTCATAGCTAAATCCTCGAGGTTAAGTTTATATAGTTAGGATATACGTGTAGTGTATATCAAACGTACAATCGACTCGTCTTTCCAGCATGGCGTCATAATGGGTACCTATCTCAGAAAGGATGCGTAAGGCTGTCTTTTACATGTATAATGCCCCAATGATCTACTAAATTAGAATTGTCACTTATAGAGGCGATTGGTATAGAAAGTGGTAAAGCCGATCATGCATACCTACATAATCCTACCCAACATAGGTACCTTGCTCTTGTGTTTATACCTGTCCTATTTGAAGTTAGGTATATACACGTACCTAATGTATAGTACCTATATAGGTCCTTACCTATGCATGTACCTCGTACGTACATGTACGTATAGGTGCATGTGTATACATACATATAGATAGCCCGCCTAACCCACATAAGAGATACAGGTATGCACCTATTCCGTACATTACATAGTCAATACCCCGTTAGTTCCTCCACCTACATGCCCTCCATGCAGGCCTCTATTAGCGTCACTACACTTATGTAATCTGGCTGAATAATCGCCACCTCGCAGCATCAATGTAGCAGCCTCGTCCATCCAGATTACGAAGTTCAAAGATACATTGCCATCCGCAGTTGCCTCTCCGCCAAGTAGACAAACGTCTAGGTAGTATTGATACACTGCGCATGCTTTCCCTCCTTCACCTCTAGTGCCATCATCTTCGAACCTCCTGAGCCACCATACGATCCATAATTTAGGTACGCTTGAACGTTGCCAACCCTTTGAAAGACGAGTTCACAGCACATCCCACTTCGAAATAAGTAGCGCACGACCGGCTTTCGAATATTCTCGCATTGGACGTCCCTGTTCTACCTACGGCCTTCTGCCGCGTGCATCAAGACAGCAATCCCATGGTCTGAATCTGAGAAGGGAGCCCTTTGGGCGAGCCTCTGACTTTGATTCAATCTACTACTACTGTTGACTGGCCTCCATTCCGGCTCGACTTTATCTCGAACATCATGGAAGATTGGCTACCTGGCCTCGCCGAATTTCCCAATACTATCGAGCGACGGCGGCCGTCTGCGACGAAGCCTAGCCCCATGACCGAACACGCAGAAACAGGAGTCAAGCCCTTGGGCAACGACACCTCCGCCGATCCCGATACGTGTCGGATATGTAGAGGGGAGGGCACGGCGGACGAACCTCTCTTCTATCCATGTAAATGCAGCGGTAGCATAAAATACGTCCACCAAGATTGCTTGATGGAGTGGTTATCGCATTCGCAGAAGAAGCACTGCGAGCTCTGCAAGACGCCGTTCCGGTTTACCAAGCTCTACTCTCCGGACATGCCCAAACGGTTGCCACTTCACATCTTTGTCACCCACATGGCCAAATACCTCTTCCGCAATCTTCTCGTCTGGCTAAGAGCGTTGCTGGTTATTAGCGTATGGCTAGGCTGGCTTCCCTATCTCATGCGCTCAGTCTGGTCTTTTCTGTTCTGGATCAGCGATGAGGGGTTCGGCCCTAGTCCGCCGTCCTTCGAAAATCGAAATGCTACTTCGATAGGCCAGGGTGATCTATCCTCGTTCTCCGTCACAGGCACAACCACTTGTGCCTCTTCCCCGCTGTTAGCTGCGACGACTACCGCTGCAAGCATCGGGGGTGTCATTGACCAGATCCCCGTATCTAGTCTGTTGAAGGCCATCTCAAAGCCCTTAAACACCAACCCCTCATCATGGCTTGCTATGCTGTTGGGTCTGCCCACGGCTAAGGACAAGCAGAGTCCAGGGGCTAGAGAACTCCTGAACGTGACACATGTCAACCAAGTTACCATCTCACCTGCTCTTGGGCGCCCATCTTCTCTGTTGAGTGATGTTAGCGTCTTGAGAAACTTCACGCGGCATCCCGCCATCAATAGAACTATCATCGCTGTCCTCGAGGGTCAAATCATTACCCTACTTGTCATCGTGTGCTTCATCTTGATTATCCTTGTTAGAGACTACGTGGTACAGCAGCAACCGGAGATAAACATGCGGGCCGCGTTCGCTGCAGCTGAAAACGAGCCGCCCCCTCCAGTCGGCCCTATCAACAACCCTGCACCTCGCTTTCCGGATCTAGACGATGACGATGACGATAGTACAGATTCTGATGAGTTTTCCACTCAGGATGGTCCGGCAGAGGGGCCTAATGAAGCGCAGGAAATAAATCGAGGGGACCAAGCACGTGGCCTTGTTGGTTTGCAAAATCACCGCCAGAGACCCATTGCCGGATTCCGGCGGCGAGCCACAAGGTTTGACAATGAAGTAAGAGGAGGCGGACGGCGAGAAAATCGCGGCCTTGATGGAATTCTCGAACGAAATGAAGGATCTAGCGCCGGCCCGTCGCAGCGGAATCTGGTCAAGCAGAGCCTCGCAAACAGCTCCGAGAGGGGTGGTAAGGCAGAAGATGGTGAATCTACGTCACAAAGTACCGTAAAAGAATACTTGCGGATCTATCGTGAAGCTGGCGGAGATCAAGAAAGGATCATCCAAATAATTCGAGAAGAAGGGCTTGAAGACCACATGGGTTACTGGATCCGTGTTACCCAGTCAATTGCGAATACTGGAAAAGCATCCGATGGGAGCAACCCGAATCTAGGAAACGATATTGGAAATCCGGCTTTCCTCCACCAAGAACGCCTCTCAAGCGGTTCTGGTAGATCAGAATCGCCCAGAGCCGACAGGACTAGCGAGACTTCTAGCTGGACATGGGCAGAAACCGATGATGTTGATGTTGCGGTGAGCCAAGGTTCCCATGAAAAGGGCAAGGCTAAGGCCGCTGAATCTTCATTGAACGAGAGTGATTCTTGGGCTTCATGGGGAGGCGAATTTGGAGAAGGTTCTCCGCATTTGCCCAGCGGCGACAACGACGAGGACGACGAGGACGATGACGATGTGCCACCTTCGATCATGCCCGCTCTAACAAGACCTCGAGCTATTTCCGACGGACCACAACCCCCAAGGAAAATTAGCTTACTTGCAAATAACAATTGGTCGTTTTCTGATTTACCCTCTAACCAGCCAGATGCTTCTCATGAGGCGGCATCTAAACTACCTGGTTCGAATCATCACGCCCTAGCTTCTCCTCGTACATCGATCTTTGCAGAGACTCAGGGAGGCAACGATGACGTTGGTGTGTCAAGTCGAAATGTTGCCTTCGACGATGGTGTACTCCTTGAACACAATGACGGGCCTTTACATACTGACTTCGATCTGCCGTCGGGCATAGAGAGTAGGACTGGTAACGAGGGTATTACGCACGACCCTGTGGAAGGCGCACGCGCCGAGAACTTTGTTGGGATGGTCGAACAAGACCATGACGCTGAGCCCGCCGCCCCCACCGGTCCCATCGCACGGCCAGCTGGTGGTATCGTAGATCGCATGGCCGACTTCATGTGGGGTGATGTCGAAGTCGGCCCCCAAGATGACATCGAACCCGAGGAAGCTGTGGACATTTTCGGCGATAACCAGAACATGCCCTTCTTTGATAACGACCGTGGAGTCGGAAGGGAAGACGAGGATGAGGTAGAGATGGCACCGGACGTCGTCGAAGCTGCCGTTGCTGCCGGCCTTGATCCGGAAGCCGTTGAGGATGCGGAAGATTTCGAAGGCATCATGGAGTTGATTGGCATGCGCGGTCCAGTCGCAGGTCTATTCCAAAACGCCATCTTTTGTGCCTTCCTCGTGTCCATCTCTATATTCCTCTGCGTCTTCATTCCTTATAACGTAGGGCGCATATCCGTCTGGTTCATCGCAAATCCCACCCGCCTGCTCCGGATTGTGTTCAGCATCTCCAAATTCGTACAGGATGGTGCTCTACTAATAGTCGGGTACACCTCTACGTTTACGTTTACCCTCATCGAAGCTTTCAGGCTGCTCTTCAGAGTCGAGCAAGGGGAACATCTGATCAACACTATGAGAGCTAATACCAGACACGTAGCCGCTAGCGCCTTCGACCGCATACTAAACAGCTTCATGTCCGAGATACCACTCATCTCAGTCAGTGAGGTGCGCAACTTCTCCGCCATCAGCCACGAAGCTCTCATTATGGTGAAGAGCGATATCCGGTTTGCTTTCTCATCTATTGGGGAGATAATTGTGTATCTATTTGGTGGTGATTACTCGACCAAATGGGCTGCGGCCAAATCGTTTGTTTCTATCGCGGAACCGGCTATATTGCAGTTTCTCAAGTCCATTCCCACTATCGTTACTCATCCTGGATCCTGGATGTTAAACCTCAGCCTGTCAGAACCGCCATCCTCGGTAAATCCAGGGCTCGCCTTTTGGGACGCCAATGATAGAACGTGGGCCATACTTGCTGGGTACGTCTCTCTATCGGTGCTGGCGGGCCTTTACCTTGCGAGAGGAACTCCCTTCTCTTCGGGACAGACTGCCCAGGAATGGGAAGCCTCCATCATCGATGCGTTGAATCAGGCCAGTGGCGTTATGAAAGTGATTCTCATTATTAGCATAGAAATGCTAATATTCCCGCTCTATTGCGGCCTATTACTAGACTTCGCATTACTCCCTCTTTTTGAGGGAACGAGCGTCAAGTCTCGCCTGCTTTTCACCTACAATTTCCCCCTTACTTCCATGTTCGTGCACTGGTTCGTCGGTACTGGTTACATGTTCCATTTTGCATTATTCGTCTCTATGTGCCGCAAAATCATGCGGAAAGGCGTCCTATGTAAGGATGCCCCAGCCTTATCAATTGGCTTTATTAGTTAGAATCTTTACTAACTTGTACGTAGATTTCATTCGCGATCCAGATGATCCCGAGTTCCATCCAGTACGAGACGTCCTTGAACGCAACGTCACCACCCAACTCCGAAAGATTCTTTTCTCGGCATTCGTCTATGGGGCGCTCGTCGTGGTCTGTCTTGGGGGTGTTGTATGGGGACTGTCTCTAGCACTACCTAATGTGCTCCCGATTCATTACTCGTCCAACGAGCCAGTCCTCGAGTTTCCTATCGACCTCCTTTTCTATAACTTCTTGATGCCTCTAGCCGTTAGGTTCTTCAAGCCGAGCGACGGCCTTCATGCCATGTATACATGGTGGTTCCGTAAATGCGCCAGGACGTTGCGCTTGACCTGGTTCCTTTTCGGAGAGCGACGCGTGGATGAGGAGGGTACATTAGTCCTACCCAGAGACTCGCCTCATCAAAATCTCCCCTGGTGGTGCCGGACCTTCCTCGAGGTAAACAACGAGAACGAGGTTGTGCCGAAAACTTGGGGAGACACTTTTAAGGGAGGGAAGGCTAAGCCCACTTCGAGAATTGCTGCTGATGAGATGAGCATTCACGATGCTAGGAAGAAAAAGCTGGTAGAGTCTGGACAACTCATCCCCAATGGCCGGTTTGTACGATCGCCAGCCTCCGATCAGGTTAAGATACCGAAGGGCCAGTCGGTATTCCTTGAGGTGTCAGAACACGATGTCAGGAAAGATGGCAAGCCGGATCGTCCAGAGACAGATCTCTACTCAGGCAACGATTATCAATTCGTCTACGTACCTCCCTGGTTTCGCGTCCGCGTCTTCCTGTTCATCCTCTTTATATGGATATTCGCGGCTGTAACGGGAGTCGGCATTACAATTGTGCCCCTTGTTTTCGGTCGTCGAATGTTCAAGGTTCTAATCCCCTCACACATAAGGACCAATGACATCTACGCATTCAGCATCGGGATCTATATACTCGGTTCCTTGGGATACTTCGTCTTCCACCTTCGATCCATGATCAACAAACTGAGAACCTGGGGAGCCTCCGCAGTGGATTCCATGCTGGACCGTCACGCCATTCAGCGTACTCTTCAATTTGCGACGCATGCATGCCGACTAGTGTACACTTACGTAGTGTTACTTCTTGTCTTCCCCCTCCTCATCACGCTTCTTGTGGAGCTTTACCTACTCATGCCACTTCACACGTACATGTACCCTCCCGGAACAACCACCACGGGACGGCTCGAAGGCTTACGGGAAGGCCATACCATCCGTGTCATACAAGCCTGGACCCTGGGTATTCTCTATCTCAAACTGGGCTCCCGAGCCTTGACGCTGTACGGTGGTAGGCCCGCCCATGCTGTACGAGCCGTGCTTCGCCGTGGCTGGCTTGAGCCCGACATTGGCGTGTTAACTCGCGCGTTTGTGGTACCCGGGGTCATAGCGTCGTTGATCATGATCATCACACCCCCAATCATGACCTGGGTATTCCTCCATCACATCCTCGATATCGGCACGGGATTAACCCAAGAAATGCGAGTTCTTATGTTCCGCCTCGCATATCCGTCCACGGCGCTATTCTGGGCCGGACTTCTCATGACGCAAAGAACCCTGCGCGTATTCGAGGGCTGGCAAGTTCGGATTAGGGATGAGGCGTACCTTATGGGGGAGCGACTTCACAATTTCGGCGGGACAGCATCTAAAGTTACGAATTGGAAAGGCAGCACGAGGTTGTAAGAGTCACTGCTTTGCTATATGTAAAAGGAGAATTCAATAGAACGTAGTTCAGCACACGAGTATGAATTGAAATCATCAGACACCGTATTCCACTTTTTTCCCTTCTTCTCCAGATAGCCCCAGGTTGAGCGCATATCTCGCATCATCTGAAATTACGAGCATCACGAATTACCCGCTTTTTGTACGTAATCCACGTGCACGACATAAGAGCCGTACTTCCATCGAATGGGCTGCCTGGGCCGTAATTATGGTTTGCAGTGAATCGATCTCCGATCCTTAGGATCTACCTACCTAGGTACCTATGTACATACCGAAGAGGCGTCTTAGCTTTATATTTATAACCTGGTCCAGGATTTACCAGACTCTGCACCAACATCAAGATTGCCGAGGCGCACAGGACGAATGCTGGTTTGTACAGACGTGATAAGCCATTTCCTGGCAGTAGATGTGATTTGACAATAATGGGAACGTGTACCTTCTTGCTGGAGTAGATCAAGGAGGCGCTGCTTTGCAGACGTAGGTAGGACTCACTTGGCAGCGGCCCTCGTTCCGTGTCTACAGCGCGTATACTCCGGTAGTGCGAAAATGATAAACACTTTTATTATATAACAAGAAAAAGGCTCTTCATTCATCAATGTTATAGATAGATACATACAGAAAACCCTCTATTCTGCGCCTGCTCTACCAATCAGAACCAACGGAGTAGAAAACCGCGCCCCCGAATCTCATGAAGAGAGACCCCTCCTTGGAATTGGGAGCGAAAGAAAGCTCGTGGAAACGCCCAGCGCAACATTGCTCTGACATTTCAGTTCCGGCGGATTGACGCGAGACTTCTGAGGCTGTGGGGAAAGTAAAGAGGTAGAAGAGTCAGTCACCACGCTCAGCTCTCTGATTTCGAGCTATGGCGATGTCTCCGATGTTGCTGCATGCCCTTAACAGAGCTAGTAGTATGCCTGTAGTATTTTTCGTGGGTATGTTTTATCTATATATGTACAATATTATTTCTTCCGTCGCGGGGTAGTGGGAGTGGGAGCGGCAGTGGCGGTGGCAGTAGCAGCATGGTAGGTAACCTTCCCCTTCATGCAGCGACCCCAATAGGATTGTGGCCAGCGACAGTCTAGTGCTCCGTTGGCATCGAGGCGATAGTGTTCAGGTTTTGAAGGCGGTTGTGGAGATGATAGTGAGAAACGCCTTCACTGTCGCTCTCCTCGGACTTGCGATGGTGTTCGACACTGTTCCGCCTGCTGGCGTTTCGGCTGGCCTGCCTACTCTGCCGCCGGCTCGCAGCTTGCTGGCTCGAATAGTACGAGTTGTGTCGTGAAGCGGACATACGGTCTCCCGGGCGTTTCTGCATGACCTCCTTGGTCGGCGCAGTTGTAGGTCGCGAGGTAGTACCCGCAGTGGGTGGTCGAAGCTCACCTGGTGCGGTGGACGCGCGATGCGAGTGGACCAGGCTGAGATGGTGGCCTCCAAATTCGGCAGCACCCTGAGCCAAACTCTGAGCGAAGGGCGAGCGCTTACGCAGGACCGGGCCTTTCCAGTAGATGATGTACACGGCAATAACTAGCATAAACGCGATGCAGAAGAGAATTGTTGACGCGTATTGTAGGTTCATTCCCTTCTCCGCACCAATGTTGGTATAAAAAGGTGTCGCTGGAAGGGTAAGAACACCAGCCAGGAAATCACGAGCCCAACCGTTACCACCCGTCGCCGAAGCTGAGTACGGCCCATAGGCACAGATCATGTAGTCAATTGTGGCCATGTAGATGGCGTAATTGGCAATGCCGATAATGCAGGTACCGAACATGGAGCCGATCCAGTGTAGCGGCGGGCCGCTGCTCGTCCACGCGAAGATGATAAGACCGATCGGTAGACAAGGAGCCAACCAGAGAAGCAGGGACATACGGGACTCGTATTGTGCGTGCTCGTCTTCAGGGTGTTTTTCACGGCGACGCTGGTTACGCTTGAAAGCCGGCAAGAATAGGAGCCAGCCGATGACATATCCAAGGCCAATAGGAACGAACGCGAGTCCGAGCTGCCAGGAGTTGAAGCCCCATTGGCTGTAGACGAGCACGAATGATTGGATCTGCATGAAGATGAGGGCGTCCGAGAAACCGGAAAGAAGCGATAGTGTGAGCACGATGGGTTCGGTGAGGAACATGCGGAAGGGTCGCAGCCATGTGTAGATCAGTTCTTTGAAGGACAAGCGGCTCCAGAAGGACTCAATTTCGTCTGGCCCATAGACGTTGGGGTCCTCGCCCGTCTTTCTGCGCTTCTTGGCGATCTTGTTCAGCATAATGGTCGTGCGCGTCTCCGGGACCGTGAAAAGGTGTAACAGTTGCACGGCACCACCGAAGATCAACTGGATCCAGATACACCATCTCCAGGCTTGGGCCGGGGGTAGAATCTCGACGAACCCTCCAACGATGGGACCAAGAATTGATCCGCCGACAGAAGAAAAGACACTGCAGACAATTAGAGATTAGTTGATGTGGCCTCCATCAGATTTTGTCTACATGTTTCGAAAGAAGGTGGGGGACACGAATAGGACGTAGTAGGCGGCAAAGATATCAACTTACATGTAGGCCACGGCATATTGCTGCCTGTCGCTTTCGAACAAATCGGCCACCATACCAAGCGTGACGCTACCTCCTGCAGTAGAAAGACCTCCGAGAGCCCTGCCAGCTAGCAGACAGCCGAAGTTGGGAGCTAAGACGACCGGCAGAGTGAATAAGTTGACGAGGAAGAGAGAAGCCTGTAGGATTGGCTTGCGACCGAACTCTTCGGACCATGGAGCCCACAGCTCGCAGCCGAAAGCGTAAGTTATGAGGAAGATGGCGGCACCGAGACGAGCGGCCTGGGCGCTAACGTTAAAATGCTCCGAGATCCCCTCAAGGCCGTTCGAGTACAGGGAAGTGTTGAAGTTCATGGAAGTCTGGACGAGGAAGATGACGGTGAGAATCCACCACTTCTTCCACGCCGGGAAGGCAAATCCAAGCTCGCTCTCGCAGTCTTCCTCCCTGAGCTCTCGCTTGCCCGTCTCGGCCTTGACCTTCTCCTTCTCAGCCACCCTAGCGGCGATAGTCTGGTCGACAGTCGGGCCTACGGGAGTGTGGCCGACCGTCTCCTCGGAGCTGTAGGTCGGACGGTCCTCGTTTGGCCATTCTTTCTTCGAAACCTCCGCCATGGCTGGTCTGCAGATCAGACGTCACGGTGGATAGGAACTTTCAAGAGAGCGGGTGGAGCAGCAAACGTCGCTAGCATATAGAATGGTCTCTCGACGAGAAACACTTGACTTACTTACACCACCCGGCTAGGAAGGGAGGGGAGCAAGGCAAAATAATAAACAAAAACAAGCTCGGGAGGGCTCTTGGTATGCGCCGGAGGGTATGATGTAGGTGGCTGGAGTGGCAGAGGAAGGCCCGAGACAAAGGGTGAGAAGAAGACAGGACGTCAGACAACGTGTGCGTCGGTATGGGGATAGTCTCCAGTTTATATACAGGCGATGACGGCGACGGGACGGGGCTTATTAATGGGAAGAGTAAAAGGACTAAGAATAGGGCGATGGGCGAGAGAGAGAAAACCGCGACCGAAGCTGCAAAGCAAAAAGTGGGAATGTCATCAGGGACTTCCTGACCAGTCCAGTAACAGCCGTCAGCGCTCGTTGTATCATCATAGCTACTACATACATGTAACTCCTGCCTAGTAGTCGGTCAGTCCACACTTGTGGAAGCTGGTGCATGGAAGCAAGTATGTACCTAGTCAGGTACAAAAGTGGGTGTATCTCGGTGTCTCCATGGGCCACATGCACCAAGAGAAGGGGAAGAAAATAGTATGCGCTAACTCGGTCGACTACGACAACTGGTGTGAGAACCATTGGACCCTGCACCTCTCTTTCTCATAAACATGGTTGCTACCGGGGCCACCCTATGGATCACAACAGGGATGGTTAGGTTTTGAGAGGAGTGAATGGTTGAAATGGCGGATTGGCATGCGATTCGCGGCCTGCAGCCGGGTGGAAGGAGAATGGGAATTTGGGTTGGGCTTCTAAGATCCTAAGAAAGAAGAGGCAGCTCAGACGGCGCGTTCGATCCGCGTATGACGACAGCGTCGGCTGCAGGACCCTTCAGGTTGGGCTGCTTCAGAATTGTTCTTTCTGGCTGGTCGCTTCAACCGGGAACAAACCAGTGGCGCGTTGGAAATCGGGAGGAATCCGACAAGACGAGAGGTTCGATTCCTGCGTTTGGAACGTTTGGCTCGTTGGTAACCTGGCAAATCCGGGGCTCCCCTTGGGGTCAACCGGATGCAGGATTTCCTGTCAGACGACCCCATGTCAGGTATGCAAGCCCATGGCACCACGCTCCTCGGAATTTTCTTTTTTTTCTGGGGAATGCGGGAAATAACTCTTCAATTTTAATATTTTCTTTCCTCGTGTCCACCATTTTTTGAGACGCGCGATTGGGAGACAGAATGCGAGCTACACTAGGTATGTACGTGTGGAATGTATGGAGGTACATGCATGTAGAAAGAACATCAGAACCTTGAAGGGGAAAGAAAGATACATTTGTTATGTTAGGTACTATGCATGTGGTTCGCGGCTGACCCTCCATCAACAAATAACGTAGGTAGGTAGTTATGTAGGTACCTATGCATTAGATGTGATGGATACCATTTACCCAAGGAGGCACAAAGACTCGAGAAAGAAAAAAGAGTTGCGGTAAGGTGACCTCGACTGGGGAAAGCGAGATGCATAAACAAAGTGAGAATGACGAAGGTGAACATGAGCCTCACTAAGAAAAAAAAAGATAATTATGATTATGATGTCATATGAGGGGGGCGCAATTTATATGGGGGAGAACTTGGGGAGACTTGGGGGAGTTTCTTGGGGAGTTTTCTTGGGGACATCGAGTCCTTTGAGGAGTCGTATGGGGAAATCTCATTACCATCGACGGGGGATCTCTCCCTCGCTTGATACCCTCCTGCTCATTTTGTCTCTCTCCGCTACCTTACCTACCACGGAGAGTAAGTACCTACACACGGAGATGCCACAATAAGGAGTCGTACGAGTATGGAGTACAGTGCCAGAGTGCACATGCGTGCCATGGATGCACGGTAGGCGCAAGATACTTTAAACCGCGTAGCTACACCACTACACATCCAAAACGCACCTAGGGAGTACCCACCATCTCCATTGCACTCGTTTCGGTGGCCCAACTACCACCTACACTACCTAAAGGTTATGTAGTCTAGGCAGTCTAGGTAGGCACGGTAGGCACGGTAGCTTCGGCCTCTCTGGTCTGGCCTGTCGACTACCGCGCATAGACCCATTAAAGCCCACATAATCCCATAAAAAAGGGGGGTCTGGCAGTGGGGGTTTTTGGGCTTTTGCGCCGATTTCACGCGACAACTACAAAAAAAGCCGCAATATTCCGTGGTCCTCGAAACTCTCCAGAATGCCTCAGTGACACACAAGACCCCGCGGGGAGGGTTCCATTTCAACCTTGTATTGAACTTCGCTACTTCACTCGGTAACCAATTCAAATCCAGGAATATGTCGTACTCGTTTAAGCGCGACGACACGTTTGCTACCCAACCGCAAACTGCCGACGTTCAGTCATACGTGGGGTAAGTTGTGGCAACGAGGTAGCAGCAAAGGGCTCCTCCTATCCCTAGACCTACCATGTATTGACCTGTGGACACGCTGGAACTTCGGCGTGCTTAGATAAGTTTAGCACCTCTTGAAACCCCCGTGTATGGATTCTATACTACGTGAGGTGAAAGACGGTGGAGTATTAGGGAGCATAAGAGTCCACATGGCTATGGAAACTTTTTTGCCGCCTAGCATTGCTAGTGTAGGGGTGAGAGGGAAAAGAAAAAGCCGCCTCACGATCCAACATTCCACAACGGCGACGAACGGCCAAGAAAAAGGCAGATTGCGGCGAAAAGAAAAGATTCGGAAACGCGGCGCTAGGCACGTTTACAACTTAGTGCTGTCAACCATTGCCGGATACGTCATCACGGACAGGCTTGGTTCGCCGTGACAGCCCTGGCAGCCCTGGAAGCCGTGGAAGCCCTGGACACCGGTGTGTGAGGATCCCAGAGGATTCGCGTGCTCCCTGACATGCCTGGTCCTTGTCGCTCGAATCCTCCTAACCGTATTCCGGCCTAGCTTCCCTGGGCAAAAGCCACATCCGGCGCTTTATTTACGTAGTGTATGTGGCCACTACCTAGTCTGCCGGCGCGGCGCCCTTGGCGTTTTCTGTCGTTTATCTTGGATTTCGCCGCATGACGGTGGCCTTGGCAAGGCGCGGGCTCAAGTCGAGTTGTCGAGACACGAAGATAAGGTCCTTTGTTGAGATTTCCACCTCGAAACTCGCCAGCGAAAGGATACTGGACCGCAGCCAGCCTTCTTCATAGGCGTGCATGCATTAGGTACCTTACAGAATTAGAATGACTCGAACTGTCGAGTCAAGATTTTGCCCCAGTTTCCTCCAGGATTCTTGGGGAATACCCCGGATGACAAAAGACCAGAGTCTCCCGTTGTTGCTTGTTCTGGTTATAGTGTATGTGTAAGCTGATCTGGCAGATGGGGAAATTAGTCGCTATTTCTGGTGTTTCGCTCGACTTCATAATGTAAGATACCTACCGCTCAAGTCCGAAAATATGACTAAAACGAATAGGCTTTTCAGTATGGCGCCTCCCCCTGGCATCGCGAATGAATATCTTTACTATGTAGGTATATCGGTCATTTATAATTAGACGTGATGGACCGCAACGACCCATACTTTTCGGTCCGGGATACTATGTTGGTCTCGTCAATCACTGCGCTAATTACTGGCGCAGCCATATTTACAGTTAGAATGCCCAACTCGAGCTTAGCTGGCTTTCCGCCATGCCCTCCCCCAACGAGGTTTTCTTCACTAGGTAGGTAATCCGAAAATCTCATCTGGAAGCATCATCCGATACAGATATCTTCTATGTACTGTTCTATCCGCAGGTAGTTCGGCCTCTTGAACGTCAGGGAATGTTCCGGAGGGAGCTCTTCTCTCAAACCTACCGTGTTCTTCTACTCTTCAATGGCGTCTTGACAGACACGCCGCGGACATAGTCGCGAAACCGGAAAGCAGATCGGATAACCCTTTTCATCGTCTATCCTGACTCCGATCCGCGACACCGAAAAATCAATGACCACGGAGGCCATAAACCGCACAGAGCTGAAAATGATCACAGTTAGGTCTAGCTGGCGCATAAACCAGCCGAGTTTTTCAGGAGAGGATGCAGTCACCTCAGATCAAGGTACACAGTGCTGAGAGCTGAGAGCTGAGACCATTTCTACTAGACGTTTCATTACTTTCTCTTCACTAGATTGTGGAGTCTGCCCTTAGTAACCTCTACTGCGCATAACCTAATACCTATGGTCTAGATTTCCGGCGATATGCTGACTGTTGAGTTGTCCGCAACTCACCAAAACATTCTTGAAATTTGCATTATTATCATAACGGAGGAGCTCCGTGGTGTCTTATTTATTGTTCTCGCGAAATCCATACGGAAGCGTGGCACGAGCTAAGCTGATCTACCTGGTTCTCCAGCCAGATGAGTTTTTGGGACTACCCAGTATGAAATTGGTAGCCGTCAACACCTCAAAAGTCCTAAATTATGCCTCCGATTGCTTAATAGGCTCCCTCAATCCACTCTTTTACCTCTTGCAGCCCTGTCTGCGTAACCTAGGTAGCTTCTGAGCTATAAGTTTTCAGATGCCGTCAATCTTGCTGTATACACTGACCGGCTTCTCCTAAGCAAGATTTCGCTGTGTAATCTAACCTATGGCACGACACGCCACGTAATATGCGGCTATCCCAGTCTTCATGCGATTGCCAACCTTCATGATGCCCCCGGATGTCTCACTTGTTCATCGGTTGACTTGGATTGTCTCGAAAGGGAAGCCGGGACGATATCAGTACTCGAGAGGTATATCTGTACGACTATACTCAATATCGCGATGGTGAATATTTTGAGAAAACCCCTCCTCTAGTTATCGGTCAAGTTAGAATCATGCGTTAGCTGCATAGACCCCTGAACTGGTAAGCCAATATATATAAAGAAAAAAGCTGCAGAACTCATGGCCTGCAGGAAAAGGCCTACGCTGTATGCAAGAGACATGTCGTCAGCACGGGTTTCGAGGATGCAGAACTGCAGCCGTCATAGGGCCGGTAACACAGCTGCTGACAATGCTATACCCCTCTCTTACCCTCCCTCCAACACGGCCAATAACCATGCTGGCTCTCAGAGATCTATCAACCACTGTCATTACCACATGATCGGATTAGATTTAACGGGCATCTGGTAAGATGTGCATAGCTTATATCGTAAGTTTGGGTTAATACCGGCCGAGAAAGTTCCGACTCCTAGGCACCTAGCAACACATCGTCCCCAGCGATCAACGGATGTTAGATATGGCCACTGCCAGTTTGGGAAAGCCTGAGAGCAGCTGCATGTAACATTGAAGCTTGCGGAGGATTCGGTCACATGATAATCGCGTCCTGGTAGCTGCGAAGTTTGGGGAACGATCAAAATTAACATAGCCCAATATAACAGAGCGGATATTTATCGCTCGCAAGAAGCTCATCACATGTTTGAACCCGGGTTACACCCCACGCGAATAAGCTGACTTGTTCAACCGTAATCTTCAAATGGCAATGTGATACAACCAGATGGTCAAAACTAGTACGGGTGCGAAGAGCGCTAGAACGACGTCTACCAGTTATTGGGGGGACGAGTACAGATTGTTGTGAGCTCGAAAATGACTTCTTAATGGTTCATATTGTTATCTGTTATGCCAACGACAAGCTTTCTAGGAAAGTTAATAAGCCGCTGGGTTGTCCGGTCACTTATCCTTATAGTTACGATATGTCAAGCAGTTTCATCGAGTAGCACACCCCAAATCGTCCTCAAGACGCTGGTCAGCTGCTCGAACGGTTATGAACCCTTCTTTGCTATATTTTTATGAAATGCTAATCAGTAAACCTAATCAAATTGTCCGATATTACCTAGGTATTTACTAACTTAGGTAAGGACCTAACCTAGATTTACGTCGACACGATCCTTAAAGGGCGTAGTGGACCATTATGAAACTGTCATCCAGGCGCTGCCGAATTCACGATACGATAATTTAATAACTAGTTATGTTCTAGATCTTTGGTTCATCCTCGATATAGAATTCGAGTGGTATGTTGGGGTAGGTTTTTGCATGTAATAATAACCTCGTAGTATACCCCTAACCGAATTCCGTTCATCAGGCAAGGGGCAGGCGCGGGAGATCCTCGATGTTCTAGATTTTCTGCATCCTTCCCGGGCGGCATGCAGAGCGTTCCAGCGAGGGGAGAAGAGCAGTGCGCAATTCGGGTTATATCGGAAATGATGCGTCGACGCGGAGTGGTGGACTGATTGTCTGCACTATGTCGGGCTTACCCGGCGGTCGTGCATTTTGTCATGACTACAGCTGAAAATTCCGGAGGTTTTCATGATCAAATGCTATAATCATACGGAAACCAATGTGAGGCCGAAAACGTTTGGATGTACCGCTCGTGTCCTATCCCCGGCGTTGGCGGCCCGTCCAACCTAGATTCACTTTCCAAATATGAGTTGCCATTTCAGCGCGGACTCCAATGTCGTTAAAAGAATGTCTTTAAAGGTCTCTCTAGGATTTTGGGAAATACGCCCATCTGGTTAGTTGCTGTTATGAAGGGATGGCCGCGGAGTCTTTGTCGGTTTTCGCCTTCCAGTACTACGGACCATGCGGCTACTGGTAAGAGGGCTGGTTCTTTGGTGAGTGTCTCTTCGAACAGTATACAGATTTGTTATGTGCCCATTATGTCCCGAATAGATTGACTCGTTGTATTTGTGAGTTTTATGATGCTGTTTCATCCCTATTCAACTCGAAGCAGCTTCTACGTGAAGCCGAGGGTTTGCGGTAAGCTTATTCGTAGGAATGGATCTACCATTGTTCTTACTTCGCCTTCCAAAAAGAGTTTCAAGCCCCCGCATGATGAAATGTAGTATGATGATGATGATGTAGTAAGGTGGAAGACTTAATTGCTTTCTATGTGGAAATGGATTTGCTTGAGATTGCTGTATTGAAGAAAAGGAATAATTGTCCTGAAAGCGATCATGAGTGCCACTAGGAGCTTGAACTCTCTGGCATCGTATGTAGATGGGCTGACGTGCTAAGTTCTGTCAGAAGCGATCCGTCGGAAGGACCTAGAAGCTGAGACAACAGGACAAAGGGTGTTTTTACCAGTATATACGGCGATCCCAAGACAGATAGGTTCATAGTTCTTCACAGACCAACGTTGCTTATAGCCCAACCCTAAGTCCGCCTTATGACATGAACCACCAACTCGTTTAACTCAGCCGTGTCCAGCTGATACTTCACAAAGTGACTATTCTGCCCAATGTTGTTCAAATCACGGTGCCCACTCAAAATACTCAAAACAATCATGCTCTCTACAACTTTATTACCTCCCTGCAACGATTTACCAGTCAGTTTGACCGGATACAAGCAGCACGAAATGGTGAAACTGCTGCCACAGGTGTCGATCACGGAACTCGTGTTTACCTGTCATCTGCGCAGAGAAGAAACCAGGACAATGCTGGAAGGGTACCAAATGCTGTATTTGGTTAAATTAGCCCCGCCACGTCCAGTACGTCTGTTACGTTATATCGGAGGCTTCTACGCAAGGGAATCCGAGCTATTTGAACAAATTGAACCCCATGACGGATTATAATGGGGATGGAAAAGGCAGGCTTATGAGATAAATGGCTACTGTTCACCGAGAGCGTAACCCCTGGGAAGTTAGGATTATCATCTCAATCATATCATGACAAAAACTACCTACCTAGGTACTTAAAGTATGTAAATGAGCTCGTCACCTCTTATAGTGGTAGGTTAATTCAACTTGATTGCGACCTTAAAACTAAAACATATGGACAGAAGGAGGAGCCCCAGACTGCTTGTGGAGGTAAGGGAAATTGTCTATTTCTTTAACTATGGATAGAACATCGTGAAGATTGAATCAAAAACCCAGCTGGCCTTTTGATTCGTTCGTAGTAGTACTGAAACACAAGCGATTGATATAGGGCAAAAGAATGAATCCCAGATACATGTAAAGGAGGGTAAATAAGAGAAGCTAGAGAAAGTAAACCCTTATTCCTGTGCTGAAAATTTGACTGTTATTCATAAGTACCGCAATTCTTCAAGAAAGATCGTGTATTTTGAGATCCGAGAATCCCATACGGCCAACCCCCCCTTGAAGTACTCGTGGATCATCGCGAGATATCAAGAGAAAGAACCCTCCCAGCCTTATGGGAATCAGCCTTCCAGGGCCTTGGAGATTTTCGCAAAGTCAGCATCAGTCAGACCGCTATAGACGACACAAGCTGAGCCGCAGGGAGTAGGACGAGGAGAGTCGCTGGTGCAAGAACCGGAAAGGACCGTAACGAGGTCCATGCAAGCGGGTGGCACTTTGTCGAACTGAGCCTCTGTACGCGTGAAAGTATACAGTTTAGCAGACCAAGAAATGAGTAGTTTGGAATATAGGATACTCACGGCCTTTGCCAGGAATCGACGAGACGACTGTAACTCCCTGAAGCTGGTCATGACATATGTCGAAATTATACTGAGGAACCCCACAAGCACCTGTGGCCTGACGGGGAAATAGCTCAAATTTAGGTCCAGAGTCGATATCAAAAACACTTCTCTTGACACAGCCTGGATTGCCGGGGTGGTCGTGGCACCAAGTAGCGACTTCCCCGCCAATGGAAGAGGCGCCCATGACCGCTATGAAGATCTCGGGAAGAAACCAGAAAGGCATTGTAGGAAAGATTGTAGACTTGAGTTGCCTGAGCTGTATTTGAGTACTGTAAGAAGGTGTGATTTTCGTCCTGTCTCCGTTGAACAATGAAGATATCTTAATCTTAGATTTTGACGCCTAGTGGCTCTATATACTCCTTTATAGACCCGTAGCTTGAACTCAAAGCATCTATCTAAAGTTGAATCTCAACCACCGTGGTTCCACTAGCATGTGAGACAAATCAGTGCTATATGAACAAAAAAGGCAAGAGACGGCGAGAACCTGTATAACATGCTCTCTCCGTTGATTCATGTAGTGTCGTACCAATCCATGTCATCCTTCGTCTGGACACTCGTAACGTTTACTAGCGTATTGAGTTTTTTTCAGCTTACATCTGTGGAATAGGACCTTAAGGAGAATATCATTTTTATTGATTTTCTCCTTTCCGGCATATGAATAGAACTCACGGAGTCACACTACAGGAGAGTCAGTTCAACCGTGAGATTCACTGACCGCTTGTTTTACTTTTCCATTGATAGCATGCCGGAGAATGAAGCCATTTTAGCGACAAGACCACTTAATGAAAGCTCTATAGCTAATAGTTTGATACGATTACTATGAAAAGCTGTCTGATACTAAGATACTTGTAAAAGCACATTTTAATTGTATGTTATTACGTACTTCCATGTAATTATATGCTGCCATGAGAGTGTCGTGAACGCGGTGCTTTTAGTACTATTACCCCTTTTAATTGTGTAGGTCTATGTTCTTTTAGCTTAGCGGACAATAAGTCGGAAGAGGTATTAACTATTCCTATATGTAATACTACTATGCTTTGTTAGTATTGTAAAGTTTCATGCTAATTTCCTGAATACCTTTCACCGGGGAAATCTTACTTAGCAGATCATGTTCTTCCTTAAAGTTGCATCACGCTATTTTGTCAACGCCTTGTACTCCCGTTGTGTGACTACAACGTCACGACGATTTACATCTTTCGATAGCCTATTTAATGTCACAATTAGAGGTGTCTGCTCAGACCTCATTATTCGGGCCCGGAGAGTCTTACTTGTCGTCATCTTGGACTTGACCGCCTATATGTCCCCAAGTAACACAAATGTCGCTAATGTCATGAGATACTACTTCCTTACCATAGGCGCCCATATCACGTCTCTCCTTCCGAGAATAGCCTAGGTATCTATGCTACAGGAGTACCTTGATTAAAATGTGTCGTCAGGAGACTAGCCTGCCATAGTGACATCCGTCGGCGTGGCCAAGAGGGACCTGGGGGTTAGGTATAAGACAGCCAGCACAAAGGATAGTCCCATCTATATGTACGGCTATCCCTAGGTACCCAGGTATATAGATTTGAAGCTCCTCACACAAAAAAGTATCTAGCTCCCCGTCCGGCTACTGCTCCCCTCAAGGTTCAGCGCATCACAAGCTCCAGGTAGAGATCGGCTGTGTCTAGAGCAATGTATCTAATAAGGGCATTCCTACCTCCTGTTGTCTGGTTTTCACTGGGAATAGTAGCCTTCTACCTGGCCATACAGCAACCGCCCACTACACTTTTACGACTTATATTGATAATTTTATATTTTATTTGCAGCGCCTGTTGTCTGAACTCTCCCGGGATAACACTTTATCCTCAAATTACCATTCCTTTCGTTATTGGCCTTACGATACACACAATTTCGATCTTACTTGTCGACAAGCTCGTTCTTAGCCTCGATGCTACCCCTTTCACTCGTCGTATTCGAAACATTTATCGAGTCTGGACGAACATACGCCGATTGGAGCTTTCAGATCATGATGCCATGGGATTGAGGGGGGCCACAAATCTAGTGCTTTTCTTCTTCTCTGTGAGAAGATTAGGTCGCATGCTCTTGCTTTGGTTCACCTTTCAGCATGTTCTTACACGTCTTCGGGAATACAGCCGCAGAATGAGATTTAGCCTCATAGATTTCGCGCCCTCCAAACAGGGTCTGTTACCGCCTATAACATATCGGGATCTTACCCTCCGTGCGCTAATATCGGTCTCCTGGATCTGGAGTTCATACATCTCTTTGACTTTGGCCCACGACTTCTCCGCAATCTTGTTCGTGCTCGTATTACGATGGGACCTTCCAACTGAGTGGCCACCGCTCTTTGGCAACGTAACTGAGTCCTATTCGATCCGTCGCTTTTGGGGCATCTTTTGGCAGCACTTACACGTACGACCCTTCTTGGCCTTTACTCCTACCGTTCTATACACTATAATCGATAGGAATAGGGAAACGGGTCCGACCAGAACGCTTCGTGGTGCGCTTTGGTCACTCTGGATATTTACAATGTCAGCTGGATGTCATATCGCTACCAATTTCTTCCGACTAAGGCGAAATACAATAAAGTCAGAGCTGAGCTTTTTCCTTCTCAATTATCTAGGCTGCCTCTTCGAAACTATCATTGGACGGAGCAATCAAATAGGGATATTATGGAGTGATCCCAGGAGTTCAGTTTACTTACGACTTCTCGGATATGTCTGGGTTTTCACCTTCTTCTTTTGCACAGTCCCTGGCTGGCAGTATCCTCTTATTTATATGCATGGAACTGTCAGCTGAGTCCAGAAAAGTGCTACTGGATATCATGGTCATGCGAGTCTCATTGTGGATTGGCAGTTGATTAAGTAGTTTCAAAATATCAAATTGGAAATAATGAAATGATTGTTCAATGACAAGAGGCATTCATCTAATAGGTGAAGCTGAATAAGGCAAACGACTTACCCCCGCTGAGGAGGTAGCAAGGCACGTTGCCCTCCATTTCCTGGGCACGATTTAGAGGGAAGGTAAGCCGCCATATGATAGCGGCAAAAATGTGTAGGTACCTAATCTAGGCAATTACATGTAAGAAGAGGCGCATGCCTGCAGGATGAGGAGCTTAAACGCAGATTATATGGCAGCGTAGCTTCTTAAATACGTTAAACCCCCAAAGTAGCACGTGAAAGCTGATATTCAGGGGTAATGTTCTCACCGGGACACCTTCAGCGTTCCGGTTGATGGTCCTGTTTGATTTTCAAGATGTCCTATGGATTTTATCCCTTAATCATTTTCTAATCGCAAGCTATCTCCTCTACTCAGTCCTACTATACCCTCTTGGAGGCTTACTCTAGAGACCCACTTAGACGTGATACTCTTTGTCAAAGACTTGAGGCTTGTCGGGACTGGCCCTTGAATCTCACTTATTTCACTTGTTTACGCCCTTGGAAGCACTGGCCACGATATTTGCTGTTGTTATAGTATCAAAGAGTGGGTTACGCAACCAGCCAATTCAGGATCATTCAAAGTCAATTGTAACATATATTAGAGAATGTTCAAGAATATAAAATCTGTTAATAATGAGCCTGGCCAGGCATGTAACGAATGTAAGTCAACGTATATGACACTTCAGACTTTTGTCATCGTGCGTAAAACAACCCAAAATTAAGACCATTGCCAACGATGGCCGCTTTCCACAAGAACTGCCCCGTCCAGACACAATCCTGTGCCCTTTACAAAATGCAAACCGATTATTTCAGCCAGAGTATCTTGATAGTTATCGGTCCTCTTGAAAGTACTGGAAGAGATAAGCTTGCATTTTGTCGATTTGCATTGATTTGCTGCCTCCTTAGTTACTCTCCGGCGGAGGAGGCCTCTTAGCTGGGGGAGGAGGAGGAGGTGGAGGTACTCCTCGTGCCTCAGGAGGATGCGGTTTCTTGCCCGGGGGAGGGCGCTTTGTCGGTGAAGGCGGGTGAGGATGTTCTTCTCGAGCCTCAGGAGGATGAGGCTTCTTGCCCGGGGGAGGGCGCTCCGTAGGCGAATGTGGGTGAGGATGTTCTGCTCGAGCCTCGGGAGGGTGAGGCTTCTTAGTTGGATGAGGAGGTGGTGGATGAACAGCTCGCTCTTCCACAGGTGGTGGTGGATGCGGATGAGGCGTCTTCGTTGGCTTCGGCGGGTGTTCAGCCGGCATGGCCACGGCCATGGATACAAGGAGAGCTGTTGCAAAAGAGGCGAACTTCATTTTGCCTGATTGTTTCGATTTTTGATGGTTGAAAGTAAAGGTAGTTATACGTTTCGTATGATGCTGGATAGTCCTGTTGGCTGAGGGTTCGACGTAACTGAGGTCGGGAGGCTGACTTTATATGCGTCGATTGCAGGACAAGTTTGACTTCGATCTCCCTGGCTTTACTCGTGTAATCTGCTCTCGGCCATCCGCGTCGTCATCCTTCTTGAAAAACCATGGATCGCCAGTGATCTTCGTTGCCCAATGCGTTTTCCACGCGTTGTGATAGGTACGAAGAAGTCTCTGTCTTTGTCAACGGAAGCCTCGAAAGTGCTGTATGTCGACATTTTCCATTGCATGATGTAAATTGGATTTGCTGATCTTCACAACAACTTCCTCGAAGTAAGTTGAGAAACGAATACTTTCAGCTGTCTTGCTGTAGCTTACGACGCAGTCTTTATTCCACAACAGGGTTACAACCATTCAAAGGTGATCTCGCGACATGCAATGAGGTGATGTCGTCGTTCCTTAGTGGAGACGGACCACAGCCAATGTGGATCGTTGGGCGTAGAGCTTGCGCGTTCAACACTGCTACCCCTGCTAAAAAGTCAATCTAATTTTAACGTCCTCATCTCTCAGATGCCGCCTGTTCTTCATTCTAAGGTCATAGCTATGTAAAACTGCCTTGAGAGACGGGGAGGTACATAAGATTTTCTTCCGAAAACATTGAAACATGAATGACATCTGTACCTTACGTAGTCACTGATGATTGACGGTATTCGAATCACAAAGTTAAGCTTACGTACCCAAGGCAGTCAGTCCTCTGGAGGCTTGAATAATACTTCATTGCAGTAGGTCGAATTTGAACGTATCCCTCCATATTTATCAACTTGTGCTCACTAGCAACGGAGTCTCTATTACACACCAAAGGATAGCGTGATTAATGGATATGACTGGAAAGTGACTTCGGGAAGATGGATACCTCACTTTCGATAGTTAGGCACATACCATGCAGATCAGATTTTCCCCTGGGCACACGGTAGACTAAGCTAGGGTAGGGTTCTTGCTGCAACCTCTATTATATGAAAAAAAGGATTGGGCAGCGTATTGCTACACAGCCCGGTGTCTCCCTGACTATCAAACGCATCCCGTGGGAGTGTTCGAACCTGAAGATCGTATTAGGAGACTTAAATGGGGCGAAAGCTGTTGTGGTTCTATTTTGCTCCGTACAGCATTGAATTTGGCCGTCCTACGAGTTGCATGAGCAGATTCCTTCGAGTTTCGTATGTCCGGTTAGTTTCGTCATGTAATTCGTCGACCAAGCTCGGCCAAATACCACATGCTCGTGCTTCTGTCACTCCTTTGATTTGGTAGACGGGTTGTCGAGCGCCAAGATGTCGTAACTTTCGATGTAGCGGTGAATACGTTGAAATCTTCCTTCATACCGCGCGTAAAGGGTTGTATGGTCATAGGGACAAAGGGGTACAAGGGCTGCTCCTAGGAGGGGAAAGTCAGTCCATTGGTACTCCCATATCACGCAAACTTACCTAGTGATGATATTCGACAAAGGCAAGACATTTAAATCCATTGAATGGAGAATAGCAAACAAAAACTACACGAGGGTCTGCCTCATTGCATTCATATTATGTTCATAACACTTCTGCCCATAACCTCTCTGTAATAGAAATGATTTAGTTTTAAGGCTAGGTACCTACCTAGGTAGGTAGGTACACAACCAGATACGGTCATGCCTCCTCGATAGCCAGCACAATCGTAAATAGATGTCAATTGAATCTCATTTGCGGTTATTGCCTTGACCAGGTTAATAGCTGCTAGGAAATCCCTTGCAAAATAACAACAAGACCCGAACTTCTCGCAAGGTACGTATGTATGTCGAGGATGTGGTGGGAAAGTCTGGATGCTAGAATGAACTCAGTGGGCCTAGAGGTCGGCACCCAGGGTCCAGATATCCGCTTTGAGCATTCCGGCGTGCAGAGAAATTAGTCCCATCCAAAGGCTGCACCATTGAATTGGCTTGGCTGATTTCGGATATACGTAATCATAAATGTGGTCAAGTTCTAACCTGGCCTCACCGCACTTCAACAACGTTACCAGTTTCCAGTAGTCTTTCTGTGACAGAGACATGTTGGAGCTGTGTGTACTGAAGTTTGCAGAGCATTCATCCGTGCCTAGGTACCGCTACTCATGCTTAGTCCATATAAACGCAATCCAGAGTGCCTCGGGCCACAAAGTCAAGTGGCGTCTTAAGTTTGGTGTTTACTGTTAGGACTTCGAAGTAGTACGATCCGGGGGACTCCTTGTTTGCCCTCGCTACAGCGGAGCCCTCAAGGAATACATCATGCTTCCCTCACCCCCCCTTTTTTGTCCGTATTAGTGATTCTCATTGCGGAGTACTCTTAATATAGATATTGCATATAGGAAGCTTGGACGACTAATAGCATGAGAATTATATGCTAGAGAGATCTCCAACTCAGAAACCAAGCGAACTTAGAGCAGGCCTACGTAGGACGTCTTCGCCAGCACCGGTCTAGACATCCTAGTATTCAGTCAGCCTATAGTACAATACCTCGTTTGATGGGCTACGCTGGGCAGAGTCACCTGCATATGAAGCAGAAATTTCGCATTACGCCTTCTCTATGCAACAAAAGACAAGAGCAGAAAACCCCGTTCTTGCACACCCATTTCTATGCTTGCGCCTTCTTGTCTTCTCCTTTGTATCCTCGTACATCCCCGGATTTTACCAGTTACATATTAGATTACACCAACGCGAATATCCCGATTCCGTATCGCTACTAATGCGATGACGATTCTTACCTGCTAGGAGCGCCATTTGGCTGATTAGCAAGTAGGTAGTCCTTTTCGATTAGTATAATGTACGTTCACTGAGCTGCCCGACTCTCGTTGTGGCCAGGCCCCCTTTCTTGACAGATAGGAATGCGACGTGATGGTTTCTCCGCAGGCTTCGTATGCGCATACGAAATAAATATTGCCAACCACAGGAACTGAATCAAATACATAATATGAGATTATCGAGGGCTAGATTCATTGGAATTAACGCCTCAAGTTATTGAACGGACTCTTACATTTGCCAAACTAAAATCGCGCGAATATTCCTCAATGTATCATGCAAAGCAGCAGTAGAGTCTTCCCTCAGTCCTCTTCCGAAACTTGCTCACCTTCATGTCACATTAGTCCGCCGGTGTTGTTTCAATGACTTCAATATCCTATCCTACGACTGACCCTTCGCATGGATCGCGAGTATCCACTAGAAGGGATGTCGCAAATGTCACGTGACACAGGGTGAAAAGGGGGTGGAAAAGGGGGGCGCACTTCAAGTTGCAATCATCTAGCTAGCTGGGCACATATGACAACGTACCAAGATACATATCACACTTCTAACAGGCAAAAGAATGTAGATGTAGGTACACATTATGAATTTTGATTAGTAGATAATTCGGTATTTTTATCTTGTTACTTGGGTACCTAGTAGGTTTGAATCGTTTGCTTCAGTGTCAACACAACTTCAACAAACCTTTGATTAATTCTGATATCAAACTACATAGTGACCTCTTCATTGCTTTTTTTAATTAGACATATTCTGGGCTTGGTTTGATTCAATCGTGTAACTAGTCGCGTCAGTGAAGATTCTAGTAGTCAATCGCCTTGCTATTTGGACGTTCTTCAGATAATCCTACGCGTTTGAAAAAACCTTCGTCGGGACAAGCTTGCATTATTGATTCAGTTCTTCACTCTAATGTGAAAACGCGATCTCAGCAGTATACTTTCAGGAAAACCCTTTCCTCAGGCCGGCCCCTGTATCATTACAAAGTATGGCCCGATTCAGCTGAGAAAAGGAATAATATAATTTCTTAAAATCTTCGCATTAATGGCACTAAGCTATGCTACTGTTTGTGGAAGCGCCCGAAGAATGGCACTCGACCGAACTTGCTGCATCCTGTCTCGACTCCATGAAATCAAGGTGCGGCAATCAAAACCTTGGGACTAGCAGAAGATCGTATTGCTGCATCACATCAACTCCGACCTCTCGGGTCGCCGCTCGCAAAATATCCCGACCACTGTGTATGACGTGAAAGAACGCGGGAATAGGCGTTTGAATGTCTCATCTATGGCTCGGTGTATCCACCACGTCTCTGGTCAGGACGAATACACTAGATCAGCCGCAATCTACGTGCGGCGAATACAGAGCATATGCAGAAGGCTGCCAGACTTCCCAAGATAACGAAGAACGCACTCAAGTTGCCGCTGTCATTCCCGAAAGGAACAGGAACATTCATGCCGAATAAACCGGTGACCACATTGAGCGGTACGATGATGGAAGCCAAGAATGTTATTTTGGCTAGTCCTTTATTCGTCTCCGTCCCCTGCGTAATGCTGTCGATTGTCAACTGAGCAAGGTAGTTGCTGTGAGATCGGGATAGAATCTTCTCGAAGTGAGTAAGATTGGTCATCATAGTCACGACATGATCCTGGATATCACCAAGGTACATGCCTATGTCCATCCGTGGCGTAACTTTGTAGTCTTCATTGCACCGCTTTGTAAAGCCCTTCAAAATGTCGGCCTTGCCTCCGAGTCCGCGCATGAGTGCAAGGGTATTCTTGCGGACGCTGCCGATCTTCCGTAGAAACATGTGCATGTCATCTGGACGGGCGACAAAGACGGAATCTTCGATGGCCTCGGTGAGTAACTCGACTCTGTGGATGGCCGGGGCGAATGAATCAACGATGTTATCACTGCAAGTTTTGTTAGCGATTTTCATCCCTAAATTAATTTCTCAGGCGAGGAAAGCTTACATCAAAGCATAACAGATCCAGTCGCTACTCAAGGAGACGTATTCCTTTAGACTAGAAATTCTCTTCCGGACTTGAGCAGCGTGATCATTCGGTAAGAAGCTGAAGCTTAGTGTGCCCTCGCGGAAGACAACGACGTAGATGTTGTAGGGCTCATAGTCAGGGCCATCATCATCTTGAACAACATTGAAAGACCGGAAAGAAGCGAAGTAATACGACGGGAAGATTTCAATCTTCTCGCGAGCTTCCTGGGTGGTGATGTCTTCGATCGTCAAAGGGTGCACTCCGAAGGCCTTGCATAAAGCCCGAACTTCTTCCTCTCTCGGTTTGTTAACGTTCAACCACCAGACACCATCTGATTCGTCGCGAGGAAACGTGAAGAGACTACGGAGGTCCTCACCGGGAAGGACAAGATCCCCGAATTCAGCAGCATGGATGGTGGACTCCCAGGCTGATGAGAAGAAACTGAAACGATTAGGGTCCAGATGCGGCTCCTTGTCGTTTGGCCTAAGAGTTGCTTCTTCGGCTACCTCTTCTGTCTTTTCATGCTCGGCATCTGAGGATCCAGGTGATCCACATGGAACGTTAATGAAGTCGCCATCGATGGTTATCAAAGGGGCAGGCTGAGAAGCTGCCGAGTCCGGTCTTAGGTTGGGAAACACCCGACTGTCTCCATGCGCATCGAAACTATCTCGCCGGGCTGCACTTTCGGAGGCGATAAAATTCTCGAGATAGTCGAAATCGATGTGTAACTGGTCGCGGCGGTGCTCTTCTTGCATAGGAAAGCAGACGTCATCTTCCGCGGTCTTGTTTGTTGCTAGACTTGCCCCATCGTCGGCAACATGCGTGACGGGTTTGCTACGTTTAGAACGTTGGCTAGCCTGGCTTTTACGGCTCATAGAAGAGTAAGTTCGATAAAGGGTATCTCCTTCATCTTGTCGCTGTGCCTGTCCATCCGTCATCGATAGGGCACGTTCGCGGCGACGAGCCTCGGCGAAAGCCTTGACGGAATTGGGGGGAGACACAGCACGTCCTTGATCGTTCGTGGAGTTGAAAGTAGGCCTGCGGCTGTGAGATGCCATTGGTGATATACTCTCATCGTCTTCATCAAGAATCGCTTCCTCGAAGTCCCGTACCCGGACATCAGAGGGAGAATAAGGACCAACCGGTTGTAGATGCTGGCGAGATCCATAAAGGGTATCGACAGTACCACGGCGGGGACGTTCGGATCTCTGCGTGGAAGAGATTTGATGGCGGTGGTCGTCAAGTTCCGGAACTGGAGTGTTATAGCCCGATCCAGACGCGACTCCCTCGTGGTCAGACATCTTGTAGGGAATGCCGGTTTCGTATATTAATTGTCGAGGATGTTTAGGGGATACTGAAGTAACGGCACTCTATGCGATCTGACGAGCCCGGCTAGGCTGAAAAGTATGCTCTGATCAAAAAGCCTTCCGCGTACTGGCTAAGGGAAGGCGCACATACTGGGTGGCGTACTAATCCACCAGCATCAGTATTTGCAGCAGGCGTGGCAGCACGCCGACTGCAAAAAAAGGGAGCTCGGTGTATCGTTCGGACCAGAATTGGGATATGAACACCAAAGTCGGATTCCGAAAGGGAAAAATGCTACGGAAACGGAGTGGCAAACGGAGAGACCTTCTGAAGGGTCAAAATAATAGGCTCGACGGTCAAGTTAAGGTGGTTTCTTGTTGACGCCGCTGTAGACCCAGCAAAGGGGGCCAAGGAGCGGTCGGGAGAAGGAGAACTGGTTGCAGTTGAGGCCCGCCAACTTGGTGGTTTCTAAGATGGAAGCGGTATTTTCCGCAAATGAAGAGCTTGACGTGGTGAAAGAAATAGCGCAGCTCGTAGAGCCCCTAAGAGATTTTGGTTGGACGAGGTGGTGAATTGAAGATTGACCTGGAAGGACTCGAGGCAGGTCGGCGACCGATGTACGGATTGACAGAAGTAGTTTATCGACCGGGTTGGCGCAATTGGTAATTATTGTCGCATCTGGTCGCAATAATCGTTTGGGTTAATAATGATCCTGATGGTGTACGAGAACAAACTCTTTTCTCGATTGATAGCCGACCAGAAGGGAGGTTCTTCCAATTGGAAGAAGTCGGATAAGTCAGTATTATCTCCTGAAGGCGTGTAGAGTGAATGTATGTGTAGGTAGTTGTCTGCAAGTCGCACTGAGGTTCGTGTTTTTGTGGGAAGAAAGTGTTGCGATGAGGTCGAAAGAATCGACGAGATAGTTACTTTGGCTCAAAGCAGCTGATTTTCTTCTGGTTTGTCCAAGCTGTGAAAGGGAAAAAAAAAAATTATTAGGCTATTGACGGAACAAGCAGCCAGTGCTAAAGAGGCGAAAATCGTGCAGGAAATCTCGACCTTGTGGATCCATTTAGCCCACATATGATACGTCCATGTATGATTGTATTCCATAAGTTCTAGGTACCTACATATATATAAAAAGTACCGGTACCTACATGTAGCATATCGCTAAATTACGTGATTGACCTTTGCGACTATGAAATTTCCCTGATCTTATGCAGCCTTTGAGAGAGTAAGAACGACGCTCACCCGTCAACAACTTCCTATTACTCTAATGATGAAACATGAATTACCTAAAATGGCAGACCAATCATCTCGATTGCAGCATGGATACATGCTTACTTACGTCAGATTACAGGCGCCTGTAGGTTTATCTTTTACGGAGTAACATGCCAGGCTGGTACTTGGACCACAACATCCTGTGAGTGAATTGAATTTGACTATGTACATAAGTATCACCATAATCTACTGGGTTACATTAGTTGCTATGTACCTGCTATGTACGTAGATTTAGGCATAATCAGAGGAGGACACAATCATTATCAATTGAAGTGAATTTAAGATGCAAGATTCAACGTCGCGTAGGTCAAGGTGGCTTGCCGCTTTGGTGGAGGGCGGGGCAGGCGAGGTGCTTACACTACATTGATGTAGGTACCTAACCAATGTACATAGTGTACACTATACGTTATCTATTCCGTACGTGCATCAATGTGTCTTCTATGTATTCCGTAGCGCCATCAATGGCTTAATTCCCTGATTGGGTACCGCCAATAAGGTACCACGTCGCCTGAACAGCCGCAACAGGATACTTGTCGCCAGGTAGGCTTTTGAACTGGCGATTTACATTGATAAGCTGCTTGGAATCGCCCAGCATTATCACCATCGGAAAGACACAACGCCATTCTGCGACAACTGTTCAAAGCATTGTGGAATCAACGAAACCTCCGATATAAACTGCGATGGCTGAGCAACTCTTGGACCAAGTGAGGGATGCAGTGGATGGCCAGATTGTGCGTCGCAGATATCCTTCTTCTTACGTCGTTATACGAATGGCATCACTGACCGATTATTGCTTACAGGACTTTGAAGGTCAGAAGCTTGCTGAGCTGTTAGCAACGGCTGCCCTTGCAATTGTCGGAGTATGGATGACTTATCCTCTAAAACTATTCCCTCCTGCCACGCCAGAGCATCTGCTAACCATGCATTTTCGAGCAGGGTGTCTCCTTTCTTGTCGGCCTTTCCCTCCAAGACATTGCTCTCGCGCTCAAGATAGGCCTTGCTGGCACAGCTCTTACCTTCCTCCTCGTCGTCCCTCCCTGGCCTTTCTTCAACAAACACCCGGTCAAATGGCTTCCTGTTGGAGGCGAGCCTGCAATTACGAGTGCACAACAAAACATAGTTATCGACGAGAAACTCTTCGCGAAATAGAGTGTGATTTATTCACACCTAATAGACGTAGCTACGGGTCTACGGAATGTGGGCAGAAGCACACTGCTTATAACTATAGAGACGAGATACCGTCCGAGTAATACACCCATTCTGTAGCAGCACTACAGATGTGTCTCATGTGATGTGATGCGACGTGATATGGTGTGTCTTGTTACATCTAGGCAATGGCCTCGACGACGTCAGGACGGCGTGATGGGTCGAAGATTGCCAGAATGATCCTGCCAATATCCCCCTTCAACCTAACGACCATATTTTTGGAATTCCCAGTCTCGGTTGTCCAGAGGGCAGACTTGTCGGGCCTTGAGCCATCGCGAGATGCAGTGGAAGTGAAACGCATGCTACAGGAGTCAGCTAAGGACGTTAGGATCGGGAAGAAGTGCAACTCACATTGCAGATTCCCCAAGCTACAGTGCATTCCTCACTAGCAGCAGAAGCTTGGTTTGCTTGGCACTCGATGCATAGATCCATAATGTGGTTACGACAGATAGCGCAGTTGTCAACAACGATGTCCCAAGCCCATAGGGCGACGGCATTCCACTAGATCTCGGATATCAGTTCTAAATTCTGCTCGGCCAGGAATGCATGCTTGTATAATTTTCTGACCTTCTTGACCTCAAAGCGTTTCTTGCCATCATTCTTGCTGTCGGCATCACCACCTTTACGCTCCTTCTTGGCGGCAACGGAGGTGGAGGTGCTGGGTGCGTCGGTCATATCAACATCTGCCATATTGGTGATCTGTTATGAGGTGATCGCAGTTCTATACTTTGGTCGAGTAGTCGGTATCGTGATAGTAGCTTCGTTGGCGGCGGGATGGCAGTTTGACTTTGGATGGATGATTGGTGGGAGAAGGAAACGCCGAAGTCGTTGTACGGGCTGTCAAATATGATCGAACTTGGGCTGTTTCGGTTAGGTACCTAGGCAACAACAGCGACCAGATAATATCGAGGCAGACGTCCCACGTCAGGGTCCTATTTGCATATGAAGTATGATGGTAAGACGTTCTGTAGCCTTCAAGGTTGCGGAACAGCTGGGAAACTGAGGTATGTAATGGTCGACCGGTTCTAGCAGTTGCAATTGCCCCTCTATCCTGCATGTGGGTACCGGCTTTCAGTAAGAGCTATATGTACTCGAAAAGGCAGAAAGGCACATCCCGTGAATGGAGATTCCTCAAAGACTATGTACGGAATACATGTAAGTACCAACCAAGGTCTTTGCTAATTTCAACCAATGATAACTCTAGAAAGAAACAATGAAGTGGATCCCAGAGGCACATACATTGGACTGACGCCTCAGGTGCACATGGTGTATACTGAGGTATTTCCGGCTTGTTTACCTACATACCTAAGGTACCTATGCATGCCTGAAGGAATGGATCCAGGTCATCTCTCAGCGGCCAAGGTCGGGGATCGATTCACTGAGCTTATGCTGGAATTACATGTACCTAGTCTGAGGTTGCATGCCTAGCACACTTGTGGCTTGTGCACAGCCACTCATCAGCTGGATCATCTCATTGAACAAATCACAAGCACTAGTCCAAATTTGTGTCCTTGCGAAATAGTAGTCACAACCCACCACCTCCCTCGCTTCTCTTCTCTCATCCTGGTTTTTCCCCAAGTCAACTCCCGCGGAATCAACAACACAAATATGTTCTCATTGTCTTCCACCCCGCATTACATCCTCGCATCTACCTACTTTTCAACAACAACTCACACGCCGGCAAATTCATCCTCTTCTATCGCCTCTTGGGGCTTCTCCTCACTTCTTCCACCTTCTCCCACGTCAGGATACATGTCTCTAGACCATGCAACAGGCATATCAGATCAATCACACACCTAATCGCCGCCGCCAAGGCGGCCGGCATCGCGATACGCCAAAGACGACATATGCTTCTGAAAACGATGTCCCGAATCATAAGCCCAATGGGGTGGGGAAACATAGCCCTACCACGCCGTCGCTAGAAACAATACAGTCGAACCGCGCCAATTCAACAAGTCAGAAGCCGCGCAACAACAAGAAGAAGAGTAAGAAGGCGTCGACTAGCAAGGACGGTGCGGCACCGCAAAATCAAAACAATGTCGATCGCAAGAGCCCATCGCTTCAATCCAGAGACATGCCCGGACCAATCTTTGCCGGATCTACATTCCATGCTTCTCCCGCTCCCTCAGCTCTACCGATTCCAAGTTTCTACAATAGAGCGGAAAACCATTCCCCTGGAGCCAAAGCTGCGTCTAGTCCAGAGCAGACTCTCTCTTGTCCGAGCACCGATTCGGACGAGGCTAGCCCTCCGAGCCCTCCGTCGGTGTCACGAACAGATGGATCTCCGTTGGATCTCTTATTCGATGCGCTTCGAGCTGAAAAGGGACAGGCTAGAATACGAAGGGCTAGTTCGGTTAATGAGGACACGTGCAATTTCAGCCCATTGTCGCCACTCCAGAAGTCCCACAACTCGCCCAAACAATTCTCCCCCTCTCCGAAGGGTCCCATGTTAAGCCAAACGCGACGTTCCAACAACCCCAAACGCTCTTCCGTCCTCGGCATCTCCCCAGATGAGCTTGATGGAAATCCGGGTCAGCCAGTTGGCCCAGCATTCTCAACGCCATATCACGAACGTATGCGGGCAGCCCGGCTAAACCGATCTTCTGCGCAATCTACACCCAGAGTACTTGAGAATCGGAACCTCGATTCATCCGATTCTTTAAAGCGATATCTATTCACTGGCCGAATTCAGCGTGAGAATGAGGGGGCGCAACTGCTGATGACACCGCCCAACCAAATTTCCACCCAGAACTACAAGGAATGCTCTCGACTAGCCCACAAGCAATCAGAGCAACCAGACTCGATTCAGCACGACCCTTCGCAGCATCGCCTACCGCGTGGCATGTTTCCAGCTTCTGTTCTTACGGCGAATGCGCAAAGCAGCCCATCATTGGCTCCACCGGTGGAAGCACAGCTAACCTCCTACCAGCCCGACCAAATCTCCTCGATGGAAGACACCCTCCGCCGCATGCTCAAGCTAGACTCCCCTAGTCAATCATTACCATTACATTGAAGCTCCGGGCTTAATTTTTTCTATCCGCAAACTCCTGGACGGTGTTATAGGCGTCATGGGGCAGGATGCCAGCAGCTACGTCAATAGATTTTGCTGCAGCCACTCACTACTCGGTCTCCTTTGTTGACACGTTCGACATGCGATCGAAACGACATGATTGTTCTCTTGTCCGAGGGACAAGGTTTGTTGCGCTGTGATAGTTAGGAATACTCATGGCAACACATGTCCAACATTTACGCATGATACAGGGAAGGCATTCAGGGCAACGCATTCCTGTTTCTTCTTTATTTCTTTCTCTTCTACTTCAGCTTTCACTTGGCAATGTATTATGGCATATGAGGCTCGAGGCTCGATCGGTTGAGCCTAACACAATACTCCCCGGTTGGCAATTTTTATGTCGACCTTCCGGCAGATTTGTTTTCATTGGGTGGCAATTGGTCAGTTGGGGGCTCGGGGTCTACCGTTATTCGCTATTCGTCGTTCGGCGGTATTGGCGTCGGATCTGGCATTCGGATTCTAGAAGGGGAGCGGATCAGGTCCAACGCCCGGAGGCAGTACGGAATTTCGGTACGAAGGGACGGCTCGACTTCGGAGGATTCACGTCTCGTATAATTTACGAGACGATGGTTCGAGAGGGCAGAAAATTCTAGAGGTGATATCTGTGCATCTATCAGCACGACATCACACGAAAAAAAGGGTTTTTTTTTTCTGGTGATATATTCAAGCAGTTGGTTTTACGGGGTTACTTTGCCGTTGGCCGTATGCTATTAATATGAAGGGACCTTCTCGGTCGTGATATATCATCAACCATCTCTCTTCCAGTATTGCAGTGAAACTTCCAGCACGTTTATTCTCGGTGCCCCAGGCCTAGTATGCGAGTCAGTGTTCAATGGGTAGCCACCGTAGAATAACCACAATGGCTGAATGCGAACGTGACAGGCACCTACATGTGTGTTGCCGATAAGTGACGTCATAGGCACTTGGTTGAGCAACTGAGTTGGTCCGCATCACGTGATCTCGTGCCTACGTCGTGTTTCCGATGACGCGCTTATCTCACGTCAACGCTACCACCGTAATCTACACCCGGGCACCCTCATCCCTCTACGTACGTAATCAGCATTTCTTGCAACATCATCCCGTCCTCTATCTTGCTAAAAATGGGAGACCTCGATGCTTTTGACGGTGACGAGGATGCTGCACTTCGCTACGCGATAGCTTTGTCTTTGCAAGATGGTGGTAACAATTCATCCGAACACCCCATTGAACTCAGCTCAGACGAGGACGAGAATGACCTGGAAAAAGCACCAAAGCACCCTTCGACTACGAAAGAACCTAGGAAGTCTTCCTTCGAAGAGCCTGTCAAAGATGCATCGATGAGGGATGAGCCAGGAGTTTTTCAACAGCCTGCACCTGCAGCGCCAGGCAGTTTCGCTGCTCTAGGACTAGATAGGAAGAAGATGGAGGAAGAACGACTAGCAAGGTTGAGAAAACGGAAACTCACAGAATCGGAGCCAGAACAGCAGGAACGTCGACAAAAACTGAAGCTCGATAGCGAGACCCCAGTCAACTCGGGCGTGAAGGACGTCCCTCCCAATCTTCCGTATCCCAAGGGGATAGTGAAGAAAACGTGGGCAGCCGGATCTCCTCGTGGGGATGATATCAAAATTGAGGAAGTCCTGCAGAAAAATGAGCTTGAACTCGCTGTGATTAGCTCATTTCAGTGGGACGATTTATGGATGTTATCCAAGATTGATTTCTCGAGGACTAAGGTTGTCTGCATCGCTTTTGCTTTAGACAAGGCCCAAGTAAGTACTCGCACTCTCTGATTCATTCAAAATGTCCTATCAAGCTAATAGGCTAATACAATATCACAGCAAGAAGAGATAAAGGCCAACGCCCCCCAAGGGGCGAAGGTCAGATTCTGCTTCCCGCCAATGGGGCCAACTGGTAACATGCATTCAAAGCTACAGCTTCTGAAGTTCCCAGGATACTTACGAGTGGTTGTGCCGACCGGGAACTTCGTTCCTTATGACGTGAGTCGATACTACTCTATTCGATGAGATTCTCTAAGACCTAACTACTGAGGCCGCAGTGGGGTGAAAATGGAGTTATTGAAAACATGGTCTTTCTTATAGACCTTCCTCGATTCGACGACGCCCGATTACAGCCCTCTGATAATCTCGGTCCATTCGGTGATGAGCTTAGTTATTTTCTTCGAGCCCAAGGTTTAGACGAGACGTTAGTGAGCAGCCTCAAAAACTATGATTTCTCGGAAGCAAACCGTTACAGATTCATCCATTCGATGTAAGATTAATGGGAGCCCTACATCGTTTCACTCGTGCCTGGTTCTGACTAACCTCGGACTAGTGGAACGTCGCATGTGGGTGACAAGTGGCAACGGACAGGTAAGCTTGGTATTCACCGATCGTATAGTATATTGGCGTTGACAGCCTTGAATAGGATATTGTGGACTGGGCCGGGCAGTGAAATCTCTCGGCCTTGACACAACCGAGGACATTGAGGTCGATTTCGTGGTTTCATCGCTGGGGTCGGTGAACATGGATCTAGTATCGGCAATATACTATGCCGCTCAAGGTGAATCCCGCTTTCATATCGTGTGATATACCCTTCGGTTAACAAGCATAGGGGACAATGGCATGAAGGAGTACGAGGCGAGGACCGCGAAGGGTGCAAGAAACAAGGGGCCAACGCAAGCCAAGGTAGACTTGAAGAACAATTTTCGAATCTACTTTCCATCCCGCGACACTGTAATACAAAGTCGCGGTGGCAGGAATGTGCGTGCAAGTCCTCGAAACTCAAGATCAGGAAGCATTGACTGAAGGTCGTCTAGGCTGGGGGCACAATTTGCGTTCAATCCAAGTGGTGGGACTCGGCAACATTTCCCCGGGAACTAATTCGTGATTGCAAGAGCATCAGACCTGGTCTTCTCATACACGCCAAACTCATGATGGTCCGTCATTTTCACTCTGGCAAATCAAAGGCTGCATATGGGTATGTGGGAAGCGCGAATTTATCTGAAAGCGCATGGTAAGCAATAAGCATATCCCTGCCTACGTTGAATCAATTCTCAACTAATGGGAAACTCGCTCACACAGGGGCCGGCTAGTGAAGGAAAGGGGAACTGGCAACCCGAAGCTGACTTGTCGCAATTGGGAATGCGGAGTTATTGGTGAGTGCAATTCGGAGTCTCTTGCAGCTCCTTCCATCCGTATTCGAGAGCAGGTATTTGTCTGCTTGGCTTCTCGGTGACTACGGGAAGGTCGAAGAGGCCTTATCGCCCGGTGACGGTTCTCAGTCCGCAGTCGAGCGGTGTTTATTGACTTTACATATCACAGTTCCCATTTGCTCTCAGGTTTCGAGCGGAGACGGGTCTCAGCAGTCTGATCAGTCCAACCCTCACAACATCATTCCGGTGCCGGTAAAGATTCCTGGCGAGCCTTACGGGGCTACAAAATCAAAACGTCCTTGGCTCTTTCTTGAGGATTAATGCCTAGGAAAAGGGCTCCAGAGCCTCCGGACTCACCGTATCGATGCTACTACGATCTTTACGGTTAAGCGTGAGCAAGTAAAGAGTCGAAACGTCTAGCGTCTGGTGGGGCGAGGGTTCCGTAATGCTGAGATCATCCGGTTCGCGGGTGATCTGCACTAAGTGTTGTCAAAGCTCGAGGTCGACGGTGCGCGCCTCACTCCGTGGTCATAGGCTATCCGTTCTGAATATAATGCTCACCAGTCTTGAGGCACATCGCGTATGGATACATGTTCTACGTTTCCATCAGTAAGTTTTGGTCACGATTGACATCCAATGCTTGTCCGCCCTATGCGCGTCGTCAATGTGCAGGGTATGACTAGGTACCTAGAGAATCCGGATATCGAACTCAATATATACCTAATGGACATACAGCAGGTGAACCGCGGAGGGATTCGTAGCATTCCACTGCTTCAGCGCTTCTTGACATCCTTCAATTCCTGTCACAACGGATCACTGAAGAGGACTTCCATTCAAATTTCACATGAAAACGTCCCGAGTGGTATTAGAGGGAGATCGAGAAGCAGGGGAATACCATGCTGGGTCACTATCAATTAAGGTTTACGGTATTCATCGGCGCCATGTCACCCGCCCTAGATCGGTCTGGCGCATTTTAGTAGGCCGGCAACCGTTCCGTGCGCCCCACTGAGGTTATCACCGCTCTGCTATCCCCTATTCATCTACAAACCGGCCGATCAGCTTTCCCCATTTTAGCTAGTTTTCGCAGATTCGTATTTTCCCAATGAGGATTCATCGCACGTTGTTCAACGAACCTACCGAGTTCTTGGTTACTTTAGGATTATGTGAGCAGATTTCGGTTTGCCAGCCTCGTACCTGCATCGAGAGCGGCATTACGAGTACATAATTCCGGTTTTTTTAGTCGACAGGATTGAAATGAAACCAGTGAGGAGCTCTTAGTAGTCAAAAGAAGGAATTGTCCGCATGTCTTGAGACCTTTGTCCTGCACAAGAATTTCAAGAGGGGGGGCGTTTAAGGGGCGCTTTTGGACATCAGACCACAGACAATTTTCTATTCCCGTGCGTGGAATATTGGTCTACATGAGACCTAACTACGCGGTTACCTACATGTTAGGTAGCCACAGAGGTTCCTTTAGCTCACTTTGAATCGTCCTTCATACCAATTTTAGACAAGGTATTTGCAATTGACGCAACATAAGCCAGTGCGTATACAGGTTTTCTACAAAATTCCGTTAGCCAAATTATCTAGGTCGGAAGCCTCGATAATCAGGTAGGTACCTAATGATTTCCAAGAGTTGTCTCGTCACCTTTTTACTCCACAGGGGCCACCCAACATGGAGGCTAAGAGGGCAGCGAATCTTCCCATACCAGCCTCTCCCATACAAGGCACCTCACCAGCTTTTATTCCGTTTCCAGCCGTTTATCTCCGAATCTACGACTCCATTGTTATTGAGGGGATCTTCAAGTCTACCGAGGACCCTGTTGATCTCAGTTCGTGGAGCCCCCTGCGAGCAACATCGTACAGATTAGAGCATATTACCGCAGAAATGAAAATGAGAACCTGATAAGGCCGTCCCTACACCATACACCTGACAGTCAAAGACGAATCTGATATATCGCTATCTTAGGTACCTAGATACCCAAGGTAGACTCGACCGGTTTTCTTAAGGGGGCTGATTATGTCAGCGTGGAGGACTAGAACCATGCTAAGAGGTAGCATGGAGCTTAATGACCCCGGATCCATAAGTATATCGGCTAAGACGAACCCTACAAGCCCGCTTAGGGCTGATGAGTGCAAGTTTCGATCAAATTAGGATTCACATACCAAGTGCTTGCACGAACTCTACCCAGTGAGTACGAGGTCAAGACCGACTATCCTGGGATTCTTCCGGGAAAGGGCCGACGTGGTGCCATACAAGGCATCCATGTCGAGAGTCGAGACTTTTCCCAGAATCTTCAAGCTAGAAAGTTGCGGTTTGGCAAGATACCTCAGTGAAACAACTACGGAAAAGACATTTAGTGGCAAAGTATTAGGTAGGTACCTAGGTATGTAGGTAGATACTCACACTAAGTGGGCATCGTACCATTTACGACACTATATCACGATGCCTCGACACCAAATTGTCATTACTATCGATGACATTATATCCAGTGCGAGTTATCCGAGTGATTTACGGCATCCTCACAAACCCCCTGGCCTGCAGGGAATTATTTCAACAGAACTTCAACTTCTAAACAGACAATTCTAGTTAGACGGTCAGCCGTTAAAGAACCATCATTTCTCCGTCACATTACATCAGGACTTATAGCCTCGGTTGATTCTAGCATCCTCGATCGGTAACATATATCCTATCAAAACTCCAGGCCCCTTCATAATCGAACTTTTCGCTGCGCTACAAGTAACATATCTGTTCTTGCGGCTCTTTCATCACCTGTCGACGAGGCTTTGTACCATCCCAATCTGAAGGAGGATATTGAATAGGAATAATATTCGGGTCTTTATGTCGTTAAATTTAACATAATCAGACCTGTTGCACAACATTAGTAGTAATAGTGATAAGCCATCCACAATCACTTATATGAACAACTACAATATTATGCCAGTTTTAGGCATGTGATTGCACCAAGACGTTACCCCGGACCACATTGAATAGCAGCCCCGTCAATCCCGCGGTTTCCACTTTTAGCTTGTGGGATTCTCTATTGCTCCTCTTGCGCCTCATTCGGCCCGCAAACTTCTAGGGCCAGTTCAGGCTGCGTTTGCCGCAAGAATGCCCAAGGCCAAAAAGTGGTATGAGGCTACAAACTACATAGGTCGTGATGCAGTCTGGTACCCTCAGGGGTATCGCGCTTGTAACATAGTCCAATACCTAAATGAGGCCGTCAGGGGCAAAAGAAAACATAAGCTAACCAGCAGCCGATTGAGGTCTGGGCATAAGAGGCAATAGGGTGAGGGGCCCAAGTTGCGCCGGCCTCTAACGCGAAGAAGTGCCACGTCTACCTACGACATACGTAGCCGCAATGGCTAGTCCTTGTAGGCACGGAGGTCTTCAGTGACATATACATACCTGTAGGCAGTGAGGCCTGGCATACCAAGTTCTTAACGCAGAGAGAATGGAATGTACGAAAGCAGGCAAAATGGAAGAAATTAGAAAGGATCCCGAACACCACGACTCGGGAGATTTTGTTTAGTATGAATATGGAAGTTCACGGAGAAAAGTGCACCTCAGCATACTGTAAGACAGGTCTGTGAGCGTCATGCGCGTCCCAGATCGAACGGGCGACGGGTTCGGGAGGGGACAAGGAGCGGAGTCGTAAAATAATAAAATATTATCCAAGAATGGAAAATTCAAGAGAAGCATGGCGACGGCTGGAGTGGGAGTGGGAAAGGGAGAGAATTGGAAGTTCAAGGAGTGTATAGGTATGACCAGCAGAATAATACAGAATACAGACCTAAGTAATGTAGGCAATTCGAGCTAAGGTTAGGTACCTAAGGTAGGTACCTAGGGAGTAATCTTCTCCAGATCCATCGATCCTAATGACATATCCTATAAGGGCAGGCACATGTATGTACAACTTGTAAGAGCAAGCGAATCTCCGCACGCGACTTCCATCACAGGTAGCTTGAACCCACTCGTATCGTACTGTACCTCCTACATGTAAGTCGGCGGAAGTAGCGTACTAAAGTAAAGCAGTTGCTACTCCAGTAGTCTGTCTACCTAATCCACCAGCAAGATTGATGGATCGTCCCGCTTCGAGTTGAGACGCCTGCCTTATATCCTATAGCTCTTATCAACTTCACCATCATATTCTTCAAATACCCAACGCTACTTCCTACTACCTTCGGAAATCCATGCATAAGTAAAATGTAGCCCGCCTCACCGCACGCGGCTACCACATGGTACCTTCACAAAAGTTCTGCTTATCAACTATAGCAGTTACCGCGTCTCGTTGTTTCCTCAAAACTAGCAATCCAAGTCAGCAAATGCCACAAAACGCATCTGGTGCTTGCCTTCTCCTTCTCGGTAACTTCTCAAGGTCATCGCGACGCACATCCAGCACAGCCTGTCAAAAAGGTTACGAATCTTCCAATCTCAACTGTCTGATCGTTCCCAAGTCCACGGCAAGGTTCAAAGCCTCAACTCAATATTGCGACCCACCTCATCCTCAGGCTTGTCTGTATCAATCGCATACTGGCTCGGTTATTGGCAGCGCTCTCCGATCCAGCCAGATCCTTTCTTCATATTTCAGGCCTCTTGAGGCGAGTAGCCTTGAAGCCCTCGGCGCAGTCCGTTATCAAGGAGCTCGTTCTATTGAAGTTTACACCCCTTCCCAATACAACATCGCCGACGGACGGAACCTATGCTCAACAGGCACACACATTCGGAGTCCGTCTACAGTTCCCCTGAGCATCTGAAAGCTTAAAATCGCTGGTTGGCGCCACTTGGACCACCGCTTCTGCCCAGATCACACCCACTAGAGCACAAAGTAGGGGGTCTAGTCATAGCTTCTGATGCGGCAACTACGAACTCAATCGTAAGCCCGTCTCCGCTAGTCAACGATACACCTTTCGGAATCTCTGTGCCCTCCTCGAAGCAATAAAGTACCGTGCCAGGCCTGCCCCCCTTGGCAAATATATTGATTCTCCCGCCCGATTAAGGTTCGTTCGGTCTGGGTACGCTCTAAGTCCACCACCAGGTCCGCGTGCTAACACCTCCAACTATTAAGCAGTGCGCCACCAAGGGTCTTCGCATATTTCTCAATCAGTTCTGGTCGCGATACCCAGCAGAAACACGCGCACGGGGCTTCGCAGCATCTCCGTAGTCAGCTTCGAGAGTGGCTTCAGCTTTCGACCAGTTCTGGAGAGGACGCTCCTTGAATATATATAGGTATGTGCATAAGCTCAAGCTCTCTCCCATTCCCGACATCTCGTTATCCTTTGCACGACCAAAGCTTGGCCCCCATTTCTCCTGTTTCGTTTGAACTCAGCTCCAGGTAAGATTTGATTACCATCATACGCTCCTAGTCTTCCTACGTTCCGTTCATGCTCATAACTCAAGCCAGGGTTCTTTAGTTTCTTCAGGGCCTACACCTTAACTCTTTTGCCGGCAATAGGACCTCGGGAGTGTAGACCGCGACTACTCTTCTTCCACCATCGAGACTATCTTACACCCAGTCACGCCGCGGATAAAGTAACCTGCGTGCTGTGACATCTCTTTAGAGATATAGTTTACTTCTACCTGTCAATACCCCTTTTACGCTATCATCCAGAAAGCTTTCATCAGTTAAGCTGCGACTTGCATCGTAACTATCAGGAATAATTAAAGCCTATCGTCCCTAACGCCCGAACACGGCAGTAACTATGTCTTCCGGCGGTATCATGTCCGGCTCGGATCGGCCTCCTTCGGGAGGCCCTCTTCTTCCGACCTTTACTGGCTACATCGCAAACACCATGGATGCGCTTATTTTGTTCGAGGCGTGTCTCAGAGGGGTCCTCTTCCACGTACCACGACGACCACACGACCGAGAGCGTTCGAACCTCATCGTCAGTGGCAATGTATTCATCTATGAGGAGCACTCGTCCGGAATAAAGCGATGGACCGATGGCGTACCGTGGAGCCCAAGTCGCATTCTGGGCAACTTCCTCCTATATCGCGAGCTCGACAAGCCATTCCAGCCTGGCGAGAAGAAGAGAGCGATGAAGCGATCGAAGCCGGACGGCGGAGTTGGCAAACCTCCTAGCAATTCCAGATCCAATTCGATGAGCAGTGGTATGGCGAGTGCTTTGATTACTAGTGGTCCTTCAATATCGAACTTCGATACCATGGCGAACGGACGCAACGATGCTGAACGAGCCCTCGTCGGATCTCTAATTGATTCGTATCAATTCAAGCCAGATGGGCTGGTGAAGAAGACCATAAGTGTGACATATAATGGTATACAGCACCACTTAGTGTCATATTATAGCATCGACGACGTTTTAGGAAATAAGCTCAGGACACCAGCCCATGATCCCTCTCTACACAACATAGTCCCTCGCGCACCCCTAATATCATCTGGTAGCTTTCGAGCTCCAGTCGACGATCACGAAATCATCATAGCCGACCCGCATATGCGAGAGGCTATGGCCTTTAACCCATATAACAGCTATTCGATCAATGGCGCGAATGGTGTAGGCACGAGGTCGTTGTCAGTCCCGAGCATGCCCTCCTTTACGCAGCCGGCCTGGGGAGCTGCGGAACAATATCTCTCATCTTACAGCATGGCTCCTGCTCCAACGTTGCCCCCTCCTACATCATTCCCCTCCATGCCCCCTGCGACGTCAACCTACAGCTACGAGACAAGCACTATGGCGCCTTATGGAATGACTCCACGATCGTCCGCAGGCTTCCATACTCCGGCATCACTATCAAGTCGCCGACATTCAAATATCCATGGAGTGAATGGCATTGGCCATATGGATTATTCCGGGCTCAGCCACATGGACAGAACCCCGACGACCTCAGCTCCTATGACTTCGACTCAGATCCTCAGCAATGGCAGTGGCCTTACCGCCCATGGCATACCTAGCCAATCGCCTTATTCTCATGGATCCATGTTTGAGGCCTCTGCTGCTAATGCCGCGGCGGCCGCCATTGGCGCTGCGTCTTCTTCCAATCACCATAATGATGGCTTCGACCGAGGCAGCTCTAACCAGACGAACGATCCATACTCAACCGAAGGTTCTAGTCGGCAACCTGTGGGATTGAACGATCATATAGAGAACGGTTTCAGTCCTCAAGGTAGCCATCAAGCTCCGGCCGAGTTTAGCACCTCTCTCCCTGAACATAACACGAAAAATCTAGGATCAATGAACCTAGGGTCATCTAGCCATGATACAACCCCGCCAACAATGCATACAGGCCTCGAAAACCCGGAGCCTGCATCGAATGCGGCGACTGAGTCCGAATGGGCAAGCGGTTTTATGAACACCGACACCTTCCCACAATTAGGGGTCACTCATCGAGATTTCACAACCAGCTAGGTTGGGCACTCGAAGACTCTTACACCCCAGCAATGGCCCCTGCGATGATCTTTACACTCTGCGCTAGAGTAGACACCAAGAAGCGGATCCATAAGACATCAATCCATGGATTTGCCTCATGAAGCATTTGTAGCTTTTGAGGTTCGTCTACCTAGTCGCGGGCAAACTATTATACTACTATTACGGAATACCCCGTTCCACTTGGGACTATAGCATGGCGTTATGGCGTACTCTGGTTCTAAATCACCACGTTTGTGTTTCTTGGAGGAACACGATGAATCGGCGGCCCGAGTCATTGGAGGGTATACGAACAAGGGAGAGTCATAGCACGTTGGCATGAGATCAAAAGCAGGATGGTTGACTTTTCGATATCTCTGACTCTCCCCCCTCCTCTTCCCCGACATCGACCACAGAAGACCAACCATCAGGCGTGGCCAGGCTTTGACAATAAGGGGCCGTTATTCTTTCAATTCTCTTCCCTCGCTGCGCTTCTCTCGAATTTTCTTTTCTTCTCTTGTTGGGTCTTGTTCCGCACAGGTTATTGGGATCGAGTCTTTGAGACTCTGGTGGATTTGCATGGCGGCAATTTTATGCTGAATGGGATACGCCGGGAACTTCGTTACTTCCGTAATACACGGCTGTTTCGACAAGTTCATTCCCTGCAATGGCGGTGGGTATTTAACAAGAAGGGTCATTCGGCAAAAAGATCATGGGAATGTTATTAGAGTATCAGGAGGGGCTACTACTACACTTTTCTTCAGTGCAGGTGATGTTGCGGGCTTTTGGTGGTCGCCATTGACGTCACATAGCTTGCAGAGAGAAACAGTCAGAGTAGTATAGATTCCCATCCAGAAAATTACCCTTCAACTCTCGTACATGAATACACGGAAGAGAGGATCGAAGTTGCTATCGATACCGCTGTTCAGAACAGGCGTATTATCGTTGCGGACTCACCCGACAATAGCAAGTCTAACAGATACAGGCTCTGAGATAGTAGCTAGTAGTGTAGATTATTTCCCTAATAAATGTACTTTTAGAGAACTTAGCTTAGGTCCCTAGTCTATCACGAGACTTGTGCAAGTATTCATACCTACCTCATATATCAAAGTCGACACACCACCAAGGAGGGGAAGACCAAGCAGCCAAGCAGCCAAGATACGTACGCTGGTGACAGGTTAAGATATCCACTTATCGATTCAAGCTGATTAGTAAGCACATCGTTCTAGGCGCCGCCTTTAGCCGCAATGAGTGGGTACATACATGTGTAGATGTACGTAGCTGCAAGGTACGTAGGTACGTGCCCTAAACCCCACAGCGTAAATCCCGGTGACGTCTGATATGGATGGCTCAGACACGGTGCAGAACAGAACCTTTTTCAACTGTGGACGCCTTCTATCCCCAACTACCTACTCCAGTAGCTTCAACTCGATCCTGAACAACGACCGGTCAACGCTGATTTTCCCTTTCGTGGTCTGTAAGGGAACATCCTCCCTTGGGATAGGTTTTGGCTCACACTGTCCTTAAGTCGGCGTTCGGTTCGGTTCCCAACGTTCCGCTCTACGCTGGATGAGGAAGTTTCTGACTCCCAAAGCGAGTGGATTCCATTGGCGATTGGCTCATAGTAATATGATACGCTCGATATGAGCTCACGGGCATTATGCGGTGGCGCTTACGCCTCCCGCAGTTGTCCGAGTTTGCGTTACAGGCTGAACCTAAGCGTGAACTTATTGGACTTCAACCTCGTTACGACGCCAAGAGGGACAGTGACGACGGCCATACCATCGATCTCGAGGAGATCTTTGCACATCATACGTGCCGCTCCACTCGGACATCAGATCACGGCGGTGCATGAGGCTGGATATTGTTCAGGGAACCGTGTGAGAGCGTGGGCGCGTTCACAGTTCAGCTTGACCACCTCAAGTAGTTCCAGGGCCACTACCTGGGCTGGATTTCAGTTCAGTAGATGTCTCTCTCAAACCAGAACATATTCTCAAAATCAAAATGAGATCAAGAGGAAGGACCAGTATGTCATTCCACATATATAATTCTCGTTCCGACGTACGCGTTGGCCTGCCACTCTGCAACTTTCGGAACCCTGTCTTATTTTCGACGTTCTGAATTTTTCTAAACCATAAGACTACCTTGTCATAGCAGGCGTCCACTAATATTAGTCGTAGACAACCTTCTCAGCCGACATCATCAGAACCAGCTCCCGCCGCCAATGTTCGAGGCATCCGGAAGGTAGTTCCCAAAGTACTGCCTACGTTGACGCCACATGAGAATATCTACACAGTGCCTAACCTCCTAACGTTCTCGCGCCTCATTGCCGCGCCTTTCATCGGCTATGCGATCCTCCACGACGCCCATGCGTGGGCCTTAGGCTTATTCGCCTACGCTGGCGTCTCGGATCTATTGGATGGTTGGATCGCTCGTCGATGGAAGCTTCAGACTGTGGTTGGTAGTGTTGTCGATCCGATGGCGGATAAGATGCTCATGACAATCTTGACCGTGTGTCTAGCTTACAGAGGCGCGCTACCAGGTAAGGCTTCCCTCGCCCCTTACGTGTTACATGCCACGTAATTGGAAAGGGACCGGTGGGAGTCTGCAAGTATTTTGGCTTCATTACACCTGAACCGTATTTAATGCAATACCCTGCTGACCTAGAACCATTGAAGTCTGGCTGGCTGCTATAATTCTGGGGCGCGATGTCGGTCTGGGTATCGCTGCCATATATTACCGATGGATATCCCTTCCGCCACCCAAGACATTCACACGCTACTGGGACTTTTCTTTGCCGTCGGCGGAAGTGAGGCCTACGACCATCAGCAAGTATAACACGTTCTTGCAACTGGGACTCATGGGAGCGACGATGGTGTCACCTCTACTAAGCACGGACGTCGGCGTGGCTTTGACGGTATTCCAGTGAGTATATTTTCTTTCTTCTTGTTCTAGGGCTATCAGGGGGACTGAAACCCGAGGCCCGCATTCGTCGTCCAGACTTCTAACGTGGATATAGGTACTTGGTCGCCACTACGACTGTCTGGAGCGGTCTGAGCTATGTATTCAGTAAAGATGCAGTCAGGATCCTATCCCATAAGAATAAACCCAAAGATAAATAGTGTCTTCTGCAGAACAACAGTCCGCAAGCGCGGCTTCTACGCAGAGTCGCGGAGTTCATGCTATTTTTCAATGGTTTTGACGAAATAGGAGGTGGTCATACTGGAACAATACTATCCGCAGTTCTGTTCGTGTACATTAACGATTAATTCATCAGACGTCCGGGAAACACGGTCGATAATTTAGGTACCTAGGTATTTTCAATTCGGCGTGAGCAGAGCGATATTCAAAAGCCACACCGTGTAACAGGAAGCCCCAACACCATACGCCAATCCAACATTATCATACAAGCCTCAGCCGCCGTTCGATGAAGGCCAGCAATAGGTGTATGGCTGACGATATTTAGCGCTATATCCTCGTATGACTCCGCCTCCCGGAGGTCTGTTTTTACAATGATTATGTATTCAGGGCCTCACGGTATAGTTCAGCTAACCTCAGATGGCTTGGAGGATGGCTTTAGAGAGGACCCGTCGTGGTAGGCCTACCGGATGGGTCAAACCGGCGACGGTCCTCTATATCCCCGGCAATAACTGTTAAGGAGCTCTCGGTACACTAGAGGATCCCACAGGCTCCATGACTCAACTCCTTTAACAGAGGTTCTCTACAACTACCAATACGATGGTGCACAGAAAGGTTCAATATTAGCGAGGGCTCCCAAGCCTGACTCTAACGTGTCGATGGACAAAGATCCATAGATCGGAGTGATGGCGATCAGAACTCTATCTCGCACTATTCAAAGTCCCGGAGGAAATACTCCGCACACGAAGCCTAAAGAAAATTGCTACCACGCAAGCCATATATGTTGTTTTGATTGCTGCCCGATTCGAGATGGTGTAGGTCAATCCACCTTTGATGCGGATTTATTGTAATGGAGTCTGGCTAGCTTGGTGGAAATTGCAGCGTCTTCAATTCTCCCTCAGTCGTGCCTCAGTCGAGGGTAAATGAACCAGCGCATTCTCTCCTATGGAGGAAGTTTTCGGCGGGTTAGCCATGCATTCTAGATCGGCTACAATCAGGGATTGGTAAGCGTCACTATTATCTCCATGTACCTAGACAGGCGGGACATGTAGAGTCGAGATAATCTGTCCGGCAGAATATTCGCCGCCTGCCTTATGTAGAGCCTCTGCTGTGGCCCCACCCATACCGCCTGCTAGTTTAAGCTTAGTATCTTTATCGCCATTTCTTATCTAGAAATTCGAGACTTCGGAGGCGACGGTGACGCGAAACCATCAGTCCTACAAATTAGCCTCGTCCTCGTCATATCGTAGCACGACGGTCATGAAGAAAGCCTGGAGGCCAAGAGGATTGAGTCGGCCTAGTGATGCAGTCCGGAGAAGACCCCTCGCTTCTCAATGTCTTGGACGGAGTAATTTTGCCACCGTCGCTCAAGATGCGAGGTTAGTAGTAGTAGGAGTAGCACTCATCCATCAGCCTGTGGTGTCCTGAGCTGACTTGAAGAAGTAGGCCCTTTGATGTCATCGTAGTAGGCGGTGGCCACGCCGGAACAGAAGCATGCGCTGCGGCAGCGCGATCCGGCGCACGAACCGCCCTAGTCACGCCTAAGCTCGACAACCTCGGAGTCTGCTCGTGCAATCCAAGTTTCGGTGGAATCGGGAAGGGCACGATAATACGAGAAATCGATGCTCTGGACGGAGTTGCCGGACGCATTATCGACAAGGCCGGCGTCCAATTCAAAGTCTTGAACAGGAAGAAAGGCCCTGCCGTCTGGGGACCGCGCGCCCAGATCGACCGAGCATTGTATAAAAAGCACATGCGCGAGGAGCTCCAATCATATCCAAATCTATCCATAATAACGGGGAGCGTGTCGGATATCGTCTTGGGCGAGAGTGCTGACCCTACCAGTGGTCCGCCCAAGAGCAAGATCACTGGTGTGCGCCTCGAATCCGGCGAGATATTACCTACCAGCGCAGTTATTATTACGACTGGAACTTTCCTGGGTGGCGAAATACATATCGGGCTGGATGTATACCCTTCGGGACGGATGGGAGAGAAGGCAACGTTTGGCCTCAGCAAGTCTCTAAGGGATGCTGGGTTTAAGCTCGGCAGGCTGAAAACAGGCACACCTCCTCGATTACACAAAGGGAGCATCAACTTTGAGATTCTACAAGAGCAGCCAGGAGATGATCCACCTCAACCGTTTAGCTATCTCAACGAAAGAGTATCTGTACAGGATCAGCTCCTCTGTTGGGCCACCAGTACAAACGACAAGTCTCACGCTATCGTGAGGGCTAATCTAGACAAGACGATTCATATCCGCGAGACGGTGAGGGGCCCGCGGTACTGTCCGTCCCTAGAGTCCAAGATCATTAAATTTGGCCACAGGGAGAGTCATATCGTCTGGCTCGAACCCGAAGGCTTCAACAATGATACCATTTATCCTAACGGGCTCTCCATGACCATCCCCGCCGAGGCCCAAGAGCAGCTGCTACGCACCATTCCCGGACTCGAAAACGTGCAGATGACTCAGGCCGGTTACGGAGTCGAATACGACTATGTAGATCCGCGTAGCCTCAAATCGACCCTCGAAACAAAAGCCATCTCGGGGCTCTTCCTCGCAGGCCAGATCAACGGCACTACGGGATACGAGGAGGCAGCCGGCCAGGGTGTCGTGGCGGGCATCAACGCGGGACGTACGGCGCAAGGCCTAGAACCGGTCTCGATCACACGTGCAGACGGCTATATCGGGATCATGATTGACGACCTGATCACCAAGGGTGTTTCAGAGCCGTATCGTATGTTCACAAGCCGCAGCGAATACCGCATAAGTTCGCGCGCGGATAACGCGGACATGCGCCTCACGGCCAAGGGTCGCGAGTGGGGCGTCGTGTCCGACAAGCGCTGGAGCCGGCACACGGACGAGAAGACACAGATCGAGGACCTGACGCGCATTCTGGGACATTACACGCTCAGCGCGCCGGCGTGGAATGCCGCCGGATTCGCTAACCGAACTGACAGCAAATACCGCAGCGCCCTCGACATCCTGCGCATGCCCGACGTCACTCTGGCCCGTCTCGCAGCCCGCGTGCCGGAGATATCTCGTTACAGTAAGCGCGTGCGCGAGAGCGTCGAGATCGAGGCTGTATACGCGCCGTACGTCGACATGCAGGCGGCGGAGCGTGCGGCGTTCCTGCGCGACGAGAGCCTGAGGCTGCCGCCGGATCTGGACTACGATAGCGTCACCGGGCTCAGCACGCACGAGAAGGCCGCGCTGAACGCGGCGAGGCCGGAGAGCGTGGGCCAGGCTAGGCGGATCGAGGGCGTGACGCCCGCCGGGGCGGTGAGGCTGCTGGCTTATGTGCAAAAGAAGCAGCAGCGGGATAGAATGGTGGAGGATATGGCGCCGCTGGGGAGCGAGGTCGATACTTTGGATGCGGAGGCGAGGACGAGGGAGCTGTGAAGAAAAGATTTGGAAAAAAAAAAGGGGGAAGGGGAAGTGGGATCTCGGTGTATATAGGTGCGGGTATGAAAAGGTCGGTGTCGGTATACAAAATGATGCATTATGAAGGCGTTTGGGCTGCTAGAGCTGTAGCTTTTGTACAACTATTTGATCCTCCAGGATGATATATATCTATATATTGCCTTCATTGGTCCCTCGCCCACGAGACCCTTTCTCGGATCCTCCTGGGAGATCAGCCTCTTATTGATTAGGCCCTGAACGAGGTCTCAGTCGCCCTAATTTTATATGATATTCACATCTTGATATCATAGCAGGCTGGTATTTGGTAGAAATCTGACCTAGTATCGGCTTTTCGTGCTTGGGATTGTGCTTATGCTAAGAGAGCCATAATAGGTGTATATATATGATACGTTGTTGAATCCCTACACCCTCCGCTATTTAGACCTCCTGCTTGCCCTCCCTCTTGGAAGAAGAGGGCCATTGGGCGGCGCAAAGAAAACTGAAACAAAAACGCTATAATACTGCTCACATGTTGAGATTTAAAGGCTGATGGTAGTTTTCAGAATATCGTGACTGATGACAGCCTGGGCTCGCATAAGTTCCTATAGCCGAGAAGATCATTGACTTGCTAAATGCCTAATACAACGCCACGTGGGAACTCGAATCCCTGGGCTGACTATTTAACCTATCTATCACTACCTTCTCGCAAGTTCTTTTCTCAGCCTTCCCGCCGTCGTAGTCGGTGGCGGTTCCGGCCATGAGGAAACAGCATCATCAACCTCTTCAAGGAACGTCGCCGCGTTATGGATGTTAGTCCCGCCCAGCACGACCCTGACTCCTGGCGACGATGCGTTAATGCCGGCCACCGTCTTAGCTTCCTCGTACGTCGCTCCGCCAACCACGAACACGATAATATCCTGTGGTTTATCCCGTGTCGTACCGCCACCATCGACGAACGGGTACTGCTGCTCGCGTAATCTGCCCTTGATCAAGTTTTGAAGCGTAGTTTCTAGATGAGGCGAATGTTGCGTATAGACGTTCTCTACACCCTTGAGTCCCTTGATGGCGCGGGCGCCCGAGAAGATGCCCCCGGACTCGAAAATGTCCGCGATACCGCCGGCTGCTTGGGACTGCTGTAGGGAATGATGGTAGATTAACAGCTTCGCAACCAAGTCTGCTTGCCGCGCGGGCACACCACCTGCTGCGGATAGCAAGTCCACCAGCATCGCAAGAGAATTCGACGGATGCTTTTCATAACGCAGCGCATATAGCGCAACAAGCCCAACCTTGTTATCGGGAGTTACAGATGGCGACTGTATTAATCTTTGAACATTCTAGGCCGGGGTTAGCGTCTCGAGTGCATCTGAAATAAAAGTCGGGTACTCTACCTTGAGATCCGTAGCGTGATTATCATTACAGGCCAAGCTCTGCTCGACCTCGCTGACCTCGAGCAAGTTTTCCGCGCCCACTCGACGGCTAAGTTCCGAAACCAATGTAACGTGTTTGCTGACGTTTCCGGACAGTTTTCTGAACTCCGGGTACTCCTCGATGAATCGCTTCATATCCGTTATGGACTCGATGTTGGCGTTGTTCTTCGTCTTGGATTGATACTGTTCCACGTAGTCCTTGATGTTTCCTCCAAGATCGCCGAAATTCAAATACATGTTCTTCTTGAAGAAGGGGTCTTGGTCCGGCGACAGTACAATCTCTTTCAGTTCTGGTCGGATATCTGGGACGCCATCTAGATTCACCCGGCCATTGTGAATGCCCAGAAGCTGATGTACCATGGCTTGATATGTCCATTGGTTGAGTAGCGGTGTGGCAGGATCCTCTCTTCGATCCAGGATGAGGAGTATCGGTGGCGTGTCGACTTTTCGAAAATCAAATAGTTGCTCCTCCTGAGTCATGTGATATCGCACTTCGGTGGCCAGCTTCTTTGCTAGCAGACTGTTCCTCTCATACCGGATGAGGGGCTTTTTCTTGAGAGACAGCAATATCGCTATCAGCCCGTCGGTTGTCCGCTGTAAAGAGTCCGGGTTCCACAAATCCGGGCTACCGCTCCATATCCTCTGTTGCGGCAAGGTGAGATTGAGTGAGAACAGGTCGGGGTTGATGACGATATAGTCGGCGAAGTGTTCTTGGACTTGCTTAACGACCTCATGGTCATCGGCTTCTGCTAATCTTTCCAGCGATGACTTCTTCACCACGTTGCTAAAGTAGAGATAATATTCGCCGTATTTGGGATCTCGTAGCTCATCGATTAGAAACTGAATGGAATCTGGCGAGGGCCGGACAAAGCATAGACATCTGAGATGGCGCATCTTCTCGCGGTTCTGGTTATCCAGTCGATCCGTGAGATAGACCTCGTGATTAAGTAGTGATGATTGGGTGATGGCGGTAGAGACGATTGGTACGGTATCCTTATCTAATAGGAGTATCTTCATCTTTGCCGAAGGAGCCCCTGTTGCGCTGTCTCCGGCCGACACCATCTTGGAGATGTAGCCGGAGACGGCCTGGACGACATCCATCTTTATTGGCTCAGCGACAAGACAATTTACAGAGTACTGCTGAACCTAACTAGATTTCTGAACAGATTGCTGTCATATGAGATTTTGTATTCCTCGTCTAGTAAGCTAGGGTATTTGTGTGTCGTGAGTTGATGATGGCAGGCTCAGTTGGTTGCTGATGTATTTCTGGAGTACGAGGTACGAGTCGCTAAGAGGCCGCAGTAGTGCAGCTCCAGCTTTGGAAGCTTCAACTGAACATGCGGCTTCAACAGGCGACTGATCGTCATCAAGTACAGGGGTCTCAATGCTAAATGACGTTGCAGTACCAGGTACCTCTTTCTGTGCGTTACAACCCATAAGCCAGAGGTAGCCAGTACCCGTCGCCGATTAGATAAAGAACTGGACCTGGCCGTACCGAGCTCTAAAAAGTTCGAAAGCTTCGAGCTTCATTCTTTACGATTCGGCACTCCGTTTTCTTTCCTTTTTCCCTTTGGGCATTGTACGATTTCGCTTGGGGTTTTGACATTGGAAGAGATACAACAAGATGGCGACGACGGACATGTGTCCGATGAAGCCTGAACCGACGTAGGAAAACATGCTAGCTCTACTCTTCCCTTTGCTATGGCCGACTGACCGCATACCATGACTAGGCTGTCGTTCACTCAAGGGCTCATCGTCGGCCAGATATCCGTCGTACTCCTTATAGCAGCGTTCATCAAGTTCTTCATATTCGGCGAAGCTCCGTCCCCCGAAGTAACGGCTACTATCCGAGCAGCCGAACGTCGATCTCGCACCCTTGCTCACCGGCAATCCCTCCTAACTCTACGAAGCACAACCCCAGACGCGACCAAGTCGCCGCAGCAACCCACTCTGAATAAGAAGAAATCGAGTATTCTACGCAGTCCGCCGACGCTTACGATTGGTTCTATACTTAATAAAACGTATTACAATGTCGATAGCCACCAGCCCGAGTCTCTGGACTGGTTCAACGTGTTGATTGCGCAGACCATCGCACAATTCCGCAGCGACGCCCAACAAGACGATGCGATTTTAACCTCCCTCACCAAAGCCCTCAACGGCGCCTCTCGCCCAGACTTCCTCGATGAGATTAAGATCACCGAGCTGACGCTAGGCGAGGACTTTCCCATCTTCAGCAATTGCCGCATCATACCCGTGGACGAAGATGGGTTGAGTTTGAATACGGGTCCGAACGGGGAGAAGCGGTTCGACGCAAACAGCTCTCGGGCGAAGCGCGAAGGATCAAGGTTACAAGCACGCATGGATGTCGACCTGAGCGACATGATCACATTAGCTCTCGAAACGAAGATCCTGCTCAACTACCCGAAACGACTGACCGCCGTGCTGCCAGTAGCCCTCGCTGTCAGCGTGGTGCGCTTCAGTGGCACCCTCAGCATATCCTTCATCCCATCGAACCCGTCGCAGTTGACACCTACCATGATGACGTTTAGCTTCCTTGACGACTACCGTCTCGACTTCTCCGTACGAAGCCTCGTGGGCAGCCGCTCCAGGCTGCAAGACGTGCCTAAAATTGCGCAAATAGTTGAGTCGCGGTTACACCGATGGTTCGACGAGCGTGCCGTCGAGCCCCGCTTCCAGGAAATAGCGCTACCCAGCCTCTGGCCCCGGAAGAGGAACACGCGAGGCGGCGATGAGCCCCTAGACGGCTCTGCTTCGAGTACAGCGAGCGGAAGCGCAGGGAAGGGCAAAGGCCGTGAGATTGCGAAGGAATTAAAGGAAGAGGCCCGTAAGGAGTTCCAGGCGGAAGCAGCTGCGGGACAAAGACGCGAGATGAGCCCACCGGAGAATCTGAGGTATAGACGCGTTAGAAGTCGAGGCGACCGCGGGAGCACCGGCGAGTTTAGCATGCCTGGAAGTTTGCCAGGGATGACGCTCGACTTACCCCCTTGAGGTGACTGATTTGATTGTTACGATATTCATGAGACGGACGATGTTGATGATGAATGACTCTGAGTCGTGGGTCTCCCTTACTTAATTTGCATCGGGTTGATGGATGGAGGGTATGCGGCAGGGAGCATATAAGAAGAAGGGTATGGGAATAGCACTCGGCGCTGCTGACCAACGTATCCGCCCTCAGGTACCGGGTAGGTAGACAGAAGCTAGAGAAGGCGAGACGGGCGGGTCGATTGCCAAGTTAGGGGAATCGTCGAAGGCCTTGTACAATGTGTTCCTATATAGAATGTACGAGACGCGGGCTGGATCTCACGATACCTAGCTCGATTGTATAACCCATGGGCTGCCGCGAGGGCAGCACAGGCACCTATGTATGGGTTCTAATGGTCTAGAATAACCAACTAATATGAGGTGTATCACCACTCATCACGTTACAACTTGCTGGGTTTGATATCTCCTCATAAGGGTATATAGTATTAATTGGGTCCATTAAACATTTATTAGATGGACTGAAAGTAGTCTCATCATCGTATCTCATATCTTCATAGCCACTAAGGCATTAGAACTCTCCGTCAGTAAACCTAGGTTCTTATACCATCCGACAGCGCCCACCACGAGAAACACGTAGTAGACTACGGTCCACAGCAGCGAGGGCCGGGACGACTGCCCCCGTTCATCGACGACGACAGCGGGTAGCACGCGGCCCCAGACTCGCGGCAGACCCATGCAGTTACAGAAAGCATGCACCACGAAGACGGCTAGCAAGCTGCCGGAGCGTAGAAAAAGAAAAGTGGCGTAGGCACCGAACAATGTCGTGTACCCGAGCTGCATGATGGACCTCATCAAGAGGAAGCCCGTAGCCACGTGCGGATGCGACAATCGAAACTCATAGTAATGGTGCAGGTGCGCAAGTCCGAAGACCAATGGCGAGAGAAATATGGTGGTGGTCACAGGCGTCTGGGCCGTGAGCATAAGAGGCACTGCGGCCGAGCGGAAGAGTACCTCCTCTGTAAACGGTCCCTATTGATACAGTGAGCGTGAGGAATATGGTGTTGAGTTCATGTAGGTTGACGATTAAAGTAGGATATAAAATCAGAGTTGCACAGAGTGCTATTGTGTTTGTCCTCATCTGACAGGTCTTGAGTCTGCTCAGAAACACGGACCAATGTTCTCATCATGAAGTAAGGGATTGAATAGGCGCCAACGTTGGATGTCGGTGCAACGTACAGCAAGATGACGGAAAGAAAACAAACATACCGCTACAATGTTACGCCACTTTGTCCAGTCGCCGAAGAGGTCTGACAGAGGCCGCAGAGCCAACCAGTCTCGCCATCCCTCATCTACGACAAGGTATTCGTAAAGAGGCCCGGCGAAGAGAACGGCGGTGAGCAGGAAACACTTCCCCGTCTCCGCCAGGCCGATGGGCCAGTACCCCAAGGTATGAAGGGTCTCGGCGGCCGTGGCCCGGCCCTGTGACGTTAGGATCACAAAGGTGATGGTAGAGCAGGCTACGCAGGTCAACGACACGGACACGATGCGCGCGCGGATCACCGACGGCGCGTCCCGCGACAGGGTAGGAGACGGCCTGGTCGTGCGCGACAGATAGAATGGCACCACGTAGATGAGCGTATAGATTACCTGGTAGCCGGTTAGTATATTCGTCTGCGGTGCATACAACGCTGCGTCTAATCCATATGTACGGGTGGTTGGACTCACGAGCAGGAAGATGGCGGTTCTGGTGCTGATTGGCGGTGGTTTTGCTGCCGCGGCTATGTCAGGAATGCTGATGTAACCGAAGTAATAATGGTACTTACGTTCGTGCTTGGAGAAGTAGTGATTTATAAAACCCGGTAATGAAGGCATTGTAAAGGCTATTCCGGTCTCTCAACCCGATGGCTTTCCTGGATCGTCTAGGATGACGTTGGTGAGGCTAAGAAGCCAAGTTGGATGGATTTGACTGCCTTATGCCGAAACAAAGGTTTAGGGCAAAACGAAGAGCTTCCCCCGGACTGCCTCTCGTACGAGTTTCCTCTCTCAGATAGCTATCTCAAGCAATCTTCAAAGCATAAACTGAGCTCCCCGGAAACACAAGGGTGAATGAATCGTCGGGACATTGAAAGAAATTATCATGCTCGATCGGATTATGCCTTGAAAGTGCAGGTGGGCAACTGTACAGCCCGTGGGGGAACGGATTTACCTTGCGTTCGCCTTTATCTTGTTTTGGCCCCTTGAACCCGGTCAAAGTCTCCGGATTTGACTGGACTTACATGTCAAATATCCAAGTCAAATGTCCAAGTTCGACCGGAATGGAGACATATCCTGCTGCAGTGTTCGGCTCGTTGCAGGAATTGAAGCCAAGATTAGTTAAATGCTTGTTTACCTTTTGCCATGAGGGAATACAGGCGGTTGGGCCGCTTCTCCGGGACCTGTTGGCGCTTCATATGCAGGAAGCGTCTCGTCCACCTACAAAAGTGCAGTATTAGCGCGTTGCGGCTTCTAGCGCAAGCCTGGAGTGTCACGGCTTCGAGACAAAACAGACGCCGTATCAAGGCCAGCTGCTTCAGATCATTGATTCGATAGATGAAGAAAGAATTGTGAAGAAAATCAGCCGAACATGAATAATTTACATGTTCTGTGACCGCCGTGAAAAAAAGAGAGTCGATGAAAACTTCAAAATTCTATACGCGCTAGCCAGGATCCCTAGCAAGTCGCTCAGTCGGTTTTACTCGTACAGTTCAGATAGTGCTGGCTAATACTGTAAAGCACGGTCCTTCAGGAGATCCCCTTAGCGCATATAGTGGAGAGGGTATAGTGGAGAAGATACCCGCGGCTCTGAGCGCCAAAAGCCTAATGGGAACCGGGATTCCAATTCAACGTCATCTTGCTTTCTCGTTTTGTCATTCGCTCGAATTCCAGAAGCATTGAAGTGCATTGAGAGATAAGCCGACAGGTAAGATGACTGTCTCTTTTGGGCGACGACTGGACTATTAAAGGCAAACGCGAAATGCACGCGCTGATGAATTACATCGTGTGGTGACTTGCTGACATTGGTGGCTTGATAGGCGAGATGTAATAATGCTACCGTACAGATGTCAATATGTACAGCTACCGGTACAAGAAGGACTACTACAGTACATAATGAAATTGTGGAACGATGGGCCCCACTACTAAGCCACGCTCTCTTTTCGGTCCATGCTTTTATTCCCTTTCCGGTATTAGCTCCAGTCTTCTGGCCCACTTGATTTTCTTACCCTGGCTTCGGAATTTTCGGTTGGGCCCTTGTCTTTGGTTCTTCTGGAACTCCCAACCCCGGATCTCGCCCAATTGCACCCTGCTGTGGTCAACGTTTAATTTACCCATCTCTACACCGATTCTTTTCCCTTGCTGAATGTTTCAATTTCAGCCATCGTGTTAACATTGTCTCTAGTACCTGACGAGGTACCCGTTTTGGTCGGGACACTGTGAACCGCGATGCGACCAGACAAGAAGAATTAAGAGAAAAGAAATCTCCGTCTCGATGAAGAGTATGTTAGCGGCGCTTTCTGAGGCGACGCCAGTTTCTTGGACGATTGTTAGCAAACAATGGCTTTTCAACTACTGGGCAAGCGTCGGTTGTGGCCCTTTGGCCGGTTGCTGTAGCCCTTTAAGCCTGCAACCGTGGTAGGCTCTTCGACCGCCTCACCCACTATTTTCGACCTCATTTCAACGTACATCCAGGTCTTGCAGTAGACCTGCATACTGCAGGCGGATTATGGATCCTAACTCCGCCGTTAGCAATCCTCTCAAATTGTACTGGACAGCAAAGACACAACGGGGGCCTTAGTGGATCTCTTGCACATCACTATTGTGTTCCGGCGTCGTGTTGATTCGAGCGATCGCTCATCATCGCAAACGTGGAATCTGGGAGAGGTACGCGGTGAGATGTCAAAAGGTACTTGTACGACACATTATCATCTCAGCCTTTTTTGCTAGGCCTCTTTTGGTACCATAGCTCCGTGTAAGCTTCTCCCTGTTCGTTTCCAGGTATTCTTGTCGGTCGATGGAACCTTGAGTACGCTCCTTTTCGGCTGCATTGCATAGTTCATATGCAGCCGCCATTAGATAGCTGACTCCAGCTGCTAGCCAATCGATCTTGACTCGGCAAGTCTGGGGGCACACTCAAGAAATAATACCTTCCTGTCTGCCTCCTGACAGCTTCGCTGTTGCTCTCGCCTTCTCTCCGATTTCGTTTTCCCCCGCGGATGATGTGTGTGGTCTGTATGTAGCGTAGGAATTGTCTTTGTGGTCTCTCTTTGTCGACCCGTTCCACTCATTTACAAAACTTCTATTATTACGCTCTCTACAGATCTATTGTCTTCGCGACACTAAGCCGTACCACCTGGTCGAGACTTTTTTGTCGCCTAGCAATAATATTACTTTTATCTCGAACTTCGACGTCTCTCCTTGGACCCTTTGGCTGTCTCTTTTTGTCCTTTTCCTTTCTTTTCTCGTCAAGTCGTTACTCGATATTAATATTACCCACTACTCATCACCACCATCATCATCATCATCTGTGACCACAATCTCCGAATCGCTCGGACTCCACATTCGCTATCATACTAGGTTATACCAAACTCGAAACGAAGTTCCACGTTCAAGTACACGCCGTCAATTTCCCGACTGAAAATAAAATTACGGGACTTATGAATCGTTATGGCCTTTGTCGAACCACGGTTGTAATTACGGGACTTAGGTAAATTTTTGAATTCGTGCGGTATACTCCCACAACCCCGGGCCGGGCCCGTGACAGAGGATGTCATCTTCGGCTACTTCGTCGTCATCATCCCAATCGCAGAGACCGCCATTGCACGAGAAGTCGGAGTCGGAAAAGAATAAACTACAAATCCGCATCGTCCCTTACTCACCTCCGAGACCAGGCGATGGCGAAGGTAGCGGCGGATCTCCTGCGCGAACATCACGTGCTGGGGAGGATGATGTCCAGAGCGCAACCGACGACGCAGCAAATATTGCTACACCGAGGAGGACGAAAGCGACAGTCTATGGAAAGGAGGACTATGGCGTCGAATCTCCGTCACCTTCGCCTTCATTTTCGACACCTGGCTCACCATTGGCGAGAGCTCAGGGCAGACGTGTTTCAGGATCGAAACTCGCTTCCGGCCCTGCTGGTGTTGGGCGCACTGCCCCACCGCCCCCTGTCCTTAACAGGCCCTCATATGGGAGCAATATCAGACGTATTAATCCTCAGACAGAGCCATCACCATCGCGCCACGATGACGGACTAGCTTCACAGGCGCGGAAACTGTCTTTTTCCAGGCGTGACAATTTCATCAACGTTCATTCCGACAAGACTTTCTCAGTTGTGCTCAAACCGACGCGGACGCGCAACTCTGACAGGTCGGAATCTACCGTGGTGACGTCGCCTCCGCCCTCTTATACGTCCGTTATCAGCTCGCATGAAGAAAGCTCATTCGATGCATCTACTGAAGATCGTCTCGGCTCTCCATTAAGCTCCGTCTCCGAGCGTAGCGTCTCGCCTTACACGTCAGGTTCCGCATCGACGGCCACTGCGGTACATGAGGAGCAATTCGAATCTTCTTCTCCCTGGAACTACCGAATGGTTGGTGGCGTGCGCAAAGTTCCAAGAACTCCTGATCCCAAGGGAAAAGGCAAGGAGAAGGAACTTTCTGAATCTCCTCTCCCACCGTTGCCAGAAACAACAGTCACACCAGCAGAAACACCTTCAAGTCCCTTGGCGACCAAACAATCTTTCAATTCTGAGCAAACCGACTCGACTATCGAGGAAACCACAAATTACAAAATCATTGGTCGCAGTTCACCGCCGTTACCAGATACGGAAAGCATTGGAGCACCTCCCTCGTCGAGTAGCTCAAACCACAAACTTCTCGGACAATCTTCTCCGGCGCAAACTCTTGCTTCGTCAGCGGCTGCTCCGGGATTCGCTGATACACCAGGAAGCAAGAACTACATCGTCCACGGCGGCACCTCCCCAGCTTCGTCAGCGGTTCCGACCCCTTTCCGAGGACACCAGTACCATTCTTCCGACGAAAGTTCCACGCGACAAGTTCGATCGAAATACTCCCAGGAAAGCCTCGTCGTACCCCCACTCAGACCGCACAAGAGATCATCCTCCGAGAACTTAGGTTACTACAGGCAACAATCGAAAGAGAGCCTTCGAGGCCGTGCGAATTCCTTCTCGTCCCTTTCAAGCCTAATCAGCCAAGACACCGCATCTCTGCTCGGCGGTTCTACTCCGAACGTTGTCCGTCTAGCCCATACACCCTCCACCTCGTCGATTCCGCGATCTACATGGGTAGCATCATCATCATCATCAAGCGGTACACAACAGAAGGCACGGATGGATACGCATCAATGGAGCTCACAGCTTTCGACTGTGATGTCCGAATACGAGGGCAGCGATCCCGGTTCTCAATCAGGTTCTCGTGTTGTCTCGATGGGTTCGGTTCCGGAGCGAGTTAGCAGTGCCTTTGGAAGCAGAGACAGCAGGCAAATGCGAAGCATATCGTCATCACTGGGCCTAGAGAATTTAGATGTGCGAAGATCTCACTCGAGATCAAATTCCCAAAGCGATTCTCTAGATCGTCCCAGTCCTGCCCTTACGAGGAATGGAAGGGATCTGCCCAGTCCCCAGATTCGCACCGTTCGGGACCACGATGAACACGGTGATGGATTGGCGGATCTACACCAGCTTGACCACAGACCGTCGCGAACTCGTCTCGGATTCTCTAGACAACCCTCTGACAGGAGCCTCCGATCTACGACGAGCTCGCGTGCCGGCAGCTTGACGACATCTTCCCTTCCATCTTGGGCTAAACTCTATTATGGCAGTGGAGAGAGACGTTGGCTTACACCCGGTTCTATCCGATCCGTGTCTGAAGCTGGCGATAGTCGACCAGCAAGTCCTTGGGTTGGAGGTGGATCTCCACCGCCCGAGCAGTTTGCACAGACCATATACAACCCACGTCGCCGACCGATGGAGGGAGACCCTCGTGGTCAGCGGCCGGAGTCAATGGAGATCACACCAGCAGGCGACGACGGTGACGTTCGATTAGCTCCTAGAAAGAAGACTTCGAGTCTGTGGTCTCCGCATCTTCGTCTGGATACGCGGGCTAGTGGATTTAGCGTATGGAATGCACCATCCGTTACTTGGTCTGCCGACAGTGGCGTTTTTGGGAGACGCAATATTCAGGTGGTTCTGTTTGTGACGGGATTTTTATTTCCATTTGGTGAGTCCGACTTGCACTGAGTGAATTCCGCAATTGCTAACCTGGATAATAATAGCCTGGATGGTTGCCGCGTTCCTACCACTACCCCCGAAACCAGTGCTCGCTATGGACGAGCGAGACCGAAGCACGGAAGAATTTTATGCTTCTGAGGGCGGAGAGCCTCCACAGCGACGACATGTTCTTCTCGACGACTCACGATATCAAAGTGCACGTTGGTGGAGAACCGTAAACCGCTTCATGGCCATCGCCGGGCTTTTAATCCTCGGTGCGGTAGCCGCTCTTATAGTAATTGGCGTTCGACAGCGATGGGGGCGGTAATGAAGACTGCGATGAGAGCTTCTACCCGGACACCTCTAGACCCACGATTCGACATCCTAATTTTCCTATTTCAACCTTCGAACGACGACGTACGACTTCTTTACGTAATATGTAATGACGATTTATGAGCCATGTGGCTTTTACAACCCGACCCGACGATAGACCATCCCGGGGCGAAACCCAATTCAGCATCATTTTCTCTTGCGGATGTACGAACAGCAACGTTCTCTCGACTACGCATCGATCCTTTTATACGCATATCTTCTGCCATATACTCATCGCATCTACTTCACGTTTCATCTTCCCACCTACTTATATTAGGCTTCTCGACCTGTACCTTATACTTTATTACTTACGACTTCTTCGTTCGATCATTTTGCTTGCACACTTGTAGAAAATAGATGGGAACGAACGGGACATTGATACCCCAAACCAAATTGATTGCTTGGAGTCGGGATATACAGAGGACCGAATCTAACGACGCAGTCACGGGCGTATATTTGCTTTCTTGGAAACAGTCATTTGATTGTTCGAGCTTTTTTTGGAAATGGAAAAGGGATATTCCCCATTGAACGACTTGGGAGGGGGAAGGTATCCACACCGTCTTCAAATAGGGGAGGAAGAAGACAGATTACGATTACATTCGCATATATGAACATCTCGGAGGAATCGGACATTGAAAAGTTTCTGCTCGCTGCCCATTCAGATGTGTAATGTCTTTTTTTGTCTAGGTATTTTTTTATCTAGCTACAGACGAATCACGCTTGCGATGACGAGATTTTATGAATCAAAAGCTTCTTCTACTTTACGATGGCCATAATGATGTTCTAGTGTGGAATGTAATATACCTCTGTTTTGCAAGAGCGAATCTTTGGCGGAGCTCGATCGTTGAAAGGAGTAAATGATAATATCATTAGCTATCTAGACTCCAGAAGTCCACAGTTATTTCAATATTGCCGCCTATTTTGATGCTGATGAAGGAAAAGTGAATTCCACAACGGGCTAGATTGCCGGGGGCTGAATGACTTCTCTCGACGATAGATACCCAATCCTCTTTCTCCCTGAAATCTGCAATTTCTGAAGACGTAGGTACCTTGGACTGGAGGGAAAAGATGAAACAAATAGAGAACGGCATATCAGGAGAGTTCATTGCCTGCCATTTTAAGATCGAGGGAGTTTGTCCTAACAAGGGGATTTCAAGTAATTATTACATTTGAATACGTTTCTATCTAGGTATGCTCATCAACTGCAATAAGATATGTCTTCTCAACCACATCGCGTATTAAGAAAATATGCGATATCTCGACTCCGTAGACGGTGTAATCCAAGGAATCAGGTGTACATAACACCCGCACTCGCATGGATCAAGCAAAATGATTATCGTCTGAGTTATAACAATAGTCAGATGTCACGGCTATGTCACTCAGGCCTTTGGCCCCGAGCACAACGCCTGACTCCAACTGCTTCCATAGGTAGTCTCCATGGTATCCCCATCATACTTATGTACCTATGCAGATTACAACTCCTTCTTCTCCCCCACCTTACCATTGCTCTCCTTGCCGTCAGGCCCTGCCGCCTTAATCTTATCCTTGCCCTCTGCCCTAGCCTTCTCAACTTCTTCCCTAAGTTCCCGAATCGCCTCATCGATATCCCGTCCTGGGTCCGCACTTAGGCCCAGCACGGGTTCCTGGCCCTTGCCAGTCAGACTGTCCGTGCTCACGGAGCGCACCATTTTCACGCCAGCCTCGCGCGTCCGTTGATCTAGTGCCTTGCGGAGCTGCGCCTTGGCAGGGGATGCGAAGAATGCCATGCTAGCTCCGGTCGTTATTATAGCGTAAAAGTACACGCGGCTCCATGCTAGGAGCGACTGGTCGAGACGCAGGATGACGAAAGGGGCTACGACGAAGGAGAAAGTCGTTTGCGTGGCGAGCCAGGATGCAAAGTCGTAGTACTTCTTGCTCGGCAGCGGCTTCTGAGTCACGGGATCTAAGAAGAAAGGCCGGACATTGCGTCGATAGTCTTTGAATGCGTGTTAATTTAGCTCGTAGAGAGGAGGGATTGCGAGGGAAGAGGTGGGCCACTTACGCTTTGCGGCTTGCTGGACGAAGCTGGCGAGGATGAAGGAGAGATAGTATCCCGGGTAGAAGCCGTGCCAGAAAGCACTCGTTACGAACGTGGCCAGACTGGCGCGGAAGCCGGGCTTCCTATTTCTCGGCGTTACGCGTAGATAGATGTAGTATCGTAGCCACTTGTTAGTATTCATGTTCCAATTCTCAAGATAGGCGCGGCTGTTCTGTGCCGTCTCGACACCCCACGGGTTGATGTTCTGCAGGCGGTTCCAGTAGACCTTACCCGTAACAGGGTCCACGCCGTTGTAGCCCAACCCGGCGAGGATACAAGAGCCCTCCGCCATAAACCAGACCCCGTAATACTTGCACCGGGCCGTAAAGCCCACCATGTGCATGACTAGAACGCGGCGGAGGAAGCTAAGAGTCGGATAGCGGTCGTCGAGGAGGACCTGGTGGCTGTAGTACTTGCTCAAGTTCAAGAAGAGCCATATCCAGACGATACCACTTGCTAGCTTCAGCATGGCGGGCGTACCACTTCTCGGGATCTTGCGCTTCTTCCTCGTTGGCGGTTTCTTGGCCGGATCGATCGTTGCTGGGACGTCGAACATAGAACAATCGATCCAGCCACGATACTCGTTGTAGTCGAAAGCTGGGCCGGCCATGAGAGACGGGAAGAACAAGACATATCCTGCATAGTCCAGTAGCCCAGGAAGCTGGAGTATCCTTCGGCTCTTCTGGAAGTCACTCAGCTGATCCTCAGGCAAGGTGCCATCGAACACGTTCCAAGCGAAGGCCGATAGCTTCATGACAAGAACCATTTGTGCGCCGGTGATGTCGACCGAAGACGGATTGTCTGCGAACTGGCGGCTGAGTTGACTCACAGCCATGTGGCTCATAAGGAAGACGAAGGCGATCCATGGCATGTACACAGACGTCGGTAGGTAGTAAGCGAGGGCGTAGATGACGGCGGAGGAGATGAATAGTGTGCGAACGCCGGCCCACAACGAGAACAGGCCAACTAAATAGAAGATGCCGCCACTGTTTGCCAAGTGAAGATTAGTCTTTGACCGTCCCAAGCTTCTGCGACGGAATGTGCCCTCAAGAGGATCATACCTTATGATGAATAGATTCTTGTACTGGGGACGAGCGTCTGGTACTCGTTTCAAGAGGCCGGCGAGAGGATACGACAGGAGGAAGGAGAATATGAGCTTGACTATCCGTTTTACAACATTAGCATCGGTGTAATATCAGAGAGAACAGCTAGATTGGATAGAACCTACGCTCATCGGGGGAAGCTCCCACGACCCCAGAAAGCCATTCGAACGCTATTCGGAGTCAGAGTCAGCGCAACTGATCCAGAACTGGTGTAATTGCTTGGTCCTACGTTTATTGATATAGGGAAGCATCCTGTACCAGCGCAGATCGACTATTTCGAGAATCTGTCATAACTCCTAGCTAGGAAGTTCGAGGACGGGAGGTCTCTGGGAAGACAACTATCGCGGAATTAATAACGAGAGCAAAGTTTGCCAAAGTCTGCTGTAGACATAATAGTACAGCCAAGTCCAACCTCAAGGTAGTTTGATGTATGTAGTCGCCGGACAAATATAGCTAATGGAAGCGCCCCGAATCCCTACCTAGACCAAGCACTTGGAATCGGGAGGTTTCCAGGTTTTTGAGTGGTTAGAGCTTAGAGCTTCCAGAGTGGGAAGACCTGAAATGTTGAGGTGCGAAGTCGTGGTGATGTCACCCGCTAAAGCGGCAGAGTGGGGCCCTTCCGGCCATGTGCCAGTTGGCATGTGCTAGCTTCACTGGCTACCGTAAAAGGGTAGAAAGGGGGGAAGGGGCACCTCGAACAAAATCATAAATTCTGGCGCTGGACCAACTTTGAAGTCAGGAGGTCAAAACACAGAAGTACATGTAATCTTCTACTAGGTACCTATGTACCCATTCACTTTCACGTCTAACATTGTCCAGAACACACCCGCGACACAAGAGCCAAATAGACGGACAATATCACTGTGTTTATGGTTCTTTATTATGACTGCACAAATAGACAGCTCACGCGCGCAATCATATATGACATGCCCGCCCGCCCCTTTCATTGATACCAATTCAACATGCTAATTCGCATAGTCAAGATCAAGACTTCGTGTGTGGCCCCTTGTCAAGTCTATCTATCTTGACATGATGTCGCCTCGAAAAAGCATCAAAGAGCAATCGAGGTCTTCGTTCCTGTCTTACGCCGTCCAGAAGTATGATGAATGACTTTCCCCTTATCCGTAGACCTCCGTTTTCTCATTATAAGTTTTAAAAAGTCTATACCTGAAATCAACTGCCCCTTCGTTCGGCATCCCCAGTTCGAAAGGGATGGGATCAATATTATACAGTAATCGTAGTCGAAATGGCGGGGTGTTGCGGAGTTGCTTTACTGGCTCGCAGTTCATTGCTCCTTCAGAATTGCATTGCTTCAGATTGTTCTAGGTAAACCTCGTTGCTTTCATTACCAAAGCACCGCCGTAATTCGAGGAAGAAAAAAATATTTCATCTCTATGAGTTGGCGGCATCGCGGGTGCTTTGAGAGCTCGCGCTCATCGTGGGTTGCGTAGTCGGCAGCGAGTTCTTGGCCACCTGTGTCTGTCGAACCTTGGCCCAAGCGTATACTATACCGCTGATGAAACCGATGATGATGGCAGAAACACTACCGACGGTAACGGGGGCAGAGAAGAATATAAGACCACTGACGGCGATAGGAAGCTTGTTGAGAGCTCCCACCATGGAGTAGGTGGTAGAGGAAGTAACTCGAATGCACCACGCAGAGCAGTACGAGATGAAGATGGCAGCCATGCCAGAGTAGATCATGCCGATCAAAAGAGCATTTCGAGACTCCGGGGGGAAGTTCTTGCTCAAGTTCTCGCTAGACCAGTCTTCGGCAACGAGGGAGCAGACGATAAGGACGGGAATGGTGAGCAGGTTGTTGTAGAACATGGCTATTCACGGTCAGCACTTGGGGGAACTCGCCAGTGTATCGTAACGTGACTTACAATCCCAATCCTTGAAGTTCATGCTCTTGATGACCTTACGCATACTCAGAATATAAGAGGCAGTGCAGAAGACATTTAGACCCATCCAGGCGTAACCGGCGTTTAGAGTGGCGAGGGCGGCAGCGGCCTCGGCAGTCTGGGCAGCGCTGCGGGTGTCTGCCCAGGCCGCAACGACCGAAGACAAGACCATGAGACCGAACGAAAGAAGCGCCAGAGGTGTGACGCTTCCTCCGAACCATAGAACCTCGCCATATGCGATAACAATGGTGGTTAAATTCTTGAAAATCGTGTACACGGGGACGGACAGATACTGTAGCGACTTCGTGCTCGTGTAGATCATACCGACTAGGAGGAGAGAGATGGGGAACCCTGTGGCTGTGTTAGCACTGTAAGGCTCTCGAGTCAGCGAATATAAACACGTACATCTCTTTCCCTTGTTGACGTCGAAGGGCGCAAGATTCTTGATCAAGCCCAGTTGTTTGCATAGCTCGATCGTTACTATGCAAACGATTGACTATCGTACAATTATTAGCGAACCTGGAATATGAATCGTGCCAGTATGGGTATGGAGAAATGTACCTGGACGGCGAGGTAGAAAAAGTTCAAGTTCCATTCGGATCCGGACACGACGTATTTGTTGACGATGGTCATACTAATCGAAGAGAGACAGTAGGCAAGAACGGAGAAAATCGGACTGTTCTCTATATTCGAGATCGGCGAGGCGAGGCTGTGATGGGATGCGACTCGCGAAGGACGTTGCGGAATGAAGGGATCCTTCTCTCCACCATACGGACTTCGCATGGCCGAGTCAGGCATGCGGATGGTATAGTCTTCGTTCTTCTTGTCCGACATGATTGCGATATGCTACCGTCAACAGCGATGGGGGAGAAGTGGTGTGTTGGCGATAATATCGTCGAACTTCGAGGGTTAGGGCGTGAAGAGGAAGATCTCTGGACTAAAATCAGGGGAAGGGAAAAAAGAATGGGCTATCTGTCAAGCCAACGGCGCTGCGCCCGGGGCGGTGGAGTGGAGCCGTTCTAACGCGTACTATGTAGATTGCGACAACTTGGCAGATGGCAAGAGTGGCAGAAAGTTATTGCGTCCTTCCTGGTGACGAAATAAAGAGGAATTGAAGAATACGACGACGCTCGTGATTTGTGAGTAAGGCGAGTTCTGCAACGGAGTTTGCAGAGTTTCAATGATCGCGGAGACGCGTGTCAAAAGTATTTTATTACTTTTGAATCATGGGTAATTTGCCGTGGACTGAACTTGCATGGCATTGGCACTGGCTGACTACATAGAACTTCGCTGTTACAGACAAGGACAAAAGAAGCTTAGATTCCGAAATCAAGTGTGGCGTCTCCTTGAGGCTTGTGCGGTATGTAATCTTAGTCTGGTCTTGGCGTGGTAAAATTAGAAACTCCAATATGCCATAATCACCGCCAATCAGAAACTCTAGATTAACATTTGCTAACCACTGATAATTGCACATTGGTGTGTTCTATCGCCGCTAGTTCAACACCTATCCCAACTCTTACCAAAGCACTTGGTGAAAATGGGTATTCTTCACAGAATGTCTAGATATGGGCCGGTAGTCTCCATCTAGACGTCGAACGAATTTCACAAACTGGTCCAATGGTATGAACTCACTATCAATCACCCATGCCATCCACTATATCGACCCCCTTAGAAGTTTGTGCTCTACCGCCATGACTCTCAACAAACTGTCCGTGGATCCAATTGAAGCGTGGGCAGATACTACTACAGATTTTCAGATACGATCTACAAGTTCCAGAACACCCCCTTTAAAAATTATGTGCCTATGTCCATTACCTCCACAGTCGAATCTCCCGCATCATCAATATCATCCTTTTCGTTCCTATCCTTGTCCCTCTCCCTCTCCTTATCCTTCTCCGCCGCTGTGCCTCCCGAACCTCCCTCCTCGGGGGCCGCAGGATAATTCAAATGTTTCCAGTCCTCCAGCTCCTCCGTGACGGACCTAAGCCTGTCCCTAATACTCTCGATGGCATAGCTCCCCAGGACTAACCTCAGCGGCGGGTAAGAGCAGTGCGCCAGCTGCCACACTAGCTCCGCGCACTTGACGGCGCTCGTCGGCTGCCGATCTCCCAGCCACTGCACCATGCGCTTCGCGTGCAGCGCCGGCGACGTCGAGTGCCCGTATGCCTCGCTCGGCTGCTTTATCAGAAAATGGCCCCACGTAGGGAGCGGGTTAGCCTGCGAGTCCGGCTCATCTCTTCTTACCAGGCCTGGCTCCACAAGCGTCGCTTTGATGTTAAAGGAGTCAATCTCGTAGAGCATCGCTTCGATGAGGCCTTCCACGGCGTACTTCGTAGCGCAGTAGGGTCCTAACCCAGGCACACCGAGGGCACCGCTCGTAGAACTGAAAATAAGGTAGCGGCCGCCGTTCTGCTGGCGGAAGTAAGGCAGCGTAGCCTGAATGATATGCAAAGTGCCCATAAAATTCGTCTCGAACTGGTTGCGGATCTCGTGCTCGTCCTGATCCTCACAGGCGCCGATTACGCCGTACCCTGAACAGTTGGCGACGACGTCGATGCGCCCGAAATGGTCGAGCGTCTTTTCAACGACCTGAGACACGCTCTGGCGGGCGCGCACATCGCACAGTAGGCCTAGACAATTCGCATCATCGTGCTGGCTCGCCATCTCTTCGGGCGTGGTCTCGAACGTGCGTCCCACGTCCGTCACTAGATCACCTCGCGCCAACGCGCACTTGACGAGCGAGCGGCCCATGTGGCCTGTGCCGCCGAAAACCTGGCGTTATATTTAGCACAAGTATTTCCATTATTTGGGCATATTATTTTCAAGCGAAACTTACAATCCATACAAGCTGCTTTCGAGGCGCGTTCGGCAAAGGAGGTTCGCAGCTGGCGGGTAGAAGTAATTTTCCCTTTGGTACGCTGGTAGCGCTTCCACCCGGCGACGGGTGAGCAGCTTCGGACATCGATCTAGAGTCCATGATCTCGACTACTTTTTAATAAAGAGTTCATCATTTCGAAAACTCCACTTTCCCGTCTCCTTTTCTGACAAACGACACCATCTAGCGAGACTCTAGAAAAGTTCGGCAGTTGAAATCGAGATTGGGGTTGCAACTGGGGTGTACAGTTTAGTAATCCCCGCAAATATCGACTACCGAGACCACGGTTCGAGGTATGTACCCGTGCCAGAGTACGGAATATCTTGATTTGATATCTAAAAATCACCAGAAACCATCTGTGAATTAGGGTATAATTGGATGCCAAAGATATAGAATCATAGAACCGTAGTCGTAATAAAATTTTAATTCATGAGATCATTGGGAGACTTTTAACAAAAGGACCACTATATCAGAAGCTCATATATTCGCCACCCGCTAGATCCCTCATAGAAACAGTACCCTCATAACCCTTTTATATCACCAAATTCAGCTCAGGTACTGCGAGACATACTCCTTGCGGTACTGGTTCGAGTCAACCTCGCTAGACCTGTTGAGCGGCGTCCACTTGGGCTCGTCCTTGAAGAGGCGCATAGCCTGGATGTACTATAGCGGGATGTTAGGTTTACTATGACTCTCTCTAGTTACCGTGTGATAGGTAAAGAAAATACATACGTTGCTTTCATCCGTGGTGAATCTGTGGTAGATACCCGGAGGCAGGATGATCAGATCATCTTTCTCGAGCTGGATGCGAACCCATTGGTCATCCTTGCTGCGCACGTCAAAGTAGCCCTGCCCGTCGCGGATGTACCGAATCTCCTCGTCCTCGTGTAGGTGCTCGTGGAAGAAGGACTTGACCTTCTCCTCGTAGATGTCGCCCATCTTCTCGGGCGAGACGGTGATCTCATCGCGGTTCCTATAGCCGCGCTTTTGCGCCAGCTCGTCCACCTTGCTGACGTCTGGGTACTTGAAGTACAGGACACCTAGTTCCTCTAGAGCTGCCGCATCTAGATTCTTGCCAGAGTCGTGCGGCAGTCGCTGGTCGCCCTATGTTGTCATTAGTATGGCTGCTTGTTATGGCTTCGCAAGGCTAAGCATGAGTGCAGATGAGCCTTTTCGCGAGCATAGCCTGTGATGGCGCAATGAGGGGCACTTTTTCTGTCGGATCACTTACAGGAGCGTTATCGTACCAGTAGGCCCTCATTTTTGCACCGACACTGTGGATTGAACTGTGTAATAATATAGAGCTTCGTATTTTCACAAGAAGGATGGTATACTTGAATGAGTTATGCAAGTTGACAGAGTGATGAGAAAACTCTTGCGATGGAAGCTGCTTGTTAAATATTCTCGGTGGTCGCCTTCTCAACTGCAGCGAGTGGAAGCTTCCCGTTCGGAATTAGGTATGATGGCGCCAGCAACTCAAGGGTGTGACGTCGGCAGCCCGGCGTTATTTTTCTTCTTTGGCGGGGTCTTTTTAGTTTTCCCCTCGGTGGATGTCCCGCCGTTTACTAAAGATGGCCTTCTACTGGTGGAATGAGCTTATGTCAGATTCTGTAAGTAACAGATCTCAAGAACTCGGTGGTGTTAACATGCATAAGCGCATCTATAGCCTATTTGTATGGGCATATGCCGTATCATCTAGGCTTAGATAGTAAATTTCGTGGACGTTCATAATAGAATTGGGCTGGTATTTTACGACGTGGCATGGTGAGACAAGAATATCACCGAGATCCAGGGCCAGATCTCCTCTAGCAACATTTGCTCGAGAAAAGATGGGTTGTCATATCCGTCGAGAAGCTCAAACAGTGCGACAATCAAACGTCACTAATGTCGAAGCATTCATACCTATATTCCAAAAGAGGGAGGCGTGTATTACTCCACCAAGTCCAACTGGAAGCCACTTGCACGGAGACTCTTCAAGTATGGTAAAAAGCGTAATTCTCGCACTCTACCCCTGGAGGTCGAATCTGAGCGAGTTTCCGCAATTGTATGTACAAAGTGTCAGTCATCAGTCTCGCCATGCCATGTCTCAACCTTTAACGCCATCGTAAAGTCCCTTATGAAACGTCGCTATAACCGAATGCCGTTGCGATCCTTCCTTTAAACGCCGGGAATGAGGGTATGATAATCCATAAACACCATCTTCGAGTCTGTTCTTCTGTCTTCACCTCCATCTCCGTCTAGATTTACCGTATCTCCGCTGCAGCAAGTTCCGGGCCTCCCGCCACCGCAAATTCATTATTGATCGCGTTGGCAGTCTCCTCCCTTTGCTGCCTGCCTTCGAATAGACGGCGCCACCACATTGGCGGGTCTAGCGGTCGCGAGCCGTTATGCATCGGGGGGTATACATCGGTGAAGAAGTACCAGATGTGGCCAATAACCACACCCATGATCTCGTCTTTGGGTACCGTCCCGTGCATAAAAAGGCTGAAACCCATTAACACCCAAGGTAGATAGGGCGCTGTGAAGACGAGCAAGCCCAGGATGCTCAGACGAGTGTCTGGGTTTCGTCGCGACCAGATGTAGACAAGTGTCGAGGATAGCGGGTGACCCAGAAACGGCATAGACACTAGCGGCGAGAGGACAATGAGGAAAGCCATGGAGTACATTAGGAGCCATGAGAAATGAGCTGGCGATCGGCCGGACGACTCTTCGAGGAGACGGGCGTATCGCTGAAGGAAGTAAACATGGAATAGTAGATCAAGTGAAAACGGGCCGAAGTATAAGAAGGTGGTCAATAGACGCCAATACTAGAATTCGGAGCTAAGTCAGCAAGCTTCACTCTGGTTTCGTCTCTGGTAATCGGAAGTGAAATCGTTATCATACCTCTCCCTTCTGAAACACGGTTCGTACGCTATAGAATAGTTGGAAGGGCGTAACCATCTGACATTGAACCAAGGCGCTCGTTAGGACTGTCGCGGTTGTCCACCATCGGGTGCATATCGGCATCTCCCAGAACCAAGCCTCTAGCGGGTTACGGCCGCCGTCGCCCGGCATCATTTGATCCATGTTGAATGCGGATTGGAGTAATTCGTCGGAAAGGCTGTAACTGATAAAGTTGGACCGGCTCTTAAGTGATGAGGAACGTTATGTGAAGATCACACACATGAAAAGATACATAGGAGTGAGTTGGAGGAAGTAAGGGAAGAAGGCTGAGGAGGGATGGTTCTAGGTGATGGTTATGGCGGGATTGCTCCTCAGCCCACTGCTAATCTGGCCTTATCGGAGGATTGATTGACCTGTCTTCTAAGGTACAGGTACCTTAAATGACCAACGTAGACATCCTATTGGGCGCAAATGGATCGAAGCGCTGTTTTAGTTTGGTAAATACGGATAAGTGAATGAGCAGTAAAGTTGCTCTTAATGATGACGTGACCACTTATCCAGGTGTCTGATCTAGTGTGCCACAGCGTGGCTGGTGGTCAATTTCCATTCAAGACTGGCCAGGGGCTGCAGGGGGCCAAAACAGGGGTCCTCCAGCGCCCGACAAGGATTTTAATTGAAATGGCTGGGCGCGCGTTTGCGCGGGGACGTTGCGTTGCTGGGCCATCGCGTTCCTGAGCAATGGGAAATTTGGGAAGTTGCGCGCCTAACCTTACGCTTAATTCCCAGCCACTTGGATTTTGGCCGATTTTCACACTTTCATTATTCTGCGTCGTTGGCCGGGTGCGGTTCTTTCTTTTCTCTTTCTTTCTTAGGAATGCACTTCTTTTAATTCTGTTCACCATTCAATGTAACTGAACATTGTCGTTCTCTTTCACAAGCAGCTTTCAACTATACCTATTCTTCGGCACAATTCAACTCCCCTGACTCTATAACCACGCTGGACCCGACATCCTCGACGTCACCTCCAACTGGATCGAGTCACAGAGCTTTCGCATCGAGCTTGGAAGCATTCATAAGCTTTCGCACAGTGCTCCAAAAGACATCCTCTTCGCATTGCAATGTCCGGTCGCGGCAGAGGACGAGGCCGTGGCGGCGGTGCGGCTAGAGGCCGGGGAGGAGGCAGAGGAGGAGGAAGAGGAGGTGGAGGTGGAGGCGGAGGTGGAGGAGGAGTAATGCGTACGTCTAAAAAGCGATTCCTGCTCTGAAGCTGCAATAACTAATAAATCTTCGGTAGCTGGCGATCCAATTCCATATCCTCGAAGGAGAAGATACAGACCAGGAACCCTCGCACTGAGAGAGATCCGAAAATTACAAAACAGTACCGATCTGCTTCTACGAAAGCTGCCATTCTCTCGACTCGTATGTCATTTGACAATTTGAAATATTAAGGATGCGTTATACTAACCGGCGCTTAGGTTCGCGAAATAGCTCTTTCCATGCGCCCACCAGACGAAGGTATGCGGTGGCAGTCGCAAGCCATCCTAGCTCTCCAAGAAGCTGCCGAGGCGTTCCTTGTCCACTTATTCGAGGACTCGAATCTGTGCGCTATCCATGCGAAACGAGTCACGATCATGCAGAAAGACATCCAACTTGCGAGACGAATACGTGGCGTGTGGGGTGGTGTTGGATAAGGCGCGCAGGAGCTCATGAGCACAACCTTCAGGGTTTTTGCATATGAAACATCATGTTCTCGAAGTCTGCTTGATTCCTGCTCTAGTTACCTTGATCGATTCAGCAGATGGAGGTTGTCGAAGAGGTAGAAAGATACCAGAAGGGTTGCTGGTTTGGGTAGGGAAAAGGTGAGCCGGCGTTCAGGAGTTAGCTTCGAAGGCAGACCGATCTAAGGAGGAGACCGGTCAAGCTTTGCGCTCGATTTGATACCACAGTGCTAGAGACGCTATAAGTCGCTTTTGCAATCGGCACATCAGAAATGATGTCCAGTATATAATAATAGACACAATGAGTCTTGCATGAAGGTTCTAAAGTTGACGGAAAGAGATAGGTACCTAATAATTTCGTGCGTGACCTTGATTACTCCGAAACTCCGTCAGAATCCTAGTGGAGTACCTCGGGGATGTTGGTGCTTTTACAGCGGCAACTACAATGCCCGTTCAGCGAATTCCCACAGCTATCAGTGTGTGACGTCAATAGCTAGGACAGCACCCCGAAGCTCCCACATTATATGCAAATCCATTTTGGAGCCTCATTCCCCAGCCTTACATGTATATTTCATAAGTCGAAGTAATTAAATACGTCACCACACTATTCTTTCTCACAACATCTACTTCCTAAGAATGGCGGCAAGACTACTCACGAGAACTTTTGTGCCACGACACGCCCTCGGGGCCGGCATCGTCGGGCTATCCCTCGGAACGAGTGTGGCGGCGTTCAGACAGCCTAGGCTTCGGTTAGATGCGAGAGATACCCCTCGGCCGATGAGCAGTCGTCCTCCTACCAAGGACAGGCTAGATCCCGAATTATTGAAGCAGCTTTCCGGCGGGAGTATAACAGGTATGTCAGATTACCTAGGGAGGTAATGATGGATTGGTTGCTGGGTCTAATCGCGGTTGATATAGGATTCGTGTCTGGAGTGATCATCAGCATTTTCTCACGGACCTTGGTATTACTTCTAGGTATTTCTGTGGTTGTCATCCAGGTATGTGATCAGATTGTCTTCTTCAGATACTCTTCAATGCTAATCCCATCTAGGTGGCTTCAAGATACGGCGTCGACTTAGTACAACAATTGAGACTGAAGCAGAGATTGGGAAATTCACGCGTACTGGCAGCTTTGGAGAAGAATCCTGCGTTCAAGTTGTCATTTGGGCTATTCTTCGCGATGTCGGCCTTCATGCAATTCTAGTAGTCAATGTAGAAACCGTCGCAATGCATCATAAGGCGAATGCAACCTCCGTCTCAAAAAGGCTGAGTTTCCCTCTTCAACCACGCAGTCGCAACCTCGTCGTTCTCAAAGTACCCCTTCGTCTTATTCCAGATATCCGCGTTGTAATCATTCAGCCACGCCACTTCTTCCTTTGTTAGAAGGCTAGTATCGATGAGTTTGCGGCAGTACGGCACCATGGTGACGTGCTCGAACCCAAGATATGGCTTGTCGCCAAATTTGTACTTGGTTTTGACTTCCTTAACCATGATGATATTCTCGATTCGAATTCCGAAAGAACCATCTTCGTAATAGCCGGGTTCATCGGAGATGACATTTCCAGGGGATAGAGAAACTTCTGAGTACTGCACCCTTGTACCAATCCCAATAGGACCCTCATGTACATTCAAGTACGAACCGACGCCATGTCCGGTACCATGGCGGTAGTCGAGGCCATGTTGCTAAATCAATGAGTGAGCAAAGGCGTCAATTTTCAAGCTTCTATTTAAGGAGTCATACCCATAGGTACTGCCGGGCGAGGCTGTCGAGTGCAAATCCAGAAGTCCCTTTAGGGAATACGGCCCTATCCAGAGCGATGTTTCCCTTCAACACAAGCGTATAGGCTTCGATCTCGGCAGCGGTTGGATTGCCAAAGTGCAACGTCCGGGTCGTGTCCGTGGTACCATCGAGATACTGTGCCCCGGAATCGCATAGGTACACGGCATTCGGGTCAATGACTGAGCAGCTTCCCCGCTCAGGCTTGTAGTGGATTACAGCAGCACTAATAAAATGCAATCAACATCCATAGCAAGAAGTAGCAATATTTACAAGTTCAACCAGACTTACTTTGGTCCTGTCGACGAGATTGCGGGGAAGGAGAGTCCAACAAAGTTCTTTTGCTTCGCACGTAGAGATTCGAGTTTGTCTGCCGCTTCAACTTCATCGATAGTAGCCTTTTTCACTATGAGCTGGTCTTCGAGCCAGGCGAAGAACTCGATCAGAGCAGCACCGTCTCTGATGTGGCATTGTCGCATCCCTTCAAGCTCAGTTTCGTTCTTTGCAGCCTTGGCGTCACCAATAGGACTTCGTATCTCCTCCACCATATCATCCCCGCCGAGCGCTCGCTTTAAAGCCCATGACGCCTTGTTGGAGATCAAGAACTTCTTGCTATCGCTACCTTCATCGGTCTTCTGAGCTGTTGCAGACTTGCAAAGGGCAGAAGCGTCGCTAAATATGTCTTCGTACGGCTTAATTCCAACGCCGTTTTCCGTGAGGTACGATCGACACTCAGGACTTAACTTGGAAGAGTTGACATACAATGTAGCATCATCGGCAGTTATGATAGCGTATGAGAAGAAGACTGGGTTGTAGGGAATGTCATTTCCTCGAAGGTTGAAGAGCCAAGCAATCTCGTCCAGCATCGAAACAACGAACCCAAGCGACTTCTTCTTCTCGAGCTCCTTGCGAAGCTCAGCAAGTTTGGTCTTCGCATCCTTCCCGGCAAACTTTTCGTCGAGGACTATTATAGGCTCGTTCGGCTGAGGGGGTCGGTCGTCTCCCCAGGTAATGTCAACCAGGTTTGCTTCAACTGGTGCCAACTCCTTGCCCCCGTTCTTCTTGATCTTTTCCGAGAGCTTCTTGGCGGCACCATTCGTCAATAAAGTCGGGTCCACACCCACAACTTTACCACCAGCAGCCTGATCTGCGGACCATTCCTGCCAGGTGGGAACATCCACCAAACCTTGTTTCAACAGAAGCCAGTTATCATCAAGCTGTTGAGAAGCTTGGTTGAAGTATCGCCCATCTGTGGCTAGGGCAGCTTTGTCTTGAGTGATGACGGCGCAGCCAGCCGAACCAGTGAAGCCGGAGATGAAGGCACGACGAGCATCACATGGTGCAATGTACTCAGAAGCATGGCTATCCTCGGATGGGACGACTTTGATTATATAACTGTCAGTCGCAACGATCCAATTCGATGGTAGAGTATAGTGGCTAACCTACTGTATACATCTACTTTGTGCTCGTTCATAAGCTGGCGAAGCTTAGCAAGGCGAGCGGTCGTGTCGACCTTCTCCATCTTGATAATGCTAATAGTGCTCTGAAATCGGGAGATCGGACGGAGGAGTGTCGTCGGTGAAGCCCGAATGGTCCACAGTCGAGCTCCGAATTTTGGTACCGTGAAAATAGATGGAAGCGCAATCCTTGGTGTCATAGGCCTTGTAGAGCAAGGTGGTGAAATTCTCATCAGTAGCGACGGTAGCGACGATATTGACGATACCAAGCTCGATGAAGATATCCTGTCCCAGCCCAGTCCAGAAACCCAGAGTCACAAACTTGGGCGTAAATAGCCCAGACAAATCCGAGATCCCTAATCGTATTTGATGTAAATGTCCATTGGAATCAGAAAGTCTTTTCAATTATTAGTGTTGGCCATCTTATCAGATTGCAGGTATTTTTGAGAGTTGAACTTGTCAAGTTTAAAGAGTTACAGTAGCACGAGAAAGAGTGGTCGTTCTGATTAAACAGCATATGAAGAACCCTGGTGGAGCATCGCGCTTGGTACTAGTGGGGTATTTGGTTTTTGGTGGTACTTTCCGTTCAACAAATACCCCACTAACACCTAGGAAATTTGGCTGGGCACGCAGAAAGATCTGATATAATTTAAGTATTCCCTCACCACAGCTTCCTCTTTATACTTGAGAATATTGCTCGGTACTGAGCGCTTTCCAAGTTGAACGGACTGGAGACCCTTTAACCCCCCTTAACCCCACCATCAAAATTAGGCACTAAATGGGTTTGTGTGTCAGTTGCGGGATGACGTTTGGAGCAACGTTGATAGCGAATTCACATCTACTCCCTCCTATTATATCACATTCTCAGCTCGGTACTCTAGGTACCATACCATACCTACCTACATACATAAGCGGTGAACCGTATCACAGACATTCTGGACCAGGAATGGCTGATCGCTTAGACATATGCTACTACTGGGTCTAAAGGTCAAATCTGAGGTAGTAACAAATTCACAGAAATCTCGAGCGTGTCTATTCAGCCTCAGCCGGCCGAACTACTTTATTTTTCATTTTAGTGTGGGCATTGCGGACATCTCGTGGTCCATGATTCCACGGGCTGGAAATTCTTAGACTTCACATCTCTAACTCGTAGATCGATCAAGTTTTCGATATGGATGGGATATGCAATGGAAACCAACGCTGCCATGGACAACATACCGATTCCTACTATAACCCTGCCTGAGGTCGAAAATGTAAGTCTTTTTCTTTTCATTTTTATTGTCCCTCCTACGGTCCCCTTTCAGAAAATGCATTCCGCGGTGCTGATACTCTGCTAGTTGGTTCATGAGATGTACAAACCGAACCCACCACAAACCATCTCCCGTATTCAGGAAATCCTCCAGACTCTCCAAAAATCTCCCGCAGGATGGCAACTTGCGGATGGCCTATTGAGTCGACCAGATGACAACATCAAATTCTTCGGGGCTTTGACTTTCACTGTCAAACTGAATACCGAAAGGTACTTCCTGTCGTATTGCTATAGCTTCCTGTGCTGACACTTGTGTAGTTTATCCGATGAAGATGCGCTCTCCGTTCTGCATAAACTCGTGTCCTTCTTGATTATTTCTCTGAGAAACGGAACAGCGGCTTTCGTCGTCAAGAAGATTTGCAGTACTTTAGTCACGTACTTTGTTCACTATTCGCATACATGGCCTCGATGTATACGGCACCTTTCTTACAGCCTCGATAAATGCATGAGCCTTCCTATCGATGATATAAGCGAAACCGCTCCATTCGAGGATGTAGTCCAGTCCTTGGATGTTGAGAACTTCTATGCGCTTACGTGGTTTGCTCAGTTCTTGGCAAACGAGGTAGAGAAAGTCGACTCAAGGTCTACAAAATATATCCTCCTACATGAACGGCTAGAGAACAATGTTGGCGACGTTGTGGTATTTCTGGCTCACGCTATCAAACCTGTGAATGATCAGAATACTCGCCCGAAAGAAGCGATAGCTTGCTTGCACGCCTGGCTCCAATATGGCAACCGCGTTCAAAGCCAGACACTGGCCCAACAACTTCGAACACTAGTCCACCCTGTCATCAACTGTCTTCCCATTGATGAATTATATGACGTTGCGGTTGAGTTACTTACCTTCATCCTCGAAGACTGGCGCCCATTCCTTCTCAAGGACCACATTGAATCCCTATACTCTGTCTTTGAGAGCCAATGGGGCCAAGACAAGTATCGCCTACTGGTCGAAAGCGAAGATGCAGATGATGAAGAGGTTCATTTCGGTCTGTTTATGTTGGCCTTTGCTGACTTTCAGGTAGTCGAACTCATGGATGGAACGAACGAACGAGCCCAACGACTGCTCACTAGTGTCGTCGGTCTTCTGAGGGCAAATGGGTACCCTGGCGTGGACAATAAGATATTCGTCCCAACTCTTGAACTTATTGGTTCCTTTGTTGAGGTTCTGCTGGACACTCTCCATGAAGCCGACTCAACGAATCGGGTACAATGGGACAAGCCGCCTGTATGGCAGATTATGCAGGCTATCTCTGAGAGCTCGCGGAAGATACAGTATCCATCCATTACCATTTACAACTCGTGGGATTCTACGGAAAGGGTTGCCTTTGGGGACGCACGAAAAGATGTTGCAGACTTTATGCAAGCCGTCTACTCACTGATAGGCAAGAAATTGGTATCAATCTTCGCGGAGAACTTGCTTGAAGCTCTACCAAAATCGGCCTGGGCAGAACTGGAAGCGGCAGCCTTCTGCTTGGGTGCCCTCTCTGACTGCGTGTCAGACGAAACCTCATGCGATGATATACTCACCAAAGTATTCGGCTCACCCTTATTTGACTTGCTGCGTCACGGCCAAAATGTAGTGCCTGTCCGAGCAAGACAGACGTCCCTTTATCTCATAGAGCGGTACTCAGAGTATTTCAGTAACCATGCAGAGTTCCTACCAGCCGCTTTGAATTTGCTCTTTAGCGCCGTGGGAGATCGGCACCTCGCGATGCCTTCTTCCAAATCGATCTCCACAATCTGTTCCTCGTGTCGATCTCTGTTGACCCCAGAGGTCGATGCTTTTCTAGAGCAGTATGGGACCCTGCGCAATAATGAACTCGACTCGTTAGCCGAGGAAAGGGTCGTTGGAGCTATTGCCTCAATCATACAGGCAATGCCTGAAGATCCACGGAAGATTAACGCGTTTCGAAGGTTATTGACGATGGTTGTGGTGGATGCCGATATCAGCTTGCAGCTCTCAACCTATCCTGAAGGTTCTCTTCTACCTCCTGATAACCCGGTAAGTTATAGGAAATTGGATATCAAGACGGTTTACCCTCTGACATATGTAGTCGGTACTACGAGCCTACGACTTGACCCAGCGACCAACAGGAGAAGTTTCAACGTCGGAAGTGTCGCTCCAGTTAGCTATCCGAGCTCTTCGTTGCCTTAGTAGTATCGCCAAAGGGCTACAGGCGCCCAATGAATCAGTCGATCTAGATGCTAGCGACGACAGCCCTCGAATCGCCACTAATGCGGATTTGAATCAGATACAGATTGACATCATGGTAAGCGTACCACCAGTTCCCACATTTGCATCAAGCAGATGAGCACGAAAATAGAAGTTTATTAACTTATCTTTAGAACCTTCTCGTCCGACTTAAGGAGACATTTTCGAGTAACCCGGAAGTTGTCGACGTTATCTGTGGCATTCTTCGTGCCGGGTTCTCCGAAACGGAACCGGGGCCGTTCGTATTCCCTCCCCAGATGGTAACAGAGTTCATGACTAGCCGATGGGGTAACCGTGTTGCCACCGTGGTGAATACAGCAAGCGTCTTCGTGACGTCTCTTCACAGTGGGAGTCAGAGGAAATACCTGGGAGAGGTTCTCGGACGACTCCTGCCTTGGGTATTTGGTTTACTGAGTCAACTTTCCGGTGAGTTGCTATTCTAATGGTCTGAACAAGAGGAATAAGGGGGGGCGCATAATTAGCAACCCGTTTTCATTCATTACCTCTCCCACTTATCATACATTACTAATGGAAAGAGTAGAACCTGAGCAAGATCCCGAACTTGCACAATATGGCCTTGAGTTTGCTCAGAGAGTTATGAATAAGCGTCCGGAGGTACTAATGTCTCAACACTCGAACATGCTTGAATTCCTCTTCATGTTCGCCCTGAAACTGCTGAATGGGAACGAACCGTTACCCAAAGCAGCAGCGGCAGACTTCTGGGTTGGTAGCTCCATTGTTTCTCACCTGCAAAAAAGGCACAATAATGCTAATTCACGGCTATTAGACTGCATTTATTTCAATCAAGACTGATGACCAAAATACTCAGGCCATCATTAATAATGCGATGTCCTACTTAGGGCCCAAACTCTCCGAATCACTTATTCAGAACATTGGGGGCAAAGCGGCTAGGAGCGAACTAGATAGGCTGAGCGAGCCGCTCAAGAAGCTGGTAGCGCAGCACGTCCAATCTCGTCAATGGCTACAGGCCGCCCTCCAAGATCCAGCGTTCCCCAGCGACAAAGTGTCTCCGGAGGATAAGGAACTATTCTTGAAGAAGATCATCATGTGAGTTTGTTCCTTAGAGTAATTCCCTGAGCCTTTCTATCTGTCAGGACTAAACCTTGAACACAGGCTTCGCGGTCAACGCGCTACAAACCAGGTCGTAAGAAACTTCTGGTTGGCTTGCAGAGGCTCCAACTTTGCCTATGTATCGTAATAGCTTGCTCGGATGGGGACTTGATTGAGTTCTCGAGCGTACTTAGCTACGGAGATAGGCAGTTGGACAGCGGTCGGTGCTCGATGGCTGGGTGTAGCGTGGCGTATTTGCGTTAGTAGCATGCTTTGCTTAGCTCGTGCGTTGAATGATATTGGTCTGGACTATCGTGGATTCTTAATTTTACAAGTGAGCTGTTCTATGCTGTGTTATGCTGTATCGTAACAGAGATAATACATATTTTATCCATGGATTCTCATCAATCATTCGACTAGCTCGGTCGCGGCGCTAAGCCTACAGCATGTCGCACTAACTTCATAGTCTGCTCCGCGTTCTGGCGCGCTGCCTCGGCGCCTTCGGCCTCGATCTCGTCGAGCCACTTGCCGCCCTTGCGATGCAGGAAGTCATCGTACCGCTCCCTCACGCCCTCGAGCTCCTTGGTAACAGCCGCCACGACGGCTTCTTTCAGATCCTTGAGCGTGGCGCCGGCGTACTGGTCGGCTAGCTCCTGGGGGGTCAGCCTCTGCCCTTCTTCGCGAGAAGTAGACGGCCCGCATTGCGAGAGCAGTCCGAGCAGATTGGCGACGCCGGGGCGAGTGTCGGGCTCGTAGGTCACGGCGTTGAGGCTGTCCGTCACGGCGCCCATGATCCGGGTCCGGATCTCGGAAGCCGGAGAGGTGATGAGGATCCGGGAGCGGTCGTTGGGCGTTGATTTGGACATTTTGTTTTGGGGGTGGGCTAGGGACATTACGCGGGGGTAGGGGGCTATCTCGATCAGTAACCTCTCCGGGTATATAAGACAAAAGAAGGAAGAGAAGTATGGAAGTGAGGGGTTAGAAACGACAGGAGGCATACCTGTAACGGTCTCGGGGGGCACGAGAATTCTTTTGTAAATGGCGTTGAAATTCGTGGCGCATTCTCGCGCAAACTCCAGGTGCTGCTTCTGGTCCTCGCCGACGGGGACGTGAGTCGCCCGGTGTACCAGTATGTCTGCAGCTTGGAGCACGGGGTATGAGAACAAGCCCAGCTTCAGCTTCGTCATGGCCAGCTCGTCGACGTCGGCTGGCTTATTGTGTTCCGTAAGTTTTTTCTGTAAGTCTACGTTAGGTCTTTATCCATCATCGGAAATACCTCGTCGTATTCTGGACGAGGAAGATTAGAAGGACAAGCCAGCTTACCTTCCATTGCGTCATCCTGCCCAGATACCCCATGGATGCCGTGCAGCTCAAAATCCACATGAGCTCGGTGTGCTGGGGAACGGAGCTCTGGAAGAATATCGTTGATCCCTTGTCCGGATCTAGGCCGATAGCCAACAGCGCGGCCATCATCTCACGGCGGCGCAGGCGTAATACCTCGGCGTCCTGAGGCACCGTGATGGCGTGTAGGTCTACGACAGAGAAGAGTAACCTGTCACCCGAGCCTGAGGTTTCTGTATCGTCTTGTAGTCGCTTCCATTGCCGCAATGCTCCCAGGTAATTCCCTATGTGTGGCACTCCCGTGGGCTGGATCCCTGAGAAAACGACGCTTCTCTTCCTCTTCTGCGTCACCTCTTGTTGCTCGCTGTTAGTGCTGGTAGACTCATTTCGCCTTTGTTCTTGGGTCACGGAGCGCAAGATTTGTTTTCGCGTTGAGCCAGCGAGGGGCCTGCAGCGGGCGCAAAGTGTTGAGCGCATCTACCCCAGGGCTAGCATTCGAGTCTTCAGGAGCGTATTATAAAACAGCGGTTTAATGTAAGATTTTGAGGCTGGTTGCTGCACTTTTGACCGCTTGGAGTCTGGACGAATAATGAGCAAGAAACGTCTCATAATTACTGACCATAGGGAGAACGAGCGTTTATAATGCTGGGTGAATATACTTACATATCCTTATATTGTAAATTATAGAGTGCGGTCATCTTCATAAGTCCGATTATTGAAAATATTCTCAAGTGAGTCGATTGGAGCTCGGACCAATTAGAGTGGATGCCGATGCCTCCTTTCTCCCCTTTCTCCCCTAAGCAGCACTCCAATGCCTAGGTACCTACACACAACTCACAAATCATAACATATTCAAGTGCTGTATGGTAAAGGTGATGAGTTCACGAATAATACGAATTGGAATACATTCAATTGTATGTTACAGGTGCAGAGAGACAGCACGCCATCTATTTCGTATGTCTGAATCTCTCGCTTGCTAGCAGCTCCTTCACCTTCTCTACTGTGCCCAGCGTCTTGTCTCTTCCGAAATGCTCCATCTTCTGCTCTACTATCTGCTGCAGAGACTTGGTTTCTGCGTCCATCTGCGCACCGGTACCTGAGTCCAAATTAGCCAACCATACATACCCTCATGACTCCAAATTTTAGAATTCAAAGACTTACCAATCTTGCCAAACTCCCACACATTTGCCTTCATACCAATACCGTAATATGCGTGCTTTTGCAGATACGCCAACCAGATCTGCACCGTCTCCGGGTGTCCATCCCTAATCTGGATCAACCTCCTCCTCGTGATTCTCTCAAAGTTCTCCTGCGACTTCTTGAAAATGAAATGACTCCTGGGTACCGTCCATCGCTCCGTGATCTTGGGCAGGGGCACCGGCCCGAAAGCTGGGAGGTTTAGATAGTATGCGGCTCGTAGGGCAAAGTCGCAGAAGAATTCGAGGTTAGGGATGCTGAAAGACCGCAGCTGCAAGTCGCAAGACGGCACGCCATACGGAGCTTCTCGTCGCAGCGGCTGAAGGTACAGAGCTTGGACAGCCCTAGGAAGTCGGACTTCGTCCTCTTCTCGAGGATCTGGGAGCTCGTTTCTGCGAAGTGTGTAAGTATTCGTATCTTATCCGTGGCGTGGAATTGATGCCCGTACACAAGCTGAGGAGGTCCGGATTGCGACTCGGAGGTAGGATCGGCTCTGTACACATGTTAGACCGCTATCGGATAGCCAATATATACTAAGTTGAGAACTGCGACATACACTGAGGCCTGTGACCGGGCACTCACGAGGGGTGCTATGGCATGTCGCGGTTGGCGGACCTTTCAGACGTGAGTTAAGCGGTTCCAAGGTTCCTTTGATCAGAGGAAGCCTACCAGTGGTCTAGACAAGGCTTGCCGTATCGGCCGGGCTATTGATGGTCTGGTCATACTGTCGCAGTTGCTATTCTCTCACGTTCTCGAGAGTAGTCGAACCGCGCGATCTTGAAGATTGACGAGAAGTGGGACTCGGCATGACAAGCGCCGCAAGGGCTTGAAATATGATATGTTATCGATAACCAATAGTGTAGAGATATGCATATAACCGGTTAGTAGATTAGAGTTATGCAATGCATAGCTCAGCATTATCAGCTGTATCATTTATCAAAGCTCCCTGCATCTTGACCCCACGTTAATTGTTGATTACTGCCTGCCAACGGCGACTTTTACAACAATTTACAACGCCCACGCACACACACTTCCCAGCTTCGACGTCTGACGATACAGAAGGTCTGAACTGTCAAGATGGAGGTGGCTATGAAATCATGGGGTAAGAAATCTTCTCCCACCTCCTTCCCACTACTGCACCCTACCTTCATAAGCACGGTACACTGACAGTTGCCCCGCTAGAGCTGGACAACGACGTTAAGCTCGTTGATCCTACACGAGACGCTCTCTACAACTATTCCCCCGGCCGACAAGACAATATCAATTCTGAGAAGCCGTGGAAAGATAACCCTCACCACTTTAAGCACGTGCGCATCAGCGCCGTCGCGCTCATCAAGATGGTCATGCACGCGCGAAGCGGCGGTTCTATCGAGGTCATGGGCCTGATGCAGGGATACACGGACGGCGACACCATCATCGTGACCGACGCCTTTGGCCTGCCGGTCGAGGGCACAGAGACTCGCGTCAACGCCCAGGACGACGCCAACGAGTACATGGTCCAGTACCTACAGCTATCGAGAGACCAGGGCGCCCGTCAGGAAAACGCAGTCGGATGGTACCACAGCCACCCGGGCTACGGCTGCTGGCTCAGCGGTATCGATGTTGGCACCCAGAGCATGCAGCAGAAGTTCAACGATCCCTTCGTCGCCGTCGTCATCGACCCCGATCGCACCATAAGCGCCGGCCGCGTCGAGATCGGCGCTTTCAGAACGTTCCCCGAGGAGTACAAGCCCACCTCCGAAAACACCACTTCCTCCTCATCGGGCCAGGCCGTACCCCTTGCCAAAGCCGAGGACTTCGGCGCCCACGCGAGCCGATACTACTCTCTCCAAGTATCGCACTTCAAGTCGACGCTAGACTCGAACCTTCTCGAGCTGCTCTGGAGCAAGTACTGGGTGCAGACACTCTCCCAGAACCCGCTTCTGACGAATCGCGACTACGGAAACAAGCAGTTACTGGACTTGGGCTCTAAGATTCGCGAGGCGACATCAACGTACCAGCGTAACTCTAGGGTGGGTGGTATGCATGGAGGCAGTGGCAAGAACGGGCTCGATGCCGAGATGGACAAGCTCGCACGCACAAGCCATTCCATCTCCATGAATGAAAAGCAAGGATTGATGGCGGTCGAGGTCAAGGCGAAGCTTTTCAATGGCTTGGGTAGTACTGCTACCGATGCCGCTACAACAAAGACGTGAAGAGATAGGGGCGCCCATTAGGTGTGTATTTTTTTTGGTGTTTACGAGGCTGGGCCTATCCATGGCGGTGCCTCTCATGAGATATGAAGCATTAGACGGCGTTGGGACGGACTGAGATTTGATTAAAAGGATAGTAATGATACAGAGCCATGGTGCTTCGCGTCTGAAGCATGTGCTATACCCAATACCCTTTTACATCCGAAACGTGATTCTTGTTCCTAATTGTGAGGTACCTAGGTAGGTTAGAAACAGCCGGACTCGCCCTATCATTAGTTCTCCCCGGAATTCAGCTCTAGGCTCTTGGCAATCTCATACGACTTCTCGACTCTCCTCATAGTCTCCTCCTTACCCAATAGTGCCATACTCGGTATCAGAGCCAGGCCGGGCCTGGACGCAGCGACGACCCACCGCAGGAGATGGTAACCCCAGAGCTGAGGCTCGGAGTTGCTGCTAGCATCTGGAGTCGCGTATACGGATTTGATGAATGACAAGACGGATTTCTCTATCTCGTCTTTCTTCCATACCTCCTCGTCAATTTTCTGCAGTAGATCTCGCAGTGTTGCGACGAAATCGGAGACGCGCAGTTTTTCGCGCTTTAGCGATGGCACGGGGGCTCTGTCATCGGCGGTGGATTCCTCCTGTTTGACGACGTGAATCTCGTGTAGGTTTGCGAGGTCCTCTTGGAAGTTGGAGTGGTAGAGAGCGTCCGGCACTTGCCAGATGAGGCATCGATTCCGTGACACGTAGGCTTCGGCGTCCTTGTAGTTCTGGATGTCGGACTCGAGGACCTTCTTGATGTAGTCCCTTGACACGATTGCGTCGCTGCCGTCGTGGCTGGGTTGGGGCTGCGCGAGGGGTACCATGGACCCAAGCTCGGCTGCCACACCGTCGGGGGAGGCGGATTCGTTCCTTCGTGCTTCTTCGCACTTCCGGACGCGGGCTTCCACCGCGGGGAGAACGATCTTTGAAACAGCCTCGGGGCCGGTTGATTTGGCGAGCCGCTTTATGTGAGCCTTCTGCAGGAACTCATGCTTGTCGTTCACCGTGATATCGCCCTTGGTGAAGCTGAGATGGAACTGTTTCTCCTTCGCATTAACAACAATTTTCCGTTTGGGGGTTTCGAGATGATAGCACGCTACTACTGACCCTGCTGACCATCTCATCCAAGTCCATGACCTCCTGCTGTCCTTTGACGCCTTTCCCTACACTCCAACCCAGCAGCATGACGTAGTTCAACAGCGTAGCGGGTAAGATGCCGCGATCCCTCCAGGAGGCGATGTCTACGTCGCCGTGGCGCTTGCTCAGCTTTTGCTTGTCCTGGTTCACCAAGAGCCCTACGTGGGCGAATAAGGGCTTCTGCCAGCCGAACGCGTCGTATAGCGCAACGTGTCTGGGAGTGGACACGAGCCATTCCTTGGATTACCGGTCAGCCATCGATCTACGAAATATGCGGCTAAAGCGACTTACTGCTCCTCGGATTACGTGCGTGATCTCCATCAGATGGTCGTCGACGACGTTGGCGAAGTGATAGGTAGGGTATCCGTCCCGCTTCATGATGATGAAGTCGTCCTCTGGGTCGGGTTTGGTGTACCGTCCGTAAACGAGGTCGTCTACTAGAGGCCGGTGACCGCATTTGAAACGGACACAATGCGGCTCTCCATTCGCTGCCCGTCTGGCAGATACATCTGGCGGTATGTGCGAACAGGTTCCGTTGTATATGGTCGGAGTGCCCTCCTGTATACTTATTGACCTCATCTGGTCCAGATCTTCAGGGGTACAGAAACATCGATACGCGCGGCCTTCGTCGAGTAGCTGCTCCGCGTGCTTGTTATACAGCTCCAATCTTTCCGACTTTTGAGTTGTTTCAGTACGATTCAGTCGAGATGATGCATTGTGATAAGAGATACCTGTTTATAAGGGCCAAATGGGCCGCCAACGTCGGGACCTATAAGCAGTGACGAATGAGAATCAGACTATCCGCTGGACTGATATGAATATCTCACCTTCGTCCCAGCTCAGACCGGCCCATTTCAGGTCTTCGTATAATCTTCTCTCGGCATCTGGTACGATTCTAGCCTAAGTTATATTAGACGGTCAAACCCTCAATTCCAAATGCGTCGTTCGAACTCACCCGATCCGTATCCTCTATTCGTAATAGAAATTGGCCGCCGGTCGCTCTCGCGAGCAAATAATTGTACAGAGCTGTCCTCAACGACCCTATATGCACATATCCAGTTGGGGACGGCGCAAATCGCGTCCTTGCTGGCGTATCGGGGAGAGTGCTGGATTTCGGTTTATCAGGCGCTTTGGTCCGGCCTGAGAATTTGAGCCGTTTAAAGATGAAGATGTGAGGCGGCCGGGCTAATAACGAGCGGCATAAAGGACCGCGTATGATACGGAGACTATTCATTGCCCGTCGTATTCTTCCCTCGTCATCGTATCACCACATCATAATATTCGAGAGAGCGGTCGCTTGTTCACATCAGATTGATTGCTTGTCACTTGTTCTGTTCCCCCGAATTCAATGAAAAGTTTTTTTTAGAAGGATGAATATTGACTTAGATGAAACCATCATGCAACTATACAAACAAGGATACACTGATACATGCATATGCAACAATAACCCTTCAGCTATCATTCTTATATCGGGTCTCAGGACGACCACACCGGGGTTCTCGCCGGTCTTCTCCACGGTTTTCATCTTCACTGCATCATACAGATCCCTTCTTCTTTCAAGCTTTCGTATTCATTGCAACATGATTCCTCGCTAGACACGCCATCCTCAAGTCCGCCACTAAGCCACATCCTCATTGAAAAATACCGAAGGAGCTTAAAGCTACCCAGAAACTGAACCGGCGGGTTAATAGGGGGGATGTGAGATCAGTCGGGCTCGTTTCTTGACACCTACCACAGTTTGCGAAAGTTTGCAAACAATGACTGCCTCAAGAGGAAGCGGGGCCTAGTTGCGGTAGCAAGTGCCGCGAGGAAAGAGATGTGAGCGTAGAGAATGTCGACCGGCCAATGCTTAAGGGGTGCGATCAATGAATAATGAACTGGTTCTCGTTTCTACCTGCTATGATGTTGTTAGCTATGACAACTTGATCCATGATGTTCTGTTATCGGCACCTACGTGATCCATGGGCATGAACGTCAAGCAGTTCCCTAGGACGCCCGTTTGGCATTGCTGTCGCTGCTGACATAGCGAGATTGTACCAAATCTTCGGTGTTCTTTGGAACACTGGTGGCGTTGAAATTGGAATAGGGAATGACCTCCAAGTCTGAAATGGGAGATGACGCCGTCGAAGAAGTTCAAGTCAACCTCTGTTTCCGTGCTTGGAAAGTAATTGTGGGAGATAGGTTGTAAACGAGAAGGTTAATTCTGCGTCATGATCAACCGATATCTACCTAGGTAGTTATTAGCACGAGATTGCTTACATTGAATGTAAGAGAGAGCATAATTACCGGGACCAATGTACTCCGGAAGTAGCGCCGGGTTTATACGCCTTGCTGCCAGAGGTGTGCGTCTTGAGGCTCAACAATTTGCTGTTGATGCCTTCACCGGGCCTCTTGCTGAATCTGCTGCTGGCAGTTCCCTTTCCAGAGGTTGTAGCAAGGAAGAAGAGTTAAAAGAAGAAGGAAAAGTAGGGATATGTCAGAAAGGTGTATTTAACGATGATAGTTATTTTGACTTGAAGAGTACGATGACAGCTAGTGTCAGGAGTTGTCCCTGGAGGAGCTGAGACAGCAGAACAACTTTTCGGAACCTTTTCCCGAGTTCGCTCCATGGGTCGAGGTACAGGTACCAGGTGATACCCTTCTCCGATAGCTTTAGCGCTCTGCTTATATCAAAAGAGGGCTCCTCCCTGTATTTAGGTTCATAGTTCCTTGCGGAACGACGTTGCTCTTAGCCCCTTGCTAGGTCAGCCTCGTGACAGTAAGGTAAGGACGATAGGAAATTCAGTCTTGACATACCGTTTGCAAGGATGATATGACTGAACACCCTGTGGGCATGTATACATTCCCTGCATTCCCAAGGATTGTATCAGGGAGCGAAATCCATGGAAAAGCCTCTTCGAGAAATGAGCTGGGACGGGGCTAACTTTATGGAAGGGGTCAGACATACCACTATGGCCAATGTTGAATTGAAGATTCAATTCCATGGACGCTGATGGTCCTTCGAGGATGCTTGATCCTTATTATTCACCTTCCATAGGTCTTGAATAGTCAATGGACAGTGGAAGGGGAGACTTGGAGGTTGGGTCTGGTCAGGGGCCCGTAAGAGTGCATTCCATCATGGAAGCAAGAGAATCAGACAGGATTGGGCGCTGAGATACTTGATTTAATATCTTCAGCGACCCGAGACGATCGTCTTAAATGATCGTGTATGTGAGAGAGGGTGTAGGAAGAAAGTGAAGAATGAGTTGTGAGAAGAGGACGCCAGAAGGAAAAGACACCTTGGAATTAAGTGTCTGACAACCATTAAACACAAGACAAAACGCGCTAGATGGCGCTGACGACATATTACGACCTCTTATTATCCGAATAGAAGCGTCGAGTCAGCAGTTGGCACGAACATATAGGCGGTGGGTTGATATAGTAGGTGCATATTCAGAACCATACATCAGAAGATACTACGTCATCCTGGACTGATTCAACCAGTGAATGGACTAATCGCGAGGCATTTAGTAAGGTTTTCGCTTAAAAAAACTTCACAGGAGTACGTTTATGTATCTGTTGGGCAACTGCATCTAAGGTACAGGCACCTCAACAAGACTTTTGAGCGTACCCAGTCCGGCACACCTACCTAGGTACCTACCAATGGAAAGTACGATTACGTCTGTTTAGAAGGCGTCATTATACGTAGTTGTCTAGCTCGATTAACTTTTATGACTGCGTCTCCTGATGGATGGTTGTGGGAAGGATGGTGTTAGAGTCAACGGGTAACGCAACATACCTATGACTGCACCCAGTCCTCAATCAAAGATAAAGAAGGTATCGAACATAACGTGCATTACATAGAATAATACTGCAATAATTTTTTCGTAGCTCAAGTTAACTATAATCGACTGTCCAGATTACTCTCCCGAAAGCCCCAGGGGCTCAGGGGTCCAGGGGTAGATCTACTGGAATAGTACCTAAATATGATAGTAAAGACACTGATATTCAGAGCGCAGATAGGCACGTCTCGTCCTTTTACGTGAAATAATCTGCTACAATTGAACCAATTGACATTCTTCACTAAGCATGTTTATTACTATCACTCGAATGGGTATCCATTGCTCTACATGACAGCGAGAAAACTTGTATGTTCCATGTAAACGGTGCCATCACGATCGCATAAAACAAAGAAGACCTGTATGTCAAAGATCGCCTCCAAGTCCTAGACCCATGGTCTGCCTCTGCCCAGTATTCAGCACTTCCTCCTATTAATTTCTGTCCCGACTTTTCAGCCTCAAGGGATTTTCCCTTCATGGCCTATAGGCATGATACTGCGAAGAGTTAGCTCGGCGATTTTGAGTACAAGTGTGGTTAACACGAACCTCAGCAACGGAAGTGTGCTAGACCAATAACAAATCCGTCCCATTCGTAACTTTATGTAGGATGACTTGTCGTCTACTACCCCGTAATAATTCCAAATGAGTGCAGATGCTGCTCCAATGGCTATCTCTTGCGTCGGAAATGTGTAGAAGCAGAAAGGAGTCGAGCCCAGCTGTGCAGGGCTCACAATTCTTATTTGGCCTGGACAACAATCCCGGTAGGCAATCAACAGGAAAGATCGAAAGGGAATGGATCCAACATAGACGAAATTCTGTGAACAAGGCGCCTGCCTCGTTCAATGTACCGGGCGTTTCGCGCTTGCATAGTTATTCGTGTAGAAGACACCCGGGTGCTCTTGACAGCAATGACCCCTTTCAACTTAGGTAGTGAAGACAAGCTGTTGGGGAACTGAATCCAACTGATGGAGAAATTTGTGAACTGAAGAGTCCTTCCGAGGACGATCTGTTAACTTTGGCATAGGCAGGTCGAGCTTCCGCTGCTTTGCCCGTGAGAGATCCTCTGCTGGTTGTGAGTCACACCGTTCGGGGGAGACGAGATCACAGTAAGCACGTTTCTTTGTAACTGCAGAATGTAGTTCCGAAAGCTGGGAATCGGCGACGGATGTCTTGATTCCGTAATCTGACGGTATGGAGATTGACGATGCCAATTTTGTAGAACTCCGCAGTCCTTTTCCAACGGCTAGGTCCTTTGGAGGGACAATAACCGGTGCAGGCGTGTCTTCCTCTTCGTCGAAACTGCGCTCCTCCGCTCCCAAGCGAGCCTCTTCAACCTTTGAGGGGAGAGTTGAATGTGTTTCGGTCGATTTTGATTTCCGTAGCTTGGGAAACTCTTCGTCGATGAGATCTTCAATGAAGTCGTATTCGTTAGGGTCTGACAGACTTGAAGCTCTTGTGGGTTCGCATGGAATATCGAGATCATCCCAATCAGAATCGCTGTCCAGGTTGTCGTGTTCACTGCTAGAACAATATTCACCATGGGCTTCTTCTTCGCAGTCGGACATAGCAGTAATTGATCCAGGTTTGCAGCAGCCACAGTTGACAAACTCACTCCATGCGTCACACATCCACTCGAATCGGCGTGTTGAACAGGACAATTTACTGTCAATCGGCGCGAGGGAATTTCCGTTACGGTTGGAGCGGAAAGATTCGTCTTCCAATTCACCATCGTAAGAGAAGGTCTCGCGATCGTTGAGGCTTACTAATGTGAGAGCCCGTGGGTGCTGGAGACATTGCATATTGAGTCTGTTCGCTGTCTCTGTGGCCTGGTGGAGACGGAGCCAGTTGAACAGACATTCAGAACACGGCTTCCACATGGGCCAAGCTGTAGCTCGCCGCTTGGAATTCTGCTGTTGACCAAGGTTGCCGATGTTGGAGAAGACAGAGGAATTACAACGACAGAGGCGAGAGATGGTGCATTTTCGTTGGTCGCACGGTGGGCCAGCAATCTGAAGAGCGCGATTCTTGTAGAGGATATAGACACCCTCTTCGGGAAAGTCGGGGTTGAGAGGAGCTTTTTTGCTTCCTGAGATGACCTCGTACTGGAATTGACTATCGAGGCCATGAAAGGCAGCGATAACGGTGACAGGTTGGCATCTGAACGCCTTGCAGGCGATGAGGCCGTGATGCGAAACCATATCGAACTTGACGAAAAAAGCGAGGCTGAAATGATCTTGCTATGTCAGTTCAGAATCCGGCGACGGATTTGGTGAATGAAGACGGTCTTTTGTTGAGTTGACGATGGCGGAGATATCTGTGTGGGGATTGCCGGTGTTGTGGGTGAGGTCGTCGACAGAAACGTGAGAGGAAGAAGGAAATTGTAGGAAAGGTCTGAGAAATTAGGAGTCGAGTGTTTCCTCAGTGATGTGGCCTCGTCTAGGTAACGTATTGTTGCTTGGGGATATTGGGACGAATATAGGTCGCGACGGAGACTGATGTCTGCGATTCAAGAGTTTGGCGAGATCGTTGATTTCGGAAGATGAGACTGAAATGGACTTGCTGCCTTAGGAAAATCTTCAACAGGTAGACACTGAAGGATTAGCTCGACCTAAGACTACAGCGGATAAAGTTGGGATTTTGGGTTGCTCGAGAGGCGAGGTCTCCCATCGTTGGTGATTTATGGTGGTGTACTGGAAAATGGTCTTTGAATCTTGAATCCCCTTCGATGGATCAAGGTCAGTCTGGAAGATAATTCCAAAGTCGCTTGATTTTACCGAACACAAAGCCATCTAGCTATGTCAAACAACTAATTCACCAGAAAAGCAGGCATGTAGCTTACTCTGGTTCGTAGAATGATATAGCCGAATGCTCTATATCGTCTGGAAGGTCTGGTTTCACCTGTTTATGTTAGTCCCTCTGCATGTTCTAACGCTTCGCCACTGCCAGAAAGTCGAAGAAAGTGGAGTCTACCTTTATTCCTAGGTAGGTAGCATGTATGCTGGTCTGAGATATGGGTAAAAACACCTTTAGATATCCAATGTTTCTTAGCGGGACCTGAAAAGAAAGAGAAAGATCTGGGATTTGCCCGAGCTATTGAATTAGACAGTAATTAGGAGCTGTTGGCCATACGTTAGATATATATACCGGACAATGAGAAGGCTATCAGCTTGAGCTAAGCAAAGGGATCTCAGGGCGTTCAGGTAGTGGAGGCATAGAGATTTCAGGCGTACTCGCCCCTTCTCGACGTTCTCTCAGTAGACAATGAAGACACCCTTTAGATGGGCTCAGTTTCGAACCGTTGCCTAAAGATAGATCTTCGGGGAATACGAATCGAAACTGTTGTCCATTGTCTTCCTTGGCAATCTCACTTTGAGAACCAGGAAAGCGCTGCAGTTGAAGTTGCAGGGTCTGGACATTAACCGGCCTCAAGCGAATAGGGGCTAGGGGGACACTAAACTGGAAGGCTTCAAAGACGTACATACCACAGAATAATAGCCAAATGCAGTCCAAGTAAGACTCAACCGTACTTCCAATTAGCTGTATGCGTAGCTAGAGGCAGCATAGCATGATGACCGACGTCGAGTTTGCTCGCTCTTGTGGATAATCAAAATCGAGAAAATCATAGGCTTTCTTAAAATACCTGGTTAGCGATCAGATCTGGAAAAATATATAAATCGCCGATTTTTGTCTTATAGCAAATGAATGACAAGTTTGCCATCACGGTACGTTGTTCACAACGAAAAGCGTTATCCGTGAGGCTGTCCCTACACGTGTCATAGTGTAAGTCGTACTGTACACCATCATGTGAAGCCGTGATTGGACGAACACCAGCACCAACGCACAAGTGAATCGCGTAGTAGAGATCGATCAAGGAAGGCGATAAAATACGTGTCATCGTAGAAGGCGTGTTTTATTCCCTAGCATTAAATACATGCTAGCTCGAATAACCGTCCGTAGACCATAGAGCGCAAAACCCTTCCCATGCATGCAAGTAGTTGCCGAAAACGAGAAACCGGACCCCATTTCATTGTCACCCTTACCAACCAGCAACATTTTAAATTTCCGTGGTAACCTTGGCCTTCGGGTTGGTGACCTTGACACCCAATTGCTTCGCACGCGCGATGATGTCGATTCGCTTTCTCGAGGAGACATTGTGGGCGATCCTGTTCCGTTGTTAGTTAATCCACCACCTCTGATTCGAACCACCCTTCGGAGGTAGAGATAGTAGAGGACGTACTCTGCGGCGTAGGTGCGGTTGTGCATCAACAGTAACTCGACATCTTTGGTGTTGTTGACGAGGAAGGCCTTGTGGCCGGAGGGCATCATGTGGCGGGTCTTCTTGTTGGAGCCGAAGCCGATCTAACGTCGCAAAAATCGTATTAGCATAATCATTCCCCCCCATATCCACCAGTATTGGATTCTTCCATGGCGAGTATCCTGTAGAATGTGAAGCGCGACATACCGAGGGCATGGTCATGTTGCCTCTGAATCGTCGTCGGACTCGGTTGTCGATACCCTTAGGCTTTCGCCAGCTGGAGGAGAGGCATTTGAACCGATCGCTCTGGTGGCGGTTGAAGCTCTTGGTTCCTATAGAATGAATCCGTCAATACATCGTCCTCGCAGTATTCCGTGGTAGAAGTTCCATCATGATATGCCTCTAATTATTTTCGACAGTTCGAGTGTCGAGTGTCAATCGGGAATAGGATGCGGGTCGAACATACGCTTCTTGACGATCGGGACGTGCTTCTTTGCGGCAACCATCTTGAGAAAAGTTGTCAGTTAAAAGCGACTAAGGTTTGCGAAAATTGTCTCGTGGTGGTAGAACAAGTATTTACCTTGACTGATTTCCTGTTGGTTGTCTTGATGGGGGTTTGTCGTGGTTTGGCTGGACTGTACCGCAAAATTCAGAGAGGAACCGAAAGTTTCCCAATGGCAGGGCCACAACAGCCGAATTTTGCACCAAGGGTTTTTGTTAGGGTTGGTGAAAGATCACGTGGGGAAATTTGAGAAAAGGTCTGCCGGGCCGCAATTGCAGGAATGGAAGCTGTGGCTACCTACCTAATAGTGGCTGGTGCGCTGAGCCTAGATTGCACGAGCCACCTTCACTCAATTCAGCCACGAGTAGCTAAATTCGCATTCCTCAGGGTTCTTGATATTAATATCCATCATTTTCAAGGTGATTATCATCAATTTGCATCTCGGATCGACTCATACGGAATAATGGACATGACAATCTGTTCTGCTTCACTTGCACTCGCCTGGGATTGTGTAATCACTATTTTCTGGCCGCAGTACTGTCTATATTCCAGGGCCTGGTGATCTCTACGGCTACGGCATTCTCTTTGTGGAGAGAACAGACGTCTGATCTATACTAGTTACGGGAGTATCTAAGGCAGACAAACAGTCCACTGGGAGGAAGTCTCGTCTTACCGGAAATGCCATAGAATGTAAAAAAAGGGGGATGTACTTGGTAAAATCTCCATTCGCAGAAATACCTCCACTCGAGACTTTCAATGGTCATCGTTCTTTATCCTGTTGTCATCCTCGCAACACCTCATTAATGGCAACTCGAACTGAGTTATAGCGAAATGCCCATATCCCATCACAAATCTAGACTTGCGCCCTCGTCGTTTTCGGCCTCCGTCGTACCAAAGGTCATAACTCATAACTCGTTACTGCTGCGCGCATTGCGGTTGTCCACCGGATTCGTCGTCGTCCTCCCATCCTTCTCCAAATCGAGGATCTCCAGAATTCGCGCCCATCTAATGCGGGGTTAGTATTGAACGCTTCCTTTCTTCTTGAGAATCACGGAATGAAACGTACCTCGTCAATGTCAGCATCATCATCATAAGTCACTTCGTCAACCTCCTCGGCCTTGATCTCTGGTGGAGGGGGCGGTAAGAGCTTCTGGAGAGATTCATAGGCCGCATCGTCCTTGAGCCATCCATCCTCGGGGAATTCGACCTTGACGACGAGATAGAGGTCTCCCTTGGTGTCTCCTCTCTTGTGCGGCATGCCTTCTCCTTCCACCTTGAGCACTTGTCCTGGGTGTAGGACCTTGCCTCGTGGGTGATTGATGTGGATGCCTCGACCATCGAGATGCTTGACAACCACACGCGAGAATCCGCAAAGGGCTTCGGCAATGGTGACGTCTAGATCGGCGGAAAGGTCGTCTCCAATTCTGTTAAAAACTTCATGAGGCTCTTCCTCGAGTACGAATACCAGATTGCCGGGCGTCTGATCGGGGTGTTGATCAGCTTCGCCTTCCAGCACGATGCGCTCCCCCTGGCGTGAGCCACGAGGTATGTAGATCTCTAGCGGCTTGGTCTCCAGGACAGTTCGCTTGCCCTTACACTTCTTGCATCGATCTTTCTCCTTGAAGTAGTTACCGGAACCCTGACATCGGTCGCACACGGCTGATTCGCGGGTGACGAGGCCAGGTCCAACCTGTCGGAAGGCCTCGACGACACCGTGACCCTTGCAGCGATCGCACTGTTGGGGCTTTACCTTCTCCTTACCACCGGTGCCTTTGCAAGTGCTGCAGACGACGTTCTTGTTAGCAGCGAATTTGACGGTCTTTCCCTTGTAGAGATCCTCCAAGCTGACGGTGTACTTGGATTCCTCATCAGGGCCACGTCTGGGTCGTCTGGGTCCGGCTCCGGCACCGCCCATGCCACCACCCATGCCCATACCGAACATCTGTGCTAGGATGTCGTTGATATCCACCTCCTCACCCATACCTCCTCCCCTTGAGGGGTCGAACGCGGCCATGCCATACTTGTCATACATGGCTCGTTTCTCTTCATCGCGAAGAATCTCGTAGGCCTGGGTGACGGCCTTGAACTTGACTTCGGACTCCGCGCGCTGGTCTTCGGGGACTTTGTCAGGATGATGTTGGAGCGCAAGCTGGGAGAAGAAGGTTAGTATGTATAACCCAGAGATGCTTCGTCTAAACGGGAGGATCTGTCAATCACCTTTCTGTAGGCCTTCTTTATGGCATCCTGGCTTGCGGTCTTGTCGACGCCGAGAAGTTCTTGTAGCACATAGTCAGCAACAAGGTCCGAGTATCAGATGTCGCGCGTACGACCGGGATAGGAGTAATGCATACCGTACAAGTCGACGTCTTCGCTGCCCGCACCTGGTCCAGGTGATGCCATGATCGCGAATTTTGTCTAAAGCGAGAAAAATGTTCTGGCGTTTTTCTCCGGGGAGATTATGCTGTAGGAGTTTTAAGTGGGTTTAAGGGTAGGAAAATATTTGGCGGGGCAGTATCTCGTCCCTCCCGGTTCTGACTCCGCCGAGCGTAGAAACAAGTAGGTAGGTACCTTATGTACCTAGTGTTTTGCCTTACGCGTAGATTTGGTACCTCGTCCCTGTAGGCAGAAATCATAAAAATCACCTAGCAACCCTCAGAAATAAGAAAATCTTCTCGGCAACCTTCAGGAGAGGTAATTCGGTGAAAGAATTTGCAAGGCTGAGTGGCATAAAAATCGATGTATCAATTATCAATCAGCGTATCGCTATCGCTACTCCCACACCCCCCATAAGGTGCTATGTACATGCATACATGTAGGTAGGTACGTAATTTGCGGATTTGCCTGCACTAGCACGTACCCAGGTTCCACTAAACGTACCCACTCATTGGCCAGATTCCAAGACCCTAATTCCACCTGTAAGGTTAAGGTACCTAGCCGACATCCGTACTGTGTCATCATCCCCAAGGAAGTGACGGGAGATGCATCCGTCTCAATATTATTATCATTAATACATCCATTGCATTTTGAGGTACTTGATTGCTGTTCTGCTATCGACCTAGCAAATACCATGATCTGCAATGTCTCAATAAGTAGCCTCCCTCTCTGGTCGTACAGGGGCATGGTAGCAAATTAGAACTCGTCGATAAAGCAGTAGCGGTTAGAGTTTGCTGTACCTAGCCGGTGCATATGTTCAACTTTTTAGATAGAATGATAAGCTTGATAGGTAAGGAAACTTGAAACTTAAACCATGCGTAAGTGACTGCTACCGACCGGTCACCGTCTATCGTACATTACATAAATAACCACTTACGACTCCCTCATACATCCAATGCGTCAGTTTCTACCTAGGGTAGGTATTTATCGAGAATCGACGCGGAGAAGATTACGCTTTTATGCTTTTCATGCATGGTCATCCTTCACATCAGTCTTCATATCGTCTCTTCTAATTCCACTTCCTTCCCACGGGTGTATAAACGCCATGTCCTCCCAAGCCTGCACATTTTTCTAGCGGCCTCCGTGCTCACCTGTGCCTCCACCTGAGATGAAAGAATTGTTGGATTCTACTCAGCTTTGGTGGTATCCAAGACGAGATATCCATATGACATACGGAAGAAATTGTCAATAATGCTGCCGTGACTCCAAAGTTCTCCGGGAGTTACGACAAGCATCTCGTCGAGGGTACATTCACACGTAAACTTGGGTTCGCAATACGTGTTCAGGCTCTCCCCTTGGGCACGAATTTATGACACTATGACGGGTAATCATTGACAATGCCGACAGATATGAGCAACTGAAAGCTCACTCGGAAGCTATGAACACCGCGGCGAGAGTTAGAAGCTTGGCGGGTCGCTCAATATGCGCAGCACGCGAAACGCATCTCGAAGGCATCTACTGGATGCGTATCGCTCATAAGCCTAAGTAGTGATATGTACAATGCGTGAGAAATTCAGCAACTTCTCCAGCGCGTCGATATCGACGGATATTGGATGCGGCTGTTTCAGTTTCAGGTCCTCGGCATTCCCTAGTTTCGGTTACTACGTAGACTCTACAACCGACAATGGTCGCAGGTAGCCATCAATAAGAGGAGATAAGGACGGGTTATACGAACTACTCATATCCAAGAGCTCCTTGGAGGAAGCTCTTGCTAAGGAGCTCTACGGAGATTATTCCAATATGCCTCATAGAACTCGGCGACAAGTGAATTCGGGCCTGACTGGAGTTGCGAGACAAGGCTCTGTGATCACTGACATTCGTGAGTATCTCAGCCCTTGGCTTTTGTGCTCTTGCGTTGACTGATCATCTTCATCCACACATCTCTCGAGTCATTGGCTCCCAAGACGGCTGCCAAGGTAAAGGCAGCTCAGCTCATGTAAGCCGACAGCGCCACAAATGTCATATCTCCGTAACGCAGAATCATCCTGTAGAAGCTTCTGTCGCGATTCGTCGATTCCCATCAAAGTGGCAAAGCCAAAGTCTTCAGGTCCATAATCACCGGGCGGCTTCAAGCCATGAAATTGGGTGTTGTCGTCGAGGCTACCTGTTTTACGATACATCCTGAAATAGAACTGGATGTGCACGGTTTTGGTGCCCCAGCCAACATATTAGGGGGGTTATAAACTTCACAGTATCTTCCCTGATACGCGACGAAATCAGCAAAACGGTCAGTTCTCCAAATCTCCTACTTGTACCACCTCAATGGCGCACCGGGAATCGCAGAGCAGTGATGAAGAGCGTCTACTTCCTAGAGACGGCTCCTCCTTACTGAACCCCAATTGTGCTGCCTCCAGGAAGATCTCGGAGAATACCAACTCTAGTGAAGCCCCAATAACCAACCACCCTGTACGACCATTCCGTCGGTTCTGGAGGCGAACGTTGACACTGCTTGTTATCCCTTTCGGAATTACAGCATACTACTTTGTCATATGGCTCCGTTTCAAGCGGAACCCCGACGATCCCGTGAAATATGGCAGTGCTATCGAGATCTGGATCTTCTACTCCTGGTTCGCTATCGGTGTCTTCGGCTTGGAATGGTCCAAATATGGTCTCGTCGGTGTGGAGTCCGCCATGCTTCAAGCTTCCTTCTGGAAAGCTCCCAATGCTGTGGCGCTGATGATGCACAGTGAGAGTTCCTGGAGTGGCCCAGATGGATGGCTAAACCTGCAGAAACGTCTTAATCACCGACTATGGTATCTACTAGCGTTTCTGAGCCTGCTTGCCTACGTGGCATTTCCCCTTTCAGGTCTTTCTTTTGAGACAGCGGACGGGTATGTCCCGTTAATGACTCATCCGTTAGTGATAGGGCATACTTGGGAGGATTTCAACCGCAGGCAGAAGAAATTTTATGATTCTGGTGCGTGGAAGGGGTGGGAGATTGGGTCTCCCGCGACAGTACCTGGGTTTGGGGTGATATATACTCCAGGATACCTACACCGCGAGGATTACAGCAGTTTCAAACGTGTCCCCAATACTCTACCTTTGGCTGAAGGCATTCCAGAGATATTTCTCGCTCCCCAGGCCGAAGCTCCCGTTTCAGGCAAGGCCTGGGGAATTCATGCAGGCTACAACTGTTCAATGGTGAAAGATGCCTCAGAATTTACCATTCTCGGCCAAAAATCATTGTCGTCGTTCTATGGCTCACAGGACGCGTCTTCGGATGACGACCAACTGGCATGGGTCAGGCTCAAGACCCCATCTGAGCAATTGATATATGCATTCAGCAGCTCCTCGAATGCTGGAGATGCAATCAATTTATGGGGATATGCTGAAATGGGAGTTAGCAATACGTCAACAACCACATACGACGGAACTGAACCGGGTTCTTTCAACGATAGCGGAATTGCTAAAGCGGACATCCTCGAATTTTCCCTGTGGCAAGCGCGTCTTCACGGTGCGTACGGTGACAACGACGCCGAATTCAACAGTACGCTCGACCCCGTCGTTAGGGGTATGGGTCAACCTATCACCCAAGCCCCAAACGGCAGCTTCGTGAGAAACGATAGCTTCTTCAAAATTCAAAGCATCAAGGGGTACGGTGATCATTATAATATCAGTACCGACCCTCCGGGAACTGTCATGACTCTAGCCCCTGCTATCGGCATCCGGTGCCGTGTTGTTTCAAACCTCGGCGCTGCGGAGTTAGACCCGGTGCAAACCACTTTCCACTCCTTCACCCAGACATCTAGCCCCCCGTTCAATTCCTCCAGAGAAGAAGAAGAGACGCCTCGCTTAGGTAATATCGCCCAGAATACCATGCTAGGTCGCTACATACAGATCTTCACTGCCAGCAGTTCCCCCGCTCCAATCACGGTATCCAACTCATACCTATATCAAAGCTATATCCAGCCTCATATGTTGCAGAGGTCCATCATGTTGGCGTATGCTATGGACGCCCTGCAGCTCATGTACGACGGCACATACGGGTTTGAAGGCGCATGGAGCCATACCAATTTGACATCGTCGAAACCGGGGAAGGTATTGGTGAGTGGAAGAATACCACAAGGTATAATAGCCGGCTTCTTTGCAACCTGGGCTTTCGGGTGTATGCTGTTGGGGATATCGTATGGGTTTCGTCGGAGGTGGTCTGACTCGCTGGATGGGTACAGTTTCTTCCGCTTTGGTGTCGAGTTGGCGGATAAGGTGAAAGACAAACCTGACTTCTGGGCGGCGAGGGAGTTTTATCATAGTACGACGTTGGAGTCATTACCAGGACTGATCGGAGATATGCAAAGGAATGGAAGATATGACCATCGTTCAATAGAACTGAGCAATATAGGTAGGAGACGGAAGTTAGCTACATCTCAGTAGAGGGATGTTCATAGGAATGTTTTCATGGGGAATTACAGGCAATCTCAGCTATTCACAGTACTCCCTTAGTAGCCGAAACCGTTCTTGCAAGCTGGAAGCGTCTAGATTTCAGTCCTTTCAGTTATCATTATTCCTAGCGCTGAAACAGTAATCAGATGTTTTGCGGACGTTTCTGAGATGAAACAGCTGAATTTATGATTCGATCGTATAGAGAAGGTTGGAGAATCAAAGGAACTGCATCACCATAATTATGAAAGTCCGGTGTGGTCGTTGCGCCGACGAGTATCCGGTGAAGGTCGCAGGTCTCGAAAAAAGGGGTCATTATCCGACTTATACCTTGACAATGGTTTTGAAGGATCGCAGCAGGTATTTACGGCTCCGAAAAAGACCTCGCTTTCTACTGGAGTCAACTTCGAGGGTATTCTTCGTAACACGCTTATGGCCCACCTTGGTACCAATGCGTAACTTGACAGAAGGGCGTCAACGGGTTATGACCCACATGCGGTTAATGCTACGACGTACTGTGTAGAATATAATAGAGGACATCAGATCCATATTTAGACGTAAAGATATCAAAGCGAGTATACAGATATAGAAGATTAACTTGAGCTATTGTATGATAATATTTAATTTTTAGGTGTTTAGAACAAGTGTTTGGTTTTCTATGAATTTGTTAACGAAGATCACAAGTCGTGGTGTTATACAGTGTGTCACAGTCCTAGTCGCACTTGGGTTATTTAGTTTGACAGCTCCGCCCTTTCAACACAACTGTCATGTGGAACTTGAGCATATGTACCTACCTTGAGTAGAACCATTCATGTATTTAAAAAGCCTCTCAGGATCTTCTTCCGTCGACTTTACTATTTGAACTTCTAGAGACGCGCAATCTTCTTTGCGTAGCTCTGTTTCAAGTCATGGACTCTCTTCAGCACAAAACACTCAAAACCTCTCGAGGCTTCACGTACTCGTACTATGTTTCCAACCCTGCCACTTTCAAACAAACACTGCTTCTCCAGCATGGTTTCCCCGACGATGCCCACCTTTGGGATGATGTCGTGCCGAAACTGACGGAGTATCGTCTTGTGGTGCCAGACATGCTCGGCTACTCAGGCACATCTAAGCCGACGGACCCAGCCGACTATGCCTATGCAGGTCTTGCCCAAGACCTAGTAGACATCCTCGATGCCGAAGGAATCGGCAAGGTCATATCGGTAGGGCACGATTGGGGTTCGTTCGTTGCCCAGCGGCTCTACAACTACCACAAGGACAGAGTTGAGGGTTTGATACTCCTCAATGTCGGCTACAACTTGCCGTCCGAGTCTCCGCCTGATTTGAAGCAAGCGAATGATTACCTCGAGAAGCTTGTGGGATTTCCTGCCCTCGGATACCAAGAATTCTTCATTACCGACGAAGCGCCCACCCTCCTGAAGGAGCACCTGGATCGTTTTTACCATGCACTCCATGGCGCTCCGGCCGGTTGGATGAAGGAAATGTTCGGTTCGAGGGAGAACCTGCGTAAATGGCTGCTGGACGAAAATCGGCAGGTCGAGCTACTCAGCTACGCCCAAGATCCAGAGCGTCGACGGGCTTTTATAGAACGGTTTCAGCGCGACGGGTTTGAGGGCCCTCTCTGCTACTACAAGGCTTCCAACTCCAACGTCCAGTATGACGCTGACAAGGCCCTGGGCCATGACAGGCTTGTCGTGCAAGTCCCTGTACTTTTTATTAACTGTAAGCACGATATTCTAAGCGAGATGGATCTGATGGTCCCAGCGAAGGAAAAGGGGCTCCTGCCAGACTTGGAAGTAGTCACCATTGACAGTCGACACTGGTCCCCCTTCGAAAAGCCGGACGAGGTTGCTGCATCGATGACGTCGTTCCTCAGCAGAAGATTTGCATCTAAATGAAGTTGTGGAATTGTATTCCGCACGTTAGACAAGAGCAAGCTACGTTACTGGCTGGTATTGGAGAGCCTATGAGCCACAACGTCCTGATTTAGATAACCAAGCTCAACTATCTCCTCTGAATGCTTGACAGCCGTATGATTGAAAGCCCTCATGCATGGCTAAGATAGAGGACCTATTTAAGGGCACCGTTTGGCTCATGCCAATGAAGAAGTGTCAATCTATCCTAGATTTGAACCTCCAAAGAGCCCCTTATTATGAGTCGCGGCTTTCAGAATTGTAGCCTGAGAGGAAATTACCACAAACTTGAAGATAACGTTCAGGTTGTTCCCAATGGGCCATGTGGCTTGCATTCTCAAAGGTAACCCACTTGACTCTGGGAATAACCCTGAACCACGGCTCGACGCAGATGTCAGTTATCTCATCGTATCTGCCGTTCAGGACAAGGGTGTCCACGTTGATTTGGTGCGCAATCTTCCATCCTTCCCAATCTTTGATGCTACCTGAGATGACGAGCTCAGATGGGCCCTGTCTGATATTCTGGCTGTCAGCGAATGTGTCCGCAAAAAAGATCATCATGGGACATACTTACATAGTCATATAGGCAGTAGAGTCGTCTTCCAGGTGTCTGAAGGCGGTTTCGATATCTTCCGGGCGTGGATCAAGGCGGCACACATGTTTCTTGTAGTAGAATTCACTAGCCCTCTTGTATTCGAGGCTTTCGTGATCAGAACTTTCCAGGGCCTCCCGGATATCTTGTGGCAGTTCGGATCGTAATTTGGCGCTCCCCACCAAGTAGAGAGGAACGCTTGACGGGGAACTGGATATGATCAGTTTTTGGAGCCCCTCTGGGTGGCGTGCTGCGTAGACAGCGCCAAGCATGCCACCCCAACTCTGTCCGATGACGAAGAACCCCCTTTTCCGTAGCTGTAAGTGGTCGACCAGGTTGTCAAGCTCTTGAATGAAGAGGTCGAACGTCCAAAAAGATTCGTCTCCCATCTTCTCTCGATAATGGGTGGACCGTCCACAGCCCACCTGGTCATAAAAAATGACCGGAATTCCGTATTTTTCGTAGAGTTGCTTGAGTGGTGACAGAGATTCATGACCGGATCCAGGACCTCCGTGCAGGGAAATGACCGGGGGAAGCGAGGACTTCTCAAGTTTGCCGTGGATTTTGTACCAAGTCTTGCCGGGTTTCCCGCCGTTTGGTGCTGTAAAATACACCTCGCTTTCGAAAACTTGAGCAGCTACCATTATGGAGTTTTAATGTGTTTAGCACTTAATTAGGAATATGCGTAAAGTGTGGAAAATGAAGACGCAAGCCAAATGTTAGAGAGCGCTCTTTTGAGCAGCGGTTACTCAAATCAGAAGGTGACATTGATCATCTCTAGGAATGCCACGCCTCGACGATGGCTGACGACAGCAGGAGGCGGCGTCTATGTATGAAATGCCCGGATAAATCCTTTATCCGGGGTTTCGAATACAAGTCTTATTAGGTACCAAATTTTACAGCAAGGATCGCATCCCTCGACTTGTTGCCTTGCGTGACTGGGTTGCTGAGCTGGGAGAGGGCCAGACGAGCACGGATGTACTGGAACGGAATCCGGGGCTCAAGCGGCTTGCTACTTCGACATCATAGAAACATGGGTTCAGATTTATCTATACCAAGTACCTCGTTCCGCTTGTTCTATAACTTGCTACGACAGCCCCTATCGAGGTGGAAGGGGGTAAAATACGATTAAGTCTCATCTGAACAGCATGTAGTTGAAGAGCACATTGAATCTATACTAGAGCCAATCAGCTAATACGGTATTAGGACCCACATTCCTCTTTGAGTATCCGTCGCCTTCCTCTCGGGTGACCACATGGAAGTTGACTACCGTAGCGGGAAAGGGCGTTTTCCAGCAACGGTTGTTGAAAATAACAACGGTTGTTGAAAACAATCTATGCAATTAACTCCCTAATGGTTGTTGGTACGCAACGGATGTACGAAAAGGAGCTCTCTGATTGGTTAGAATTTTTTTATTGTGGGGCAAAAATTGAAAATAAAAAAAAATTCAAAAAGCGTGGGGCTCGAACGCAGCGCTTCCGCTAAGGTGGGGTAGCACAGTAGTGGAAGCGCAACCAGGACCAGGTGGCCAATCCAGCCTAGATCGCTTTGAAAACCTTACTGCAAAATATTCTTATTACCCCTCTGCAGGTAAACATTAGCACAACCAAAACTGACCAATCAGAGAGCTCCTAGGGAGCTCCCACACAGACATCCGTTGCAACCAACAACCATTGTGAGATCAACAACCGTTGCTGGAAAACGCCCTTTCCCGCTACGGTAGGTAGGTATTTAGTAGGTAATGAAAGACTAGTTAGGACGAAATAGAAAAGAGAAGGAATTTTAGGCCTTTTTCTACGTAGGTCGTGTTGTTTCTATTTGTTTCAAAGTCGATTCACCAGGGGAACCTAACGTACAGTGCTAGACCACTGGGAGTGTCAGGAGTTGTCCTTAGGGGACCTAGGAGCTAAGACAGCAGGACAAAGGGGGTTCTAGCATATGTATGGCGATCCATCTTGATCGATAGGTCCATGGTTCTTTGCGGAACAACGCTGCGTTTACCCCCCTGCTGGGTCGGCCTTGTGATAGGGGAATTTCTGCTGTCTAAATACCTTAGGCACATAGGTGTATAGCCCCAAGTGGGTGTTTGAAATGCAATTGCGCAATCAGCCTCAGGAAATTCTCATAAATTAGGTACCCAAGGTTTAATTCGTCCCCAGGCTCAGTTACCGGGGCTTTCCGGTGAAATTCAGGAGGAATGTGACTGTCATCTCCAGTATCTATCTAAGCCATCTTTTCTCTGCGAGTCAACACTCTTCAGTCTTCTGTAAGTTCTGCTTCTGCGCCGGGATTACCACTCACTCCCTCATTGGCGCGGCTGCTCGGAGCTATCTTAACTGTTCTATGGAAGAGGAACTGGTCACAGTCGTGTCATTCTTCGTGGTTGTTATTTACTGCCATGAGAGGCAGTCCTAGACAGCCTAAAAGCTAGGGTGTATTGATAATAGCGACTACCTATGTACCTAGTTTGATTGGAACTGCTTCTGTCATACTATGATGTGGTGACGGTGCAGTGATCATTCAGGGGGTGTATGTTCACCCCTTCTGCTGAATAACTGGCTAGCTCGGTGTAGACCTCCTATCTTGCCAAGTATCTGTGTGGCGATGCTTGAGTCTTATTGTGTAGTTAAGAGATATAGGACACCGTAGTTGTTACGCCCTTGTTAGATGAAGATGATGTTGTGACAGAGCAGCATAATGTGTTAATTCCCAGCATATCTATCGGTCTGGTACGAACAGGATTACTCATACAACAAACAGGTAACATATAGATACAGTATTTTTTGGCACATCCGTAGCATCGCAAACACCTTGCCCAACCGACCGTGACAAGGTAGAACGCCAGGATATGTATTCATTTCCCATCAGAAAGTATTCCCAGTTTTGCCCATGCCCAACGCCGAAATTCAAGGAAGCGGCTTCTCAAACCCACCAAAAACGATACTCCGTGACTCCGTTTATTTTATGTTCGGCGCCGGGCCGTCAATATTGAGATGGCGGAGGTGGGGCGGCAACCCGTGGAGGGCTACCCCCTAGCCTATGTAGTCGTCCTCATCTCCACCGGCGCCAGCTGCAGGTGATGGTTGCAGAGTATAGCCGCGCCCCACCCAGATGTGTGCTGCACTTCCAGTCCGGCTGAAGTACCAAGCTTCTTCACTTCAGACGCGGTTCTGACATTCGTCTCCGAAGGAAAACGGGGAATTCGAAGCCGTCTTCGAAGCTCAGAGCGTTCCTCCGGTGATGACAGGGGTGGTGGTATACGTCGTAGGCGTTCTCATCCTCGTCCAAGGCTGATTCGCATTCGCTCAGAGTTGGGCTTGCGGGCTCTAATAATGCGAATAGGGGAATCTCCGGCAAGGTTTTGGTGTTCTTCCTGCTTGGCGCCGGGATGGGGATTGGCTTGGTTTGGGTGGGGTGGGTGGTTTGGACTCTGGTGGTTGTTCGTTCTGTCATAATAGAAGATCTAACTTGCGTTGGTGATTCTACAAGTTGAAGATGGATGAATTGTCGAAGATTGTTCTCGTGCTTGTTCTTGAAGCTGTGACTAGGTAGGTATGATCTGGTGGACGAGGGGTGGAGGCAGCATTCACGATAAGATCAGTGCGATTATATACCCAGATGCTATATGTTAGTGGCCAAGATGCCGATGCCGATTTCATCACGATGAGGATGAGTCGTCCGAGCTAAATTACCGGTCAAACCTTATTACTGTAGACACCGAGCCACTCTCGTCTCATCGGGAGGAGTTGGAATAGTTTCAGAGCTATTTCGTAATGCACTCTGGTGCTTTCCAAGGTCCGTCAATTGGCAAATGAGCTCAAATGGCATGTTTTCCCGAGCTTGTGTGTTGACGATCGTACGATCGGGACATTCCGACGGGGGACGGCGGCACGGAACACAACTGTGAGCACTAAATCGGCCATCCCGAGTGTACCCGCGCATCGTTAGGTAAGCACCTACCTGGTATCTACATAGGCCGCTAGGTAATTGCATTTTCCATAAACTCAAACCGGCTCAAATCCCCAAATCGAAATTCGGGGTCGATCCGGTGACTGGTGACTGGTCTGTGCCCCGGACACCCCCGGGATCTGAAGTTGTACAGGGGAAGATCTGATCAACAGCCCTCGTCCAAACACCAGTAACACCGTGGTCTCCATTGACTATACGATATAATCAATTCAAAGAACGGCACGCGACAGGGACATATCCCCCGTGTCCGGGATATTCGGCGTTGAGACGGGAAGATCTCAATTGTGAGTCAGCCCTATGGTGTTGGCACTTGTGATGAGTTCTACGTCCGCAAACCCACTTATTTCTAGATGAATGACAGCCAGCTCCGTCTTAGGAGCGGCTTACAGATCATTGTAGGAAGTTGACGACCATCCGGGGAGACGTTGTACCTGTCGTCTGCCCGAGGCAATTGATGCGATGCGCGGTCGAAAATCAGCGATCGATTTGTGAGATTCCTTCCGACCGCAATACATAATGTCTAGAAACGCGAAACTCTTCGTCCATCGGTGATCGGTCGGGAAATGCTTCTATAATTATCCATTCGAAGCCGAAAGACGCGAACTCGATCACTACCTTGAAATTGGAGGGCTGTGAGAACGCGGAAGCCAGGTCTATGCGAGGTGCATGAACGAATTCATCTCTCGACTTCTACGGAATCGGCGAGGCCGTCGCGTCAGGTTTGCGAGACATTGTGTCCGGCTTCACTATGTCATAACATCCTCAACGGCTACCGACTTTCGCGGCCGACATCGCTCGCCAGTATTCAGGTCCTCTGGCACCCTACTCGATCTACGAAAGAGTACGCCATCTCGACCATTCCCTTATTACCATTCAGCAAACCAGAAGCCAAACATAGAACCGGGACTAGTCTAGTCAGTGTATGGGCATCGCGATGCCGTATCTGGATAAATCTACCACGGCCACCCGAGATCATACATGAATAAGCGACGCAGGTTTGTGGACAGGCAATAGTCTCACGGCAGCGTCATGAAGCTTAATGCGATGGCTTTGCGGGATGTCGGCCAGAATATCCCTGATACTCATTATATGTGCAACCCTACTTGGTAATACTGCATCCTCTGAGCGGCCAAACATAATCCCCTTGCCTCGACCGCAATGCCTAAGTACTAGAACTCATACCAAGTAGTTGGTAAGATCGAGTGTGCCCCTGGGTCACGGAAAGCGATGCAAACGTTGCCTTTGCTCCCTTCTTCGTTGGATAACGCGGGTGCACGGGAAAACCCATGGCGTAACTGGCGATCAATCTCGTCATGGCCAAGACATTGTGGTATTTCGACTTCAAACACGCTCCAGGTAAGCTTGGCGACGTTGTACTTTTTGACAAAGGCGAGTTCCGCATTCATGATGTTTTCAATTCGACTCGCGATGGGCCGTGGGTGGTGTCCACTCCGCGGAACCCGTTGGCTGAGGACTTCCCGGACTTGAAGGGGGAAAGGCAGAGTAGTATCGGCGATAAACGGCTGATCATGGAGTTAACGGGGAATGCCACGCTGACATGGTCCAGTGAAGAGTACACCTACGCTAGCTTGCGGGATCTATCTTAGTATGCAATGACTATTCTATTTATTGGATGAATAAGAATTTGGTTACTCGAATAATTGAAGAAATGTCCATGTGGAAGAGCACGCTACTAGGTATCAGGAATTATACAGCGCTACCTGCCAAAGTGTCGACTTGAGACCGTTCAGTCCCCACCACCCCTATTACCCCTATTCGATGTTACACGACTCAAGTAAGCCATAAGAATTAACTCAAATACGGCGAAATTAACGATGACACTTCACGATCCCGAAGTGCTATCAACTTGATTCTTGGAAGTCATATAGAAATCCCTGGTATATATTAGCCGTTTACCGGTCGGATGCCTAACCCGTATAGTAACGCTGCATCGGCTTTGCGTACAATTTATGTCGCTAATTCCGAGACTATAGCAGTGTCGCGTTCTGAGTCGGGTCATGAAGAAGCCCGTCCCTTCGGTCCAGACGCGACTCTTTGGGCATGGGCGGTGATTTTAAATCCGTTAAATCCATTTCCATCTCCATCTCCATCTATAGCAAGAAGAGCCAAGCAGATCTATGATATGGGATTCATCATGACTTGATCCACCCATTTCACGGCACGGAAGGGGGCAGAGTCTGGTCTTAGATAGGGTTAGGATTATATAAAAGAGACGTAGATGCAGATTGGAAGGAGTTACACTAGTAGTTCGAACCGTCGTGATTTCTCGATATCCCAAATTTCTGCGCTACCCCTTTATACTTATCGTGAGTGCGTGACGATAGTCCAACGCCAGGATGACGGCTACAACGCATCCCGAATTCGGCCATGACACGGAGGCTTTAGACGTTGCTCGAGCTTTCGCCGACAGGGTTCGAGGCAAGACCATACTAGTAACGGGAGCGAATCCTAAGGGGATTGGGTTCGCGACTCTCCAGGCTTTCGTATGTCTCACTCTCACTTGAGCCTCGTCATCCGCTAATGCAGATAGGGCATAGGCCTCGCAGTCTCCGGCGCATCTCATCCTGGCCAGCCGCACCCTGTCCAAGATCCAAGAGTCGATCGGACTGCTCAAAGCCCAATTTCCTAACGTGGACTGCCGTCCTCTCGTTCTAGACCTCTCCACCCAAAGGACCGTCCGAGCCGCAGCCGCCGAGCTCCTGTCCTGGGCGGACGTGCCCACCGTCGACATCGTCGTGAACAACGCGGCCGTGATGAACCTGCCCGAGCGCACCATCAACGAGGACGGGCTCGAGGTGCAGTTCGCCACCAACCACGTCGGGCACTTCCTCTTCACCTGCCTAATCATGCCGAAGCTCATCCGGGCCGCGGAGCGCAGCCCGAGGGGCGCCACGCGCATCGTCAACGTGACCTCGCTCTCGCCCACGGCGTCGCGCGACATCCGCTGGAGCGACATCACCTTCGCGCGCAGGAACAGGGACCTGCCGGAGAAAGAGCAGCCCAACTACGCCGTGCACCGGATGTGGGGCGAGGAGGACCCCGAGGAGAAGTCCTACCTGCCGCTCGAGGGCTACAACCAGAGCAAGGTCGCCAACGTGCTCTTCTCCGTCGCGCTGAACGCGCGGCTGTACGACAAGTACGGCATCCTGAGCTTCGCGTGCCACCCCGGGATCATCGAGACGGAGCTGTCGCGGGACGCCTCGCCGTCGACCGTCGCCGCGATTAATCGCATGAAGGCGCAGGCGCTGTACCGGTACAAGACTCTGGGGGCGGGGGCGGCGACGAGTCTTGTGGCTGCTTTGGACCCGAAGCTCGGGCTTCCTGAGACCAGGGACGGCAAGGAGAATCTCGGAGTTTATTTCATTGATTGTCAGATCTCTGACAGGGCGACTGCTTGGGCAACTTCCAGCGACGGGGCCGAGAGGCTGTGGAAGCTTTCCGAGGAGTTGGTCAAGCAGAAGTTTCAATGGTAAAGTGGATAGGGGAATGAGAGAATATTCGAGCGAAATGTTTCAATGTCTGTTGGCCTAGTTCTGGTAATAGGTATCGTCCCTGTAGCGTCCTCCATCTGTTCAGTTTGGTAGCGAAGCCAAATTTCTTTGCAGTTTCAATCCATTGTCGTGGACAAAATAGAGCTCATGAGAATTGGCGGTAGAAACCGAACCTGGGAGCTAGGTCGGTGGTTTGTCAACGTCTTGAAGCCTTGTGTTCTAAGATGGTTTGATGAAGTTTGCCAGACCTCCTTCTCCCCTATAAAGAAATTTGTTTCCCCTGAGGTATGCAAAATCCCTTGAACGAATCCCTCACTTACCCATATCCTTCCTGTGAGTTACCCACTTAACCTTCGAACGTTCTGGACGGTATTCACCTGTCAATGAAGCCAGGTCAAACATTGTACGTAATATTATACACGCTAAATGCATCGCTTATCCAAAACAATGCATGAACGCCACCGCTAAACTACACAGAACTCCAGGAGCATGTCAGGGTATTCCGAACGATAAAACCTAATGAAAAGCCCAATGCACAATACCAGCAAAATCAGACAGCCACTCCGTACCTTCCAAGGTATTGCAGTTCAAAAGCGTCAGGCTCCCCCACGGTGGTCCTCGACGACGGCGGCCCCCTGGCAGACCCCACCACCGTCACCACTGAGTTGCTACGCAGGGGACCGGGGACAGCGTTGCTCTTCTGGGTATCAACAGGACTATTGTTGAACAATGATAAACCGCCAGGGGTTCCGACGACCCCAAGCGACTTTCCCGAGCCGGTGAGGCCACCATTGGCGATGTGCTTGAACTCGTTGAGGACGACGAACTCGACTTGGAGCTTGAAGGCGTAGACGAATGAGTGTAGGACAGCCTTGAGAGTATAGTATTCGACGTAGTCGAGCACGATAACGAGCACATCAGCGAGCACGACGAGGACCTGCACGAGGATAAGAAAAGCCAGTGTTTTCTTGGCCTTGGTGTTAAGCGACAGCTTGAGTAGCTGCAGTGTACCCCACACGTAAATCGCCGATATGATAGTCTCTTGGATGGAGAAGGCCATGATCTGGATGCGCTCCATGATTTCCATGTGTTGGAGATACGCATCGTGCGTCGCCGGGTTCGATATCAAGAATTGGAACACGATAGTCGGCACACCGAACACGAACTCGTCGACGATGATCATGGCAAGGACAAAGCGTAGAATCCCCGGGCGGGACCGAACCACGAGGTGTAGTCGCGACCATAGGACGATGCTAAAGCCAAAGACCTCGGCGACCCAGCCAATCTCGGAGAGCACGGTGCTCAAGACCCAGTTCGCTTCCGGGACGCAGAACTTGAGGACGAAGCCCACCGCATGGATCGTCACGCCCCACGTCGTGCCTAACACGGACCAGAAGTACACCCCACGCCAGCGCTTGAAGGTGTAGAAGACCCAGAATGTTAATTCGACGGTGGTCCAGATAGGGAGAGCCGTGAAGACGGCAATAATGGACCTAGCATCCGTTGGTTAGTTTCGTCTAGTATGTCACGGCCGGGTCTGAATCGTCCTACCAGACCGTCAGATTCCAGGGGAGCGGGCCGGTGCGGGCAAAGGACCAATCGAACTCATCGAGCGGCACCCATGGGACCGTTATGTTTCGAACGCCAGACATGATTACAGTCGATGGCGTCAACAGCAATGAATGACGGGAGCTTGCAAAAGCTAGTTACCGACGGTGGGGGAGCGGAAGTGGAAATGGCAACTATTTGCTTATTATGATGTGGACTTGGCTTGAACCAGCGGCATGAATACGAGCTACCCAGTGACTGATAGAGCAGTGGTCGTTTGTTAAATAAACTTGTCCGCGTAATGCCATCCCAGAAAGATGGAGTAACTGATGTTATATTAGGAAAGGTTCCGGGATACCAGAACCAGTCTGAAGGTGGGACTGAGGACAAAATCACAGTGCCTCGCACCTGTCGACATTGTAGGGCTGAAGTTTGCGAAGGCGGAGACAGAACGGTACACCAAGGGGGAAAGTGCGGCGTACCGTGGTTCTGCATTGAAGGTAAGCTCATCCCTAACCTGGTTCCTGATCTTCTGAATCTTTCCTAATACAATACCACTTATCCTTCCTATCTGGCGGCTCTCGGCACAGAATACTGTCCAGGGTCAGCCAAGCCCCTACCAGGACTAGCATGTACGATGCAGTGAAGCATGCTGTTTCGCCTATCGAGTCTAAGACATATAATTCTCCGGCCGGCGTCCCCGTAGATTTTCTTCAGCTCTTTATATATTTAGGTGGAAGAAATGGAGAGTAACGAAGCGGATTGGGGCGCCTGGGTATGCCTTGTCAGTGCGGTGGGGTATAGCGACGGCCCGCTATGATCCATCGTCTGGTGGAAGGAATGGGGATAACCGTAAGAACCGGGGGAAAGACGCAGCCAGGCGAACATCCATGGATGCTAATGAATAGCTAGCTATGCAGCTATCACCACGACTGGCTCCGTCTTGACTACCCTCGGCCCTATTGCGCCTTCGAGTGGCACTGCTTACGTAGCTGTCAGACGTGCATATCGAACATAATTTTGTCTAATAGTTGACTAAATCCGGTGGCATCGTGCGTCGGTGCTAGTCGTATTACGTAAGATTCTTCAGGAGACTGAGGGATAGACGCGCGTATTGGCCGACCCTTGATCTATACCCGTAAAGCCTTCATTCGTATTTGCATATAAAGTAATGGCATTGCGACCTTTCAAGTACTATAACGAAGATGTACTGCAAATTGTCTAGTTGAAGTTGTAGCTTGGGTCGCTGTCTCCTCGACGGCGGAAAAGGTTCAATGTTGCAGGGACATACATAAGATTCAGCTCCACCAAAACTTAAGCCAATCAGACTTTGAGTAAGATTCAACAAGAACCCTTCGGCCAATCGGATTTAAGCGGAATAGAATGAAGTTAGTTCGCAGATAAGGAGATAAAGTCAAACATCCATTTTGATCACACCGAAAAGCGTGGCTAGAAACACTTCAAGGAAAAGCAAAGTGTGTTCACTGTCACACGTATTGTTCTTCTCCTAAGGAACTACAACTCAGTGGTTACAAGAGATTCAATAAGCTAGATGAGATATAGAGGTTGCTTTAAAGCTGAAGAAACATGAGGAGTTCTTACATAAGATGACAAGAGGAGACGGGGATGAATAATCATTCATTCAAGAACCCGCCGAAGGCAATGGATTACTCACCTAACCTAGGTAGATGACCTTAGGACAATTACAATGGGCTGATTACTGATTCATGCGGCAAGACTTTCCATATCGTCAGAGATGGGCTTCCCAGCTCCAGGACATCACGTTATACAGGTAAAACACGCTAGAAGAGTGAGAGTAATATGTATATACATCCCTAGTATAGGTAGACCCTATATGTGTATCCGGTACAAGAATTTTAAACCCAAGAGGCCCCCAACAGAGTAAATGTCAGGCCCGCAGAGGGTATATCACATACGAATGAGTCCCGAGCCAACCAGTATAACTACCTAGGTACCTAGCCAACTCATTCATCAATGGCCGTGCCCGCCCCCATTACCATGGCCTCGCCTAAACCACCTGCGCACCGCACCAGGCTTGCTCGTCGGATACGTATCCGCCTCCGACTTGATAGGAGCTGTGCCCGTAGCATAACCGCTTGGGAAAGGTGGTTGCACCGTGCTTGTGACAGTGACAGTTACGGTAGGAGCATCGCACGCACACGTGCTCGCGACAGAGCCCTGCGAAGTCTGTGTCTGGTACACAGTACGCGTGTTCGTTGTGGACGACGTCAAAGTCGTAGTATCGTCAGACGATGAAGAGTCCCCAGGGGAGTTCTTGGGAGCTGAAGGCGACGCCACGGGGTGGCTGACAGGAACCACAGTCAGTTCAGTTGCTCTCAAAGAAGTTGAATGAATACTGAGCAGATGATCAGGAAAGCGCAAGACAGAGGAACTGACCTTGAAGCACCACTGACTTCAAGAGGTGCCGAGGTAGGAACCATCGCTACGGTGCTGGAAGCTTCGCTCATCTGGTAGCTTGGGACGTCTCCGGCTGGCGAGGACACCGTGTAATAGCTAGTAGGGACCGCGCCGGACGACACCGACGCGGGGGGCCCTTGTGGTGGTGTAATTGTATCATACTCGATGACCGTCGTGTAATAATTACCAAGTGTCACAGTTGTTCCCGGTTTCGTTATGCTCGACGCGGTGGCGGCGGTTCCTCCAGTGCTAGTCGTGCCAATCGCTTGAGTTGGGTACGGTATCGGCATGTCGATGAAGCTGATTGTCGACGTCACCACGATCACCGAGCCACTCAGTGTATTGCTGAATGTGACAGTGGCAGTGCTATACCGCGATCCCCCAGCTACGGCCGGAACCGATGTGCCTGGAACACCCTTCGATTGATCTGCCACGGGACAAACTGTGGTAGACACAGCGACGACCTCGGTTGTCACTGAGCCTTTAGCAGGACAGTTAGTAACACTTGGAGCACAAGAAGTGACAGTGTAAATGTTAGTTGAGTATATCGTCGACGTAGTATAAGATGGTATAGGTGCTGTTTGAGATTGCGTAGACGCCTCGTAGGATGACGCAGCTAGAGAAGTGCTCGATTCAACCTGCTGGCTGGATCCGGATGAGGTCGCGTAAGATGACGCAACTTCGGTGGCACTTGATTTGCCGAGAGGGGTCGAAGTGAGAGCAGTTGTTGGCGACGCTGTTCCAGTCTCCTCTACGGGACAGATGGCCGTGTAGAGGGGAACAGTTTCCGTTGTGATAGAGCCAATCTTGGAGGAGCACTCAGCCTCACCAGGTTTACATGTGCTGACCGTATAAATACTACTCGTATAAACAGTAGAGGTTGTCATGGCGCGACTGGAAGAAATGGAAACACTCAGCGTTGCGGATGACGAAATCGGTTGAGACGGTGCGGAGGTCTGGGAAGCTACTGGAAGTGCTGAAGAGCTCGCTTGGATCGTGGTCTGTGACTCGGCTACTGGGCAAACAGTCGTGTACAGAGAGACAAGCTCCGTCGTAACCTGACCTAACTTGGCGGGGCAATTGGTAACATCCGGCGCACAAGAGGTGACGGTGTAGATATTCGTCGAATATACCGTCGATGTGGTCATTCTAGTCACAGAGCTTGATACCGCCCCGGAAGATGCCGGGTAAGTTAGCGAGGATCCTGCCAAGACACTCCCGGAAGCAGTAGAAACTGTAGAGTTTTGGTAGACAACGCTGGAACTGAGTATCGAAGAGCTTATTCCAACAGAAATAGCTGGAGTGCTCATAGAGTAGCCACCGCTAGAACTGAGTATGGAAGAGCTCGTAGCAACAGAGCTGCCTGAACTAATCACAGGATAGCCAGTGCTGGAACTCTGCTCCGAAGAACTCATTCCCGCCGAACTTACCGAGCTACTCGCGGGGGTCGCGCCACTAGAGCTAGAAGAGGCAGCCGATCCGGTTGAAGACGGATGGAAGGAACTCATTGGATAGGTGAAACCGGTTGATGGCAGAGAGGTGCTCCCTACGACCTCGGTTCCGCCGTATGTCGTGCCATCAAGCACAGTCTGTGTAACGGGGCAAATGGTCGTGTACAAGGATTTTGTTTCAGTGGTCACATGCCCTACTGGACAGTTCGTGACTGAGGGAGGACACGACGTGATAGTTACAATGTTCGTCGTGTAGACGGTAGACATGATCGATGTAGTGATTTCGCTGCTAACACTGTATGTGCTCGGCATCGTTCGCGAAGAGGAGTTGGGCACGGAGGTCGGATAAGACTGAGATGAAGGTCCCGTATTACTAGAAGATTCCAGTGCCGACGACGAGCCTGAACTCGCCACAGATGAGCTTGGTTGAGTTGCACTACTGGCAGAATTAATGGAAGTTTCTGATGTCACTGGCGTTGATCCTTGAGCCTCGGTCGCAGAGCTCATCGTTGTCGAGACAGAAACTAACTCCGTAGTAACTTTCCCGACTGGACAGTCCGTCACAGTCGGCGGGCAAGATGTGACGGTGTATATATTCGTCGAGTATACCGTTGATACAACGGCACCCCCAGAAGTCGTAGAATCACCTGCTGAGCTTGAAATCACAGAGTGGCCTGATGAAGCAGACGAAGTCAAATATCCAGAGCTAGATGCCTGCGAGCCTGAGGAGCCGGCTGAGCTAGCCGCCCCAGTGCTTGCGCTGCTGACGGTAATAGAACTCGACGCGGACAAAGGAGCCGTAGGATAAGTATCCTGGATTGTACCAGGGCTAGAAACAGCCGCCGTGCTGCTAGTAGTTCCCAAGATGAGTGAGCTTAGACTGCTCAAAATACCTTGGCTGCTACTCGGCGGGCTCATCGGATATCCATCGCTGCTCGGCGAGCTGGTCGAAAACACACTGCTCACTGGCGGACTGACGGGATATCCATCAGGGGTAGTGGCAGACGACGTGTGAGCTGACGAAGCCGATGACACACTTTCAGCTGGATACGTGGGATACTCAGCAGGTGAAGAAGCGGTTGAATGGCTAGTAGGCGGACTAGCTGAGTATGTACTAAACGACTCGGTATTGAAAAGTGAGCTAGCATCATATGTAGGATACCCAGCAGACGTGGGATAACCAGTAGACGTCTGAGCTTCAGTAGCTGCCGAGCTCGGCGAGCTAACAGAATAATCGTCCTTGGCGAGCCTTGCCGGGTTAGAAGCGTGAGAGCTCGAGTCCGACGGGCTGCAGCCATCGGTAATCTTCTCGATAGAGTTGATCTTCCCGCTCTGCGAATTATTAGCAATTTTGTTATAGCACGATGACGGTTCACATACCTTGTCATTGTACCTGTATTGGCACGCGGGATACTTGTTCGTGATGCTGACACTCTTCACGTACATGGTATAAGGGACGCCTTTCAGATCGATCTCACCGCCAGCCCATTGCTTAGTCCAGTAGCTATTGCTTGGATCACCGCCTCCCCATACACCAAGCTGAAGCTTCATGGGAGACTGAGGGAAGGTGAAACCGCTGGGAGTGTCCTTGGCCTGAATGCTACGGACAACCTTGTCGTCGACGTACCAATTCATATGATCCTCATCCCACTCCACTGAATACTTGTGGAATTGCTCTGCTGGCTTATACGAGTCTTTCTGGTAGGTAGCTGCACCATCCCACATCTTGCCCTGTGCGAAGATGTTCGTCTCAACAGCCCACATGCCATCTTGAGGCGGGAAAGGCGTCTGGCCGAACTGATTGCCCGAGAATTCATAATCGATCTCATCTTGGATATCTGACCACAGCACCGCACTGCTAATTATCCCCTGACCAGGAGCAATCTTCATTTCGATATCATAGCGACCACCGAGTATATAGAAGTCGGTCCACATATTGGGAGCATCTCCTTCCTTCGCGTAGGCGAATTCGGCCCCGTTCGAAGTGAAGTTGACAGCTTCGTTATTCGCAATGATCCAGTATTCCGGCGGGCTCGTCTGCTTTGTAAAATCAATGTAGTAATTCTCGTTTGGCCAGGCCTTTTTCGGTTGGCAATCCGCTTGGAGTGGATTGCAATCGGGTTCGAGCTGGCCACTAGCAAGTTGAGCCGTGAGGCCCAACGCAGTAAGCAGGCCAATGATTCCTCCTTTTGGCATCTTGACGACCTAAATCCTTCGGTCTATTAGAATATCAGAGTTAAGAAATCGTTAGTAGGAAAACCCTTCCAATTAGCACTCGTCACGGGGGCCGTGTCACTGGCCATATTAGTAACTCAGATGATAAAGCGGTATTGTTATATTTGTTCCTCGACCTCTACGAAACAATATCAAAGCCGACGTCAAAAGGGATCCTCGACGGGTTTCCTCTTCCGGGAATCCTGAAGCTTGGCTTTGACGAAGCATGGCCATTATTCACCTGGAGCCTTTTATCTCACCTTGGAGGAAGTAGAACTAAGATATGCCACATGACAATAAAGGTTAACATAGAAATTTATATAAATATATCAGCCCTTTGAGCATTGTGAGGTGTATTGACACCCACTAAGAAGTTGAGAAACTGGAAAGCTTCACGTAGCCAAACTCCTTGTTAAATGATCCTTGACAGCTACGGGATCGCCGTACCTGCGACGCGTCATAAGCCTCTAGAGATCGCCTCGGGTGTAGACATTATTTCCTAATCTCGCAATAGAACGTTGTGTCGTAAAGTTGATATCCACAAAGAGATACCGTGAAAGGGGTTCGGACGGGCAAGCGGAACGAACAACCTCGATGTTTCACAAGTGGTAGTATGTGAATATTCACCGAGAGGGGTTCAAGATTCGAGTCAAGAAAATGTACGGCTTATTCGCTACCGTTCGTAGATAAGTAGCGACATTCATACTGAGTCATTACAATAGGAAGCATGTGGGCATCGAGTATATGTACCCTAGAAAGAAGCGCAAAGCTGCTTTCCTGAAAGAAGCATCTTTGACTCCGTTGTGGCACGTGCCAGACAATCCGTAGTCATTGCATAACATTGAGTATTATGCAGTTAAGCAAGAACAAGGTCGTACCACAAATTACAATTGTCCGATGCAAGGCAAACCGGGTCTCCAAGCTTATGGATAGGCTGGTAGGTGCCAAGGTTGCCTAGCCCCACGGTTCAGGTCATTGGGTAAAAGGTGGGACCAGAACTAGTCCGTGGCTGCCCGTTGGTAAAGGCCGATTCCGCCTCATACCCAATTCGGACAGTACGGTAACGCACCTACCCAACTTACCAAGCAGTCCCTAGGTACATGTAGGTACTGTAGGTCCCTAGGCCTCCGGCCTCTGGGCCTCACCTGCCTAGAACAATTCAATCAATCGTCTTTTTCTCTCTTGCCTCGTCACACCTTCAGATCTTTGCGACGCACTCTTTTCAACTGCCTGCATTTTTTATTTTTCCCGCATTCATTTCGTGCATTGCGTTAGATCAAAATCTGATCCAAGTCACTCCCTTTTACAAAGATATACTTTATACTCGAATACATTTAAGGTTCAAACGTCTTAAATTTATTTCTTCAACGTCATCCCCACTCCCTGCCGCGCGCCTCTTCCCGCGCCACCGCTAGGACGATGGGCATTTTCAACCAGAAGTCCAAAATCAAGCCCGCACCCCAAGAAGTCCGCGTAGAGAAGGTTATCGTTCAGCAGAAGCCGCGATCCTTCCTGACACCGAACGTCCCGCGCGCCTCTTCAAGCCAGTACGCCGCAGCAGCGCGCCGTTCACCGAACCCACGCCTATCACGGCCTAAGAGCGCGTCGCCGTATCCCTCCTCCTCGGACGAGAAGCGGGCCGCCATTGCGCGAAAGCGCAAAGCCGTGACCAGCACACCGCGAGATTCCCCTGCCTTTGGCAATGATTCGGAATCGGAGGACGAAGACGACGATCTTTTTCGCAAGCGATTTCGACGTAATGAATCGAGGTCGGTGGATCTAAATCGTAAGCTGCGACATAAAAAGGCGTTTGGAGACGAGATCAGAGACTCGCGCATCATACATGCCGCGGATATTGCCTCAGTTGCCACCAAGTGCCCGCCCATTCACGGCGCGAAACCGGAGGAGGTACCGATTGAGCTGCAATATCCGTCGCGGTGCAAGCGCGAGAGGTAAGACTGTCGGTTAACTGGAAGCACTGCAATTTAGCTGACAGAATTTGAAAGGTATGAGCTGGTATGGCAGAAAGATAAGATCGACGCGGTCAAAGACATTCTCTCCGTCATAGAACACGTAGCCGAGACATATCTCACCGATGACGAAGCGAAACCTTTCATCGACAACAATGCTAGCTTCAGAAGACAGATGGAGCGCGCAATAAGCGAGAAATACAGAGATATCCCCGTGTTCAGAACAGCACTTCAGAATTATAACGACAAGCTATTAGAACTGGTTGAGAATGGGACGATAGCCAAGAATTTAGACGAATTGCATCATCTTCCTCCTAGTCTGGTCTCCTTCATTCTCACCCAGGTCTATGACCGTACTGTCGCGCCCAAGGTCGATTCGCTCAAGCAGTACCAAATGGGAAGCGACAATGTCTATGGAGAGCTGCTGCATCCATTTGTCACCAAGTTACTCGTCGAGCAAACAAAGATGACGTCCGATCAGGTCTTTATAGATCTCGGTTCCGGCGTAGGCAACGTCGTCCTCCAAGCGGCGCTCGAGATTGGTTGCCGAAGTTATGGCTGCGAGATGATGGAGAACGCCTGCAATCTTGCCGAAGCGCAAGAGAAGGAGTTCAGATCTAGGTGTCTGCTATGGGGCGTCGCTCATGGGAGGGTTCACCTAGAAAGAGGCGATTTCCGCACCAACGCGAAGATACTAGAGAAGTTAAAGGAGGCGGACGTGATACTTGTTAACAACAAAGCCTTTACTTCCACCCTGAACGATGCCCTCATCAACATGTTCTTGGATTTGAAGAAGGGCTGTAAGATTATATCGCTGAAATCATTCGTCCACGAGAACAAGACCGCCATCAACGATGTCGCCAACAGCATCCTCGACGTCCAACGTTACCGATACCACGAGAATTGGGTCAGTTGGGCTGCCGCGGAAGGCGACTATTACATCTCGACTAAGAAATGAAGCCGAGACTACGGAGCGGGTCTGAAGGAAAAGGAGTCAGCAACGTCGGTGTTTATAGGTCTAGAAAGGGTAGATGGGAGAATCAGGATACCACGTTTGCATAGAAGAGCGTTATCGGAAGGATACCAAAGCAAGGAGGGCCAAGTGGCAGGTACTTACTATACAGGTCTGGGTTTCATAAGATGGAACGCAACAACCGTTACAATATAACGAATTGATATTCCTTGCTTCATACCGTGTCACCTCCGATTCTTAGAGCTTGGTGATTCGTTCTGCAGGTTCATAGCATCCGCTTCGTGTCTCATCCGCTCCATCCATCGCTTCACTAGGTCCTTGTTCTCAGCCGCGAGCTTCTCGGCCTTCTGCTCAGTGACGTCTAGCTGGATATTTAGAGTCAGGTTTTCGTCCTGGATGTCCTACGACACGCATGAGTCTCAGCAATAAATTCCTTCCCAGTCCGCTGTTATTTCGTACCTTTAGCATCTTGTTCTTGCCAACCAGCTCTTCGTTGCGATCTTTCAGTCTAGCCATGAGGGCATTCCGCTCGATGGTCAGGTCGTTAATCCGTTTAGTATCGACCTTCGTCTTCGATCGCAGCTTTTGCAATTCGTCCTCGGCAGCTTTCAGCCTATTTTGTAGCTGACCTTTCGACCTCAGCGCCTCCGCCAGATCCAGCCTCAGCTGTGCGACGCTCGGGTCAGAATTGACTGCTGGTTCGGTTATGGCCGCCGCTTTGCCCGACGAGGGCTTTTCCGCCGTTGGTGGGAGTTTGGCCGCTGAGGTCTGCCATACGGCTTTCTCAGCCTCGAGGGCGGCTACGCGATCTGCGAGCTGGGAGCCTAGGGACGCATCTGTCAGAAGGGGAACTAGCAAGGGACCGACAAAAGGGCAAAACAACGGAGCTGCTGACAGGCTTCAACAAGATCCTTATTTACGGGATTATTCCGCTCGGCTTCCTGTATGGAAGTAAGGTAGTCGCTTCGCCAGTCGGTCATGGTGGTCGCCTTCTACATAATAATATCATTTGCGATGTTTGGATTACATCTGGTGCAGATTTAAATGCTGGATGTTGTGAGGTGCAGTTCCCACATTCCCCATTCCCCTCAGACACGGCAAAGCCATCCATTTTCTACCTAAGGTTGAGACTTTTTGGAGGGGTAGCACCCTGTAAGCTTCATGTGGCCCACTAATACCCGTCGAATAGAGTTGACGTCAATTTCTCTTATTCATCGTTGAAGCCCAAAGAACTCAAACAACCAGGTACATATTGAACTTAATGTGGCCCTTGGTAGTTGATGTTAGAAGCACACCTCTCCGGTTGTTCAAGGCATCAGGGCATCTACAAAAAGGACACTCATCATACTGCTCCTTTGTACCGGCTCGATTTTGACCTGATTACTAGGTACAAACCACACATTCAGAATGCTACCTATCTCTCACAGTAGCGTCTAGGTAGAACCATGAATCTAATTTCGACAAAGAATGTATTAATTCAATACGAAGAGCTTAAGAGTAGATACGGCGTGCTTATAGGTAGGTAGATACGTCGGGCAGCTTCGAATCCCAACAATGTATACCTAGCTATCCTTAGTCCATACAATACTCCATCATTCTCATAGCTATCCCTTTCCCTATGATTCTCCACGCATATGTCTTTTACAGCAGCAATGCTCGCAGTAGTAAGTCCCACCACGGAGAAGATGACGCCTTTCTTACCCGTCTTATAAACATAATAGAATGTTCATCAATAAAGACAACGACACAAGTCTGAGGGGAAGTAAAGAACATGAAAACCATATCCGTCCCTAGCCTTGAGGTTTTAAGCCCCGTATGTTTGGATAGGATTAGCAAGATAAGTGCCTTCATAATCCAAGCTAGCACATGCTGTAGGTATTACCACCGACGTCGTAACCAGTTCCTCCGATCCTAGGATGGTGATATGTGATCCTCGTCGATTTCAGCTTCGAAGACCCGAGACACATTACGTTGCCACGCAATCCAACTTGACAAGGCCGCTCACTCGATGTATATTTCTCCTCAGCGGTATAGATATCCACAACGATAACCCCCTCCAGTCGAGGATACATGCACCAAGCCCCTGACAAAGGAAATCCTCCGGTGATACAAGATTGCCATACGTGTACTTCGACACGATTCCCTTTTCAATACCCCGATTTGACACCCCCCCCTACAGCTATAGCAGGCATACCCAAATATCTCACGTCTTCTTCGGACTCGCATCCTCCTCCGAGACGGGATGCAGCATAAGCCTCGTCTCGATCTGCGGCGTATTCCCTGCACACCCCCTACTCCAATCGTAGCCGACGGCGTAAGCGAAGAACTTGCCATCGGCGCTAAACGCCGTGGTCGTAATGGCGCCGCCGGCCGACGGGTACCCCTTCAGCCGCGAATGCGCCACGCGGTCCCAGAAGTGGAACGTGCCGTCCGAGCCGGCGGTCGTGAAGACGACGTGGTTGACGGGGTGGAAGCGCACGTCGTTGACGCTCCACACCTTGGAGACTTGGCGCGAGTCGGGCTGCTCGCGGTGGCATCGGAATGTGAAGTTGACCTTGCTGTTGCGGACGAAGGGGACAAAAGCCCGGAATGTCAGGAAAATGCTTCTTTTTTGCTCGGCGGCGACACAAAGTTCCCCCAATGAGATAAATGGGGTTAAAGGAAGATGGCATAATACCTAGCTTCCGCGTCGCCCACGGCGCTAATCCCGCATCGACCCTCGATGCTCGTCGTCGCCCAGCCCTTCCCGTCGGGAAAGGCGGCCACGGCTTTCGTCTGGTGCTTAAGCGGCGATTCCACCGTCTTGGCGATGGAGGTCGGGTTCTGGAGGTCGAAGAGGTGGATGAAGCGCTCGGCCGTCGCAACGACTAGAAGACGCGCCTTGGCGTCCATGGAGTAGACGCGCTCTTTGCACGCAACGGTGACGACCGGGTTTGGCTGGCGCAGATCCCAGAACCTAACCGTCTTGTCCCAGGACCCGGACGCCACGATGGGCGCATTGGCTCCCGGGACCTCGACGAAGCGCACGCCGCGGACGGGTGCGTCGTGCGGGCCGAAAGTAGCCTGCTGGCCCGTGGACAGATGCAGGAAATGTAATTTTCTGTCGACACCTCCCGCGACAACCATCGACCCGTCCTACGCCCCGGGTTCAGCCCTTTTCCCGTCCCTTCTGCCTCAACATAGCAGTGTTTCCCACTTACCTAATTGGAACCCAACATTGGTTTGTTTTTCTTTTATGTACGCGCTGCAGGGTTAGAAGAAACACAATAACTCACCTTGGCCCAGTCGCAATCGAGGACCGGGCCGTCCGCGGCGAGCGCGGCGGCTCCGCGCGCGGCACCGTTGTTGGCGTTGACGTCGTAGACGCGCACCTTTCCGTCCCACGATGCCGCCGCTAGATGATTAGCGACGGGCGACCATGAGACGGATGAGATGGTGTCTTCGGCGTCGGCCGGTAAACTGACATCCATGGACAGGGAGCCCAGGACAGGAGAAGGAAGAGTCTTGGTGCGATTATAGGACATCTTCCGGGTATATGTGTGAAAGACTAGGAAGAAAGCTGATGTGCTGGAATATTTACTTGTTGAGAGATTGACGTGGAAGAAGGCTAGGTAAGCATCAGCCGCGGCTCGTCTCGTGATATTTATAGGTAGCCGTCAGCTGGGAATCTTAGGCGATATGCACCTATGCGGCACCAAGAAAGCGCACTAGCCGGAACCGACGCGTAAACATAAGATGATTCCACAACTTCACGACTCTAGATGGGTTGAATTAAATAATGTATAGAAACCATCTAGACTAGACAGATGGTGATACTAATATCCAACTCTATAGCTTGACACTCTTGATCAAGCCAGGCTTGATACCAGTCAACTCGCCTCCATACCCGCCCTTGCCCTCGCCGCCCTTGTACACTGGCTTCATGCTCTTGAGCTTCTTCTGTTTCTCCGCATACGCCTTTCTCTTCTTTACTCTCGGGTTTCTCACGTCCTTCTTCCTCCTGGGCGCGAGTCCCTTATTCTTCTGTATCTGGTAGGTAATCTTGCGCTTTCCGTCCTCGCCAATTTCCTCCGTTTCGACGACACGATCCGCTTTGCTAGCCGCTGCGAGAGCTGCTTGTCTAGCTGCCTTCTCCTCCTTCTTCTTGCTTGAAGCTGCAGCGATCATGTCGTAATACTCATCTTCATCATCTCTGACCGCATTGGCAACTCGTTCATCCTCATCGTCACTGGCATCTCCGAGATCAGCGCCGATCTTCGAGCTCTTCTTGCCACGCTTTTCCGCCTCAGCATTGAGACGAGCTTGCCTATCCTTCAGGCGCTCTCTGTACGGAATATCCATATCACCACCTGTATCTTTGGCCGCGCCTGCACGACGATTGGCCTTCTGTACAATTTGCGACGTGTAAAATCTGAGACTCTTCTTGCGTGCTGCCTTTTCAGCAGCCGCTTTGGCGTCGAGAGTCTCCTCTTCGCCGAAGTCTGAGTCGCTATCTCTTGCCGCTGTCTCAACGTTTGTCTTCTTCGGCTTCTTCTTGGTGGTGACAAGGGCGTCGAGATCGGCAAGTGACTCTTCAATAGCCTTCGCTTTACGTTCTGCCTTAGCCTTAGCCTTGGCCTTCTTCGCTGAGTCCTTGCTTGATTTCTTCGGAAGCTCTGTTTCTACCTCCATCTCCTCGACCACCAAAGGCTCCTCCTCCGGTGGAGATAACATGCCATCCGCTGCCCGTGTGTGATCCGATATCTTCAGATATTCCACCTTCTTCCACGCGTCTCGACATTCGAGTAGTGTTCCCATAACCTCGTGATCACGTAGTTCAGCGGGATCGAGCGCCTTTGCGGTTCCACTGGTAGCATCCCTAGCTGGCGACGTCAAGGTAGCAAAGTACATGGCAAGCGTAGCGACGTAACAACCAAGTATACGGTATTTAATCACAGGCAACGATCTGGATGGTTGCCCTTCTGCTTGCTTTTGGATATCCACGAGGAGAGGCTGCAGCTGTTGGAGTTCATCCGCCAAGTAATCGAATTCCGGGTACCGCGTCTTTAGGAGACGGTATCTTTCCTCGGGACCCATATCAGCGGAGATCTCGACGTCCTTCAAGACCTCGGTGACAACTTCATTCTGGTCCGCATTCTCGGCTTCTGGGGCCAGCCACTCAGCTTCGTCGAAGATGAAGTCGCTTTCCGCCATCTTTGCCAGTTTCTTCTTCTGTAGCCGTCGAGCCTCCTGCTCTTCCTCCAAGGCGTCGGCCTCGGTCTCAGGATTATCGGCATTGTAATATTCTTTCCTAGACGAACCCCACCAGCCAGAGTCACCCTCTTCCTCTTCGTCTCCTGATTCAGAGCCACCACGAGGTTGCGCTTTGGTCGATCTCGCGGGTTTGCGAGTATATTCATCTTGGTCGTCTTCCTCCTCCTCGTCGTCAGAACTCTCGTCATCATAGGCCAGAGCCTCCTCGTCGGAATTCTCCAAGAACTCCTCTTCCTCCTCTAGCCGTTTCTGCTTCTTGCTCTTTGGTCCATCGTCGAAAAGAATCTGGTCTTTGTTCATGAAGTATTCATCTTCTGAATCGGCCACGTCTTCGTAGCTGTTGATCGGGCCGAGTCGCGCATCGGCGGGATTGTACTCGCGGGGGCCCTTTGGCTCCGAAGGGGCGCTAGAAGCCTTCCTCTTCTTGCCCATGTTGAAATATTGAGATACGGAAAACCACAGGGGCGGAGGACGGAGATTTGTAGCCGCGAACTTCAGTGTTATGTAGGATGTAAGTTTGCTGGCGACTGCAAGTCAGAACTTTTTCCTCCCCACTAGAAAGTTAGCGGGTTTATTTTCTTATCGATATCGCTACAACCCCTGAACCCATGGTCGAGTCCCACATAAAAATGTACCTAGAGGTGGAGCTCTCTCTGCTAGCGCTCCGATGCGCTGTCGACAAATTCGCAGCAACCTGGAGCGATCCCCTGAGAGAACCCCTGGACATGGAAAAGCCGATTACGGTAATAGCTTCAGCTGTTGGTTCGACCCATGCTTCTCGCATCTGGTCGCGAGCACGGTTCCCAACGTCTTTACCTAGAGTTGCCATGATAACTTAGTCTTCTACCTCTCAATGGACTACATCCTCGCTCCTTCGTGGACCCATGTTGCAATTGTTCTCCTAATCGCGCTACTTTCTACCTGGACAATGGGGGCCTTTTCGAGTAAGAACCAGATGCCGGTAGAGGGCAAGGTACGTGACGTCAGCCAAATCTAGCTTCCCAATGAGGGCCCAACTCACTCCTGTCTTACTCAGACCGTCCTGATCACCGGTGCCTCGGAGGGCATGGGCAGGAGCGCGGCGATACAGATGGCCCAGAAAGGCGCCAATGTGATTCTCGTCTCGCGAACCGCCAGCAAGCTCGAAGCTGTCGTGGCCGAATGCCAGGCCGCCGCCCGCAACCCGCAGACGCAGCGATTCCACTACCTCACAGCCGACGTCTCCAAACCCGACTACGCCCCGCCGCTGCTCGCCGAGGCCGTAGCCTGGAACAATGGCCAGCCCCTAGATATCGTGTGGTGCGTAGCTGGCACGTCGACGCCCGACTTTTGGATCGAGGTGCCCCTGTCGAAGACGCGGAGCCAGATGGACATCAATTTCTGGGGCAGCGCCGAGATGGCGCACGCCATACTCCGACTCTGGTGCGCACAGGACGCGCCCGTGGTGCCGGAGCCGAAACACCTGATCTTCACGTCGTCAGTGCTGGCCCTCTTCCCGGTCGTCGGATACGGGCCCTACACGCCCGCCAAGTGCGCCTTGCGCGGGTTAGCCGACACGCTGGCGCAGGAGCTTGAGGCGTACCCGCAGAAGGTGAAGGTGCACGTTGTGTACCCGGCCTCGATCGGCAGCCCCGGCTTCGAGCGCGAGAACAGGACGAAGCCGGAGATTACGAAGATGCTCGAGGAGGGTGACCCGGTGCAGAGTCCCGATGCCGTGGCCGCGGCCGCGATCAAGAAACTCGAGGCAGGGCAGTACTTCATCACAGTTGCGTTTCTCGGCCATATTTTCCGGTGGAGCGTGTTGGGTGGCTCGCCAAGGAACAATTGGTTCGTCGACACCATCATGTGCTGCCTCATTCCGATCGTGTGGATATTCGCGCTGCCCGACATATTCTCCAAGATCAGGAAATATGCCAAGAAGCATGGGCATCCGGCAAGTTATCGAAGTAAGAATATAGCGGGTGACCAAAGCTAGGTCAGTATTAGGTGAAGATGTGTATAGTCGCGCTATTACATAGACCTAGATTCAACATGTGCTAAGAAGAGGTTGCTGAGAATTATGGCGCAATATGTAAATAGTAATGATACCCTAATTGCTAGACACAATCCACCCCCACTATCAGTTACAACGTCTCTAAGGCATAGGATGCATTTCGGTTGTTGGCGAAACCAATATGCATCCAATCCAAGCTACGTGAAAGAAGCCCTGAACTGGAACTAAGATGGCTATTGTCCTAGAAGAACGTGGGTGGATAAGTCGAATAGCTCGTAAGGCTGGCGTGAAGCATACACAGGGACATAGACGCTTGAGAGCCTGGTTCCTGCTAAATACTAAGCTCTCGGAGTCCTGTGTGGGAACACGGAGTCGTTTTCTGAAATGCGATGTCATTCGCAGTTATCACCGTCCTTCCATGGCTTAGCCACCTCGGATCGAGGATAGTCAGATGTGAGCGCTGACTCTACAATTGCAAAGGTTGGAACGATCAGATTCCAAGTGCTTTGCACCCACATGATCTTGTGTTACCTTTCGTTGTATGGCCCCGAAGCATGGCTACCAGGTAGGTTAAATAGTCACTTTGCAGTAGACGTGGACTCCTTGAAGCAATTTTCTGTGAATTCAATGCAATCCTCAAGTACTCATCAGGGCAGCTATAGACTATGACGAGATACGACAATGCCCCCCTTTCCAGGATCGCCAATAGAAATACTGCTACCATCAAAGCCTGAACTCCGTGCTTCCTGAGCGATATGCAGCAGCTCTCCGGAGCATGCCAAAACCCCAACTGCGACAAAATCACAGGAACCTCCCCGTCCATACAAAGTTGCCTTACTGGACCGACGGCCAAGAACATCCGAATAAACATCTTCCGCCTCAGGATACGTTAGGAAACACTTAGTATATCGATCAAAAGCACTGCTGCTAGTTCAGATCCTCCTGGCAATATTGAAACTGCTGGTTCGGAGTAGATTCAATTGAATGGTGCGAGCCAAAATATTGCTGCGGGTTCAAAAGCGCATGCCAAGATTGGTGACACGGACTCGAAGGAATCTGACCTTGCAAGTGAGAGCCAACATGGTGCTCCTGTTGAGGAGTCACTGAGGGGTGAAGAGCCTGCTCTCCTACCTAGGGCGCATCCTGGTCATTCATGACGGGTTGCGGAGCTCCCTGACCACCAGCCTGATTTTGATTCTCCTGGCTCTCTTCTTCGTATTGAGTGATGAGGTATGCTAGCTGTCTAGCGGTAGCCTCAATCATTAGAATGGTTCGTGCTTTCTTGTCAGCCCCACGAACCTGTGCCATGGCTTGCTCGACGGTGAAGCGTACAACCGGGTCGGCAGAAGCTGGAACAGATACATAATTGAAAGGAGCCATAGCGGATGGGGGTGCGGCAGGCAGAGGAAAAGCAAGGTTTTCTCCACCAAGAAGCTGATTTCCGTGAGCTTGAGGGTTGCGTGTCTCTGGGTATATGGTTAGCATCCAGTGGCATAAGCTTATGATCGGGCAGAAGTGGCATACCATGGAAAGAACATCGGGCTCCAGAAGCATTGAACCAGCAATTGGCACAGCTGCCGCACATCTGACCATCGACCACGACACAGCTAGTCCACGGTCCGTGGCCCTTGTGGCAGTTCTTGCAAGGCTGAGGAGCTTCCTCGCCTGCAATGTGCGCAAACAAGGCCTCAACATTGCTCCGTCGTGCTAAGTTCAGGACCTGCTCGGGGCGGCGCTGTTCAGCAAGGCGCATGCCGGGTTCGCGGGCCAATCGCTTTGCCAACGCGCTCTCGACGATGACATTGCTATACCCGGACTGGTTTGCAAGCTCCTCCGTGGTGTGGACTCTAGTAGGTTCGCCTTCCAAATGGTGTCCGCCAAGCTCAGGGTGCTGATCATTGGGGTTCTGAACACTGCTCGCCAGGATACTGGCTGCGGTCAAGTCAAGCTGCTGCTGGTGTTGGTGCTGGTGGTGATGTTGTTGCTGCTGCTGTTGATGATGATGTTGTTGCTGAGCAGCGGCGGCAGCAGCGACAACGGCCTCTGCATCAAAGGATGAGTGAGGGTCGTCGGGATCATGAGGGTTGCTGTCAGGGTTGTTGACATCGTGCTGCTCAAGGTCAGAAGGGTCGGAGTTGACAAGGCCGTCAGCAGTGCCGACGCGACGACTAGGCCGACCGCGTGGCGTACCGACCGGTTTGGTGACTTTGCTCGGTCGGCCACCACGGACAGATTGAAGAACGCCTTTCATCGCGGGCCAGGTGATGACGACAAAGCCGCCTGCTGGCTGACAGTTGGTAGTCGAATTGACGATGTCAATGAGAGGGTGGTGAAATTTCAGCTGTCGGCAGCTGCGCCGAGGTCGAATTGAGATTGTGGAATTTGTGAGCGGCCGAGGGTCAGAGCTGCGTAGGTACCTAACTGCCCGCTCTACCTACATCGCCCCACTCCTGGAAGAACTATCGGCCAGAACGTTTGGGTCTACGCTTAGCCCCTTTGAGTTCAAGATTTTTCTAAATTCTGTGCGACGGCATACGGATGCAGGGACTGACGGTTGTATGTACCTATTCCAGACGTATGCAGTTACCTGCTTGCGCCGAGTGCTGCACCTAACGTTGCAAGCATAACGGATGGGGTCCAAATGTTTAGGTCCATTGTAGTAGTGGCGCGGCTCAGATCGATGCAAGATCGATTCGAATGATACAACTAAGTATCATTTGCCACAAATAGGAAGGTACGCAGAGATTTACATATGGAAGCTGCCCAGATGAGCACAGGGCAACCTCCCTACATATAGGTACGATACCTAGGTGTGCAGGAACCTGCAAAACCACACCTGCCAGTGTGACTCCGACGTGTGGATCGTGGCGTTTTGTATCCGATAGATCCCTAGAATTGGGGAAATAATAGCAAACTGGCGCATCCTAGGCAACCAGAGAGCAATGTATGAACATCACAAAATTCCAATTCCCGATAACTTAGCAAGTACTCACTGTAGCAAGCTCGCAGCAAGGGTATACGTATTGAAATTATGGTTGGTTTTATTCATCTTTACACAGATCCAACCGTTTTGCTTGGGATCTGCCTCTTCAGGCCCCTTTTTCCTCCATGGTATAGCTTCATCAGTCATCCTCCCCCTTCGCACAACGGATCTTGAGACGCTGCCTTTGGTTACAGCCCATGGCCGGATCCCGACCGTCCACACAGGCATTTCATATGTCTGGTGGGAGAAAGAAAAAGAAAAAATTGAACGAAAAGAGACCAGCGTCACCGCAAATTCATAATTAAACAAGATATGTAATCTGCCATGACTTTAGATGCAAATGTCCTCCTTGCTCCCCCACGACTCCCAGATCCCATGATCAGTGGTGTCCTCAAATCTCGAAGACCGGCGAGGCGGCCGTAGGAACGCGGAGTTTGAAGGAGTACTTGAGACAATTCAGGCGCAAAACAAACACACGGAAGGAGATCGTCGGCCGGTTCGTGGTGAGAGTACAGGTGAAGTCGTTAGCCAGGTGATAGCATTACTGGCAGCCTCGAGCGTATGATCGGGTATTTAGGTAGGTTACTGTTCTATCGTGGATGTCGTCCACATGGACGCCCTTGATATATGATTAAATAAGACCACAAAGACGGAGGTTGTCCTGGATGATGATATCTTGAGAAGGGTTAGCGGCAAAATCACAATAGACGAGGCAGAGACTCAGGATCTATAACATACCGTTGACAGCTGCCATGACGAAGCGGATTTGCGTCGTATCCGTCGCGCATGTGAAATGGGTGTAGATCTGCTTAGTCTCGTGCTGGTTCAGGCTGACGAATCGGTTGAGGATATAATCACAAGCCGCCGCGTAGTCGTCACCACCTTCGTAATCCGGGAAGTAGTTCTTCATCGGACTGACCGGAAGCTTCTCCTTGAATCTGTCGATCTTGTTCAGGAACAAGATTATGGAGGTCTTGATGAACCATCTCGAGTTGCAGATTGAGTCGAATAAAGTTAGAGCTTCTTGCATACGGTTGACCGTTTCATCTTCGAAGAGCAATTGATCATACTCGGAAATGGCGACCAAGAACAGGATAGTGGTGACATTTTCGAAGCAGTGAATCCACTTCTTTCGCTCGGATCGTTGACCACCGACGTCGAACATTCTGTACGTCAAATCGCCAATAATGAAAGTTGTCTCCGTGATACCAGTGGTCTTTACACGAGACCGGAGAACATCCTGGTCGTTGGGCATGTAATCAGGTGCGGCGATACGGGCGATGTTGTCGAAGTAGCTATAAAATCAAGGTTAGGCAACTCCGGTTTTGGAGATGGGCGATTAATATGCACGTACTATCTCGCCGAGTCGTTCAATTGGTACTCGCGTGAACGCTTGAAGCATTCTTGGACACCACGGTCTCTCCACAGGGCCTCGATCGCGTTGCCCACCTCCGGAGGCAGGACGTCGCCCTCGATTTGTGCTGGCTGCATGAAGATGGTTTGAACGTGGTATTCCATTCGCTGGTCCTCCAAAGGCAGTTCTAAGGACTCCATAGCCTCGAGAATGACGCGCATAGACTGAACAGTATTGCTGAAGATGATTTCCTTGAAGGATTCCCGCTCGTCGCGTGAATAACCGCCCTCGTTGATAATCTTCATCTGCTTCAAGATCGTCGACTTTCCGGATTCACCAGCACCTGAGTTTGTCAGATCTCCGCGTCACGTGTGATCAACAAAGGGATATCAATCCTTACCCAGAAGAAGCATCTTGATCTCGTTGCGCTGCATCATCTTATCCCTCTTCAACTGGTTCTCAATCTCCTCATTGCGGGCCTTGCCCTCCTTCTCCTCCGTACTCATTCCACAGCCCATCTTGACGGATTTTAAGGTCGAATTAAATAATTATAGTAAGGAACGTAAGGTGGGCGACTACCTCGAAGGCCCTTCGGGTCGAGTCGTGGCTATATTGATGCAATGGCTGTATTAGTAAAGTGGCATTGATACTCTTGTCATTGAATGGAGAGCGTGTCTTTCAGCAGGACAACAACGGCAATATTCTCGTAGGAGCATCAGTCACCGCAGCTAGCGCAATGACTCGAATCTCTCCGCGATCCCTCGACACAATCGCTCAGTTACCACCGCGTTTCTGTAATCATGCAAGAAATCGCTGATAGGTTGAGCCGCTTGCGCCAGGCTAAGTAGTGGAGTTGCAGGAAGTGGTATGAAGATCCTAGTGAATCGGTATCGGGAAGCTGTTGAAAAAGCACTTACCAGTAACTGTCAATTGAGCTGACAAGGAGACTCACGATAGATAGAAGTTTGAGATAAAATTCGCCGAAGGAGTGGGAGCGGCGAACGTGATGAGAAAAGCTGACAGCGGAAAGGAAGAAGGAAAAAAAGGGTGGCCGCGAGAGAGATTGTGACGGGGCGAGATGGGTGACCAAGTGGAGCGGCCTTGCCTTCTGTCGAGCACAGCTTCTGGCTTTTGTTGCCGGACGCCCCTGTGCTGTAGGAATTTTAGTCTGGGAAGGGGGGAAAGAAGGGGGGTGAAAATCAATTCGGAAATGGGGTGAGAACGACAAAGCCGGGGCTGGGTAGATAATTGAGGGGACTATGACCAGACACGGTTAGGCGTATCAGAGATTATGCGAGGAACCATACTAGCGCTATTCCAGATCTCGACTAGTCGGACGAATAGAGTAGGTACCTCCTATTGACTAGGGGACGCGCCCGGGAAGTTGCTGCAGCACAGTTGAACTACCCAGTATTAAAAATGGGAACTTTTGACTGTACGAAGTATCTATTAACCTAGTTAAAATTAAAAACTAATAACGTACACTATAAATTTTCAAGCTGCAGAGCTGAACAGAACAAAGACTTTGACTACCATCATAACATCATAACTCAACAACTTAAGCTGGAAGTTAGTGAGTGACCCATCACCACGTGGAAAAGGAGAAGTCAACAATCATAAAGCCCGCCCTTAGCTCCCATCTGGCTGAAGATCTGATGTAATTTCCTTGCCGCCACAGTACCTGAAAATAGAGACATGGAATACGGCTCTCCATCGGCTTACAGTACCTACCTACAGTAGTTAACACATATCCAACTCATGGATGTCAACACCAACTATTTCACAGTTGGAACAACGACGTTCAGATTCCAGTGTCACAAGAACTGCCTGGCACCTTACTGGTCCATCTAGCTCCAGCTGACGAGAGCCAGCAAGTCGTCACCCACGGGAGCAGGCTGCTTTTATTAGCGAAGGAGATGACCGACGGGCTGGTAGCTGGAAACTGCACAAGAGCCGCTAACTTGAACCACTGTAACTAAATACTGTACAGAAAACTGCAGATCGAAAGATGCAGACTTTCCAGCCTTGCCCAGACGCCCGGACTTACCGCAGCACCGCACTATGTACATACATGTATTTCAGTGCGCGTCCAATCATAGAGTCATACTTAACAAAGCACGATGTTCTATTCTGCAGCTCTCATTCTACCTAGCTCCAAACGACCGCGGTATACTACGTACTTAGCGAGGGACCAACTCTGAATGGCCAGATTAGATTACAATGGCACGTCAAGTGTACTTAACCCCTTGTTCATACCTGGCTGTAGCTCCGCCCGCTACCACCCACCACCTACGTATCTGCTAACGTTGGAGCGAATAGGCGGCCTTCATCACCTACATTCGTTTGTCTCCGTCTGACGATGTACATATTGCGCAGCACCTGACGTGAGCAATGGAACAAGTAGGTACGCAATACGATGTGTGTGTGTGACAAGCCCAGCGAACGCATAGGAGTATCGATCGTCTCTAGGGCTAATTCATGGGAGCGGCACAGGCAATGCTTCTAGAAAAACATCATATAGGGGATCGGGCTACTCCCCCAGGAACCCATCTAGCAAGCAAGTTCGCTCCACTAGATCTTGAACAGCGCGCAGAGCATAAATAGCAGAGTGCATGAATGATCTGACGCGCTGTACGACAAGCCTCGTCCCACCATCTGATGAAGCCCGAACCAAGCGTGATCCAGTGGAGAACAGGCCGTTATGCTATGAGAGAGCTAATAACTGAGTAGTATTCAGAGAGCGAAGTATCTCGTTCTCTATGGAAGTTCGTTACTCGGAGCCTCGAGATCTGCTAATAAAGCGCTGAATCTTGTATGGTCTGCTCTTCGGATGCCGGCTTGGCCGTAGCGCATGCAGCAATATTTCAGAGACCCGCAGTAGCCACTACGGTACGCGAAGAGCGCGTCCAGAAAAAATGGAATGAGCATAATCAGCTATCTAAATTTTCAAGAAAGTAGCAGCACCTCTTATTACATCGGTCCACTATTACCGCACCGTACAGTACATGGTGCTAGTTGCACTTCTTAAGACATGAGATATTATGATTTTCATGGAACGAGTAACGATCTCCTTGACCATATTATAGAAGGGGTTCATATAGGTACGCTCGGGCCTTTACTGAGGGTCCTGTAGGATCGTGTATGTTTTAAGATTTCAAGATACACGACGACCTCCAAACGTTTGAGACGACATCGACGGTCATACTACCCTAATAACAACAATAAACCATGCCATCCACGCGAGTAGTCGATCCATCTGGTCAGGTGGATAAGTTACAAGTAAAAGCGGCTACTTGCCCCTGACACCAACCCCAATTCGTCCATGGTCTACGATGACCAAGGGGTTAACTTGTCTAAGCTCACCTTAACCAAGCTGTTTAAGTCCAAGCATAAAGCAACAATCGGATCCGTAACGGGGGCCAGATCAATGATCGGTGAATTCGCACGAAGGGAGATTTACAGTCAATCATGCCTCTTAGATCACTTCGAGTTTCGGTGTACTAGGACGCTCCAGCTCTGCTCGATCTATTCAACCCGCCTCAGAGGCTCGGAACAATTTCTCCCATATAATCTTATTGGGAACCAGGGGCATAGTAGTTTCATTTCTCTGGCGTTGCAATTTACGCAATTGCGGCTAGATGACGCTATCCAACCTTGAAGCCCTTGGGGTTCTCGTTTTCAGTCGGGGTCCAGGCCGAAATGGAATAATTATCTTCCTACTACGTATGTAAAAGCCAAGTCTTGGGACAAGATTCCCCCCGATTTTGCTCCAGTTGGTTGTGAGCTTTCGATACCACTGTGAATAGGGTTCAACGAGTTGCCTTACAGACAGACGAGTTACCCAGGTCCAGTCGGAGAATTACCAGGACCGCCTTAGTTAGACTTCATGCGCATATGGTGGTGTAATTCTTTGTTTCAGCGTAAGGCTGCTGCCAAGTTTGAATGGATCCTTCTTCCAACGCATAAACGAAGAATCCTTCTAGAAGGACCCCCCGATATGTATCCAAAACGAATAAATCGGCACCGCTTCAACTCAAGGCAGTATACTTGCATGAGCTGAACCACCATAACTGCCAGGGCGGGCAATCCGCGCATATTGATACAAACATCGGCATGTCATCTTGCAGTAGGTAGGTAAGTTGGAGAAACGTCGCTAACTCGGTAGCATCCCGTCTCCCGTATGTCTTGGATGTTAAAATACAGACACAATCGACCTTTTGGATACGAAGAGGATATCGACACACAAGTCTCTCCTGTGTTGATTCCTCTCCCGTGATGATTCGTCATTCGCGACTCAGGTCTCGGTGGAATTTTACCATCCTACATAGAAGGAAGCAAGCCATTCCCAGCCACCAGCGGTAGCGGCTTTGGAGTACCTCTGTATGTAGCGGGCGAGCTGCAGATCATCCACTCGCCTGCTTTGTGCACCTAGCTCAATCCGAGCTTCCGCAAAAAGCAAAAATGCCCGATCAGCTTGTACATAACTGCTTTTATGCACTTTTTTAAGACTTCCATGCGGCTCCTATGACTCTAATATTGTAACCGATGCATACAGCCGCGTGTGATTGTTATTATATTGTTCCCAAACGCTTCATACATAACTCGTAACCGCGCAAATCGGCTTACTCTCCGCGGCCTCTGATTGACATAATGGCCATTCCTCTGACACGGTTGGGCGATAGAGGTACGTATATCTTGCGTGGCTAGCACATACATGTGTAATTATCACCGCAGAAGATCTCACCATCCCCGGTCTGTGGTCCGAGTGACGCAACACCCCCGTCAAGCTTTCAGTTATCGTATGATCCCAAGTAGTATATCAAGTTCGCTAGCTTACATAATTGGATTATCGTCGCTGCAGCCTTCAACCACAGCCCCAGCAGCGACGCCGAGGCCGAGTATGACCGGCTACGGGCGCTAGCGCGGGAGGAAGCCGCGAAGCGGAATAGCTGTTTCGACCGGGTATATCCTCACTTGCTTACCCTCTTACCCCTTCATATATTGCCCAAAACGTCAGACGACATGAAATCTCATATATTATGATACACAGGCTCACGAGGCGTATGAGCGCGGCGACGGCGCCGCAGCCAAGACGCTGAGCAATGAGGGCAAGCGGCACGCGGCCAAGATGGCCGAGTACAACAAGCAGGCCAGCGAGTTCATCTTCCGGGAGAACAACGCGCCGGGCCGCGTCCCCGACGACACGATCGACCTGCACGGCCAGTTCGTCGAGGAGGCCGAGGATATCCTCGAGCGGCGGATCCGCTACGCGCAGCAGCACGGGCAGACGCACCTCCACGTGTACGTGAATCCCTTTACCTAAGTCTAGGTCGGTCGATTCTAACCTAGTAAACGAAGTATCGTCGGCAAGGGAAATCACAGCGTCAACCACGTGCAGAAGCTCAAGCCCCGCGTCGAGCAGGTGTGTCGCGAGCTAGGGCTGCAGTACGCCACGGAGGAGAACACCGGCCGGATCTTCGTCAACCTCCAGGGCGGTCCGGCCGTCATGCCGCCGCCGCCGGCCCACGGCAGCTACGGATACTCGGGCGGCAGCGGCAGGCCGGACCACGGAGGGCAACCGCAGCACGCCCCCCACCACCACCACGAGCCGGAGGAGGAGCCGGACGAGCTCGAGCGGCTGGTAGGAAAGTTCTTCCGGAAGCTGGGGGACTGCTGCGTCGTCATGTAAGGGACCTTAGCTACAGGAAAAGACTTATGCGGGCAACGTATCTAAGACGATGTAACCTAGTGGACTGGCGCTTCTGGTGTTGTCAGCGTTTCGGAAATTTAGACGATGATTCGACGATGAAGGAAAAAAAAGACAACAAAAGGCTTCATGGCTTCAAGGCTGATGGATATGAGGACAAGATTTCTATGGGTTTATGAAAAAAAAAACAAAATATCTCTGGAAAGCAGTTATCGGCGCCATGAGACAATGTTACGAGCGGACGAATGAACAAAGTAAACTTAGAAGTGTTGAATACCGTACCCAGCAACGAGTGTATTCGAATCCCATATTCAAGTATCTCGACTTGGACTCTAGTAATATATTTGATCTTGCATCAACACCTTTCCTGCGACATTCAGCTTCCAGCATGCCCCATGATCATGCAAGCAATGGAAGTGGCGTCAAAGGTTCTGAGATTCGAAATAACTGAACTTGCTCAAGCTGCTGCTCTAATTCAGGAGCAATGTGTCATTCGACTGTCCAACTACTTTCATCCGTATGGAAAACAACCGCCGTAGGCCATCAAGTAATCGAGCTCATAAGTCCCAGGTGTGATGTATATAGGCCTTTCGCACGAAGACGCCACAATATTCTATCCTCGAGATGCCTGAAAAGTATAGTCTCAGTAACACTACCAACGCACGCTTCACCAAAAAGGAAAGCCACAATTCACTGCTTAGGTATACGGCTTCATATACGCACTACTAAAAAAAAATCTAGCTCAGTCCTTATCATTGATCTCCCAATTCGCCACATTCTCTCTATACTCAGTCATTTCCCTCCACTTCCTCGCAAACTCTCGCATCCCGCCCTCGCCGGCTATACTCGCGTCGACCACATCCTTCGGCAGCTTATGCGCCGAATACTGCGGGGAGCTGAAATTGAACGCCGCCCGATCCTCCTTCTCGACCAGCCTCAGTTCCGGCGCAAAATCTTCATCTTCATCCTCATCCTCCTCTTCTTCACTTGACGTTCCGTCCGTCTCCGCTGCCGGCACTTCTTCGTCCCCACCGACAACACCCAGCACAGCACCTTCGGGGACCTCCATATCGAGCAGCTCCTGCCAGTCGAACAGCAAGCTGTCCGTATGCGGCGCCCAGGGGTTGATATCGATAAGCCGTGCCCTGCTCAGCGGCTCGTCCTCGCCTTCGGGGATGTACACGTCGAAGGCGAAGTTGCCGTCCGGGAACGTGTACCGCAGCTTATTATTAAACAGCTGGCTGATCCTGCCCACTATATCCGACCTCAGCGACTTCAGGAACTCGTAATAGTTCAGGTCCCGCTGCGAGATGGCGATCAGGTTTCTGTGTTTGACGAAGCAGCGGAACTCCATAGCCGTGTGCGGGTTGAAGTACGACCGCAGCACCAGGACGGGCTTGAAGGACGGCGTCTTGTCGGGGGAAGCAGGGGTAGGGGCGGATGTGTTGCCGATCGGCGTGCAGTCGTCGAAGGCGTGCTCTAGATCGTATGTGATGAAATTCGAGCTTTTTAGTAGTAGATATATGTCGTTTGGGCTAGTACACTTGATCGTGTTCTGGTGCGGCGATATCCAAGCTGCATCTTTTGGCGCCGTCCAATTCAGCTTCGGCGCCACTGCGCCGCCCAGTTCCTCGATCTTGTCCTTGATCGTCTGATGTAATTCTGGAAACCTCTGGTTGGGAGGCAGCCTCGGTGCCTCTTCCTCGTCGTCGCTGTCGGAGTCAGACTCGACTTCTTCGACTGGCGGCCGGAAGGTAGAGGGCGCCGATTCCCATTCGTCGTCCTCCGGTTCAGCACTATCGTCATCGGCCAGAACAATGCCATCCTCGCGGATGTAGTCTATGAACTCGGGTGAAAGTGGGATTATCCGCGATTTAATGCATGACGTGCGGTATCTGATTTAATCATGAGTTACTATCCTATTAAGCTAGAAGAGTTGTATAGAGATCTACGCACTTGGGGAACCAGGAATCATATGAGCAGTTGAGGATATGATCTCTTGTGATAGGAGGAAATTCCGGCGCGGAACTTGCAGTCTCTGAGGGAGACTGTATGTTAGTAGGCACGGGCATCTTCTGCGTATAATCTTATAAACGAGCCGCAAAGTAGGCTACCTAGAGATCTCGATTATGGTCTGCAATTTACAAACCTCTTCTAGGTTTGAGTAAAGGATGATTTGCAGTTCTTAAAAGGTGACTCAGTTACAAATTTATATCGAGCTGGGGTCTGGATCGCCGCTGCTTTGCGACTCATACTCCTCCGTTACGTATGGCGGGGCAGCGGGGCAAATCGCGGTCCTCAGGGTAGTCTCTAGGCTGCCTAGCTCTGTAATCCAATACGTCTGAAACCCCACCATTACAATTCCGTCACTCGTCACCGCCTTCCCTTCTTCTGGCCCTTCACCTTTGAGCTTTCTCCAACTCTCTCCATCTCCATTGTCGCGTTGTCGACATACCAAAGGAACCATGTCCGACAACGTTGGGCTTTCCACGCCACGCGGAAGCGGGACGTCCGGCTATGTCCAGCGCAACCTGGCGCACCTCAAGCCGCGCGATAGAGCCGCCCCCTATAGCACCAAGGACCTCGACCATCTGAAGCACCGGCAGCGACAGCCGGACAAGGAGATCCTGGAGCACGATCGCAAGCGCGAGGTCGAGGTCAAGGTCTTTGAACTGCGAGATCAGCTCGAAGACGAAGGGTACGCCCCTATATCCTGCTCAATTATGCCTTCAAGCACTAGGCTGATTAATCCGGTGTAGAGTCGACGAGGATGAGATCGACAAGCGCTGCGACGTCCTGCGGAAAGAGCTGCAAGCCAAGATGAACAAAGGGGGCAGGGACGCGGCGCCGAGGAAACAGCTCAAAGCTCACCAAGTACATGAGCTTGCCGATGCGAAGATCAAGGAGAGCGAGCGGTTACGGAACGCATTAAAGATAAGCAAAGATTACGAAGAGGGGAGCCATTGGAAGAGGCAAGAGGAGAGATTACGGAAGGCTGCGGAAAGGGAATCTTCAACCCAGAAGGAAGAGCAGTAGATATGACCAGCATGGACGTGGAAGTCGGTCAGTATTGCTTTTGATTGTTCATTGTGTTGCGCACTGGCGTTCGGGATGGTTCACCCTGTTTGATAGGTTCAGGGGTTCTCAACTTGGGTATGACTTCACATTGACTCAGGCGCTATAACGTTCACACAAGGCAAATTTGGACTCTTGTCAACTTCGTGTCTTTTGTCATCGATGTCTATTCCCATGGGTATCATGTTTTAATTGGCCGCCAGGATCTCTGCCGCATCCAACGGTGGAGCATGGTCTTCCCTTCCTTGGTTGTTCTTGAGCCTCTCGGCACGACGGGCCTTCTCTTCAGCTTCCTTTTGCCTTTCGTGTTTGACATACGACACGTAACGTAGAGTTCCCAGTGTTAATACTGCCATGAAAAGGATGCCCAAGACGGACCGACGAATTAGGACCCATCTCAGCCCTTCGATATCCGATCTGGAATCACTGTTGAGAGTCACGCTGATTTTCAGGTTGAGCTGTTGAATCTTCAAAAGGCTGTCAGTAAACGTAATAGTGAGCATGGAGTAGTGGAGGACAAACAGCGCTCTCCATGGTCCTCTGTTCTTCTCTCACGTTCATCCTACGGTCGTTGAACATGCCCTTGACATCGTCCTTCAGCGTCATGAGATCCTGACTCATGCGCTGGGTCAATATGTCAACTTCATGCTGCAACTGGGTTCGCTGCTGACGTGTTGTCTCATCGGCAGCTTTCCTGTTATTTTTAACCTCGGCACTGAGTTCCGAGCAAGCGGCGCGAAACAGATACGTTTCCTACGCCAATTCATTAGCAGGAGACGAGAGATTCGGTTTCAAATAATGCGCCCACATTGTCAACGTCGCTCTTGCTGACTAGCCCTTCTTGGGCGACGTCGAGATTCAGGGCGAGCAGTCCTCTAATAGCTTTCATGAGCGTAATGGCCTGCGCCTTGGAGTACCCGCCGGCCTCTAGCTCTTTGACGAGGCCGTAACTGTCAAAATGGTGGACATAGGGAGGCGTGGATATGTGGGGATGATGAACGGAATCAGGCGGCGGCATATGCAGCACTGCTTCCATTGGTCCGCTCTGTTGCATCTTGGCCTCCGTAGCAGCTTGCTGGGGATTTGAAGACGACGAGCCCGAGATTGCAGACCATCCTGGCGCAGCGGCCGTCTTGTCTGACTCCTTTGTTACTTTATCTTGCGTATCCCGAGGCTCTTGTGCTGCTTCCTTTTCTTTACTGATCTCCTCTTTACTAGGAGGTTCGAAGCTAGATGGCTTGGATGGATCCGCGCCCGGCGGCGGCAGGTTTACGACGTCTGGAGTAACGGGCTGCGGCTCTACGGCCTTGCCGTGTCTCTCAAAAATCGCCTGCCTGGATGGAGTCGTCGAGGAGAAGGCCGCCATACGTGGTTTGCGGTTATTCGGGGACTTGCGACATCGGATCCTTGCTCTCTGGGCTGAAGACTCGCCGAAGCGAGCCGCGCGGAAGAGATGAGGGTATAGAAACGTTAACCGAACGGTTGACATTGCGGCTAGCCAGCTATTGGAAGCTATACGTAGATGGCCGAAGAGTAATGACACAAAAGGAACATATTGTCGGCAGAACTTATTTGAGGGAAATCAGTTGATTGTAGATTGTAAAACCGCATAAATCGAGCTTAAGCAGGAGAGCCCAGTCCCACGTGGGACTCTGCTAATTACCTAGCTTGTGTGTGGTTTGGAGTCTCCATGTGAACAAGAAAGAGATGGATCCTGGCGGCCCGATGTGCGCGGGCTAACGGTTAAGGGCCTCGAGAAATTGAATAAAGTACGAAACGGTTGAATCACACGTTTGTCATTCCGTTAAGTAATCAATTACTGTTGCTGTTACCTCAACCCTGCTCAACCGTTACCCAAAGTGGGGAAGGAACTCTCGTCACCCCGCAACCCACGGTGAAAACAACGCAGGGCCAAGCTGAAGGTGGGAGCTGTCCATGAACCCCTGTCAGCTAACCGCTAAATACTTTTTTACATGCAGTGCCAGGTCACTCAAGCCTTTCCACCTCTAAGGCTGTCTTCTTCTGCATGACTTCTTTCCTTTCATGGGCAACTAATTTTTTTGTTATTTCCTCAACTTCTAGCCTGAGCTGTCTTAGGCCCATGAGACAACTCATCAGAAAAATGCAAGTCACTGGAGCCATTTGCATCTAATTGAAGCCCGTTGCTTGATACCTAAGCTCCAACATATCTATCTGCTATCTGACCGACAATTGCTCGACTTGCATTCCAGAGCCTCCAACTTTTCGTCATTCCGCATTCCAGTCGCTTTCCAGCTGCACCTGTAGCTTGGACTTAATCGGCCTGCACGTCAACGAGAGTTTCCGTGGCCATGGCGTCGGCCGATGGGCTATCCGCGCCCGGGTCGGCGACTTATGCGTCGGATACGATGGTGGTTGGAGATGGGACCTGGGAATTCACCAAGAATACGTTTCTGTTGCCGAACCTCGTCGGTTTGAACATTGATACTATGCGATACAATGGTACACCGACCTTTCCTCGTATCGTGGAGAAGTAGAGATACTAACCATCTCCTAGGCATGGGCAACCGCTTTGCGACAGTACAACAATATCACCAATTGGTCACGGGTCATGGTGTCCTTGCTGTTATTACCTTCCTCTTCGTGGTGCCGGCGGCAGTTATGTATGCCAGATTTAGACCATATGGCGCCCCTATCCGCCTTCACGCATACCTACAGATCCTTGCTGTCGGTCTTTCCACTGTCGTCTTCGTGCTCGGGTGGTTTGCTGTGGGTCCGAATCGAAGCTTGACGAATCCTCATCACGGAATTGGACTGGCTATATACACCATGATTCTGGTTCAACTCGTGGGGGGAACCTTAGTGAAGAGTATCCGGAGAAAGTCTATGAGACTTATGCTTCATCGATGGCTCGGGCGAGCGATTGCGATCCTGGGAATCGTACAGGTCCCCCTCGGGCTCACGTTGTATGGATCTCCCTTGTTTACCTTTGTTCTATATGCAGTATGGATGGCAATCCTGCTTCTGATATACTTCGTCCTCAGCTGGCGACACGAAGGCTACCGCGATGACTTGACGATCCATGGTGGGCGCTCTGAGGGCGGAATTACAGAATCAGAACGCAAGCCCAGACATGGGAAAGGGTGGCTAGGTCCGCTGTTAGCTGGTGCTGGCATCTGGGCACTTTTACGAGGCAGAAAGAATCGTGAAGCCGAGCGCGATCGAAGTCGCAGTAGATCCCGACCTCGAAGTCGTAGTCGCCCACCCGAGGTTATACCGTCCCAGAGAGGCTCTGAGAGCTATATGGAGGACGAGAAAATCTCCGATCGGACCGACCGGCGTGAAGGGGGTATTACGAATCGGTTGCTTGGTTTACTTGGCCTCGTCGGGGCTGGTGCTTTGGCGAAAGGAGTCAAGGATAGAAGGGAAAAGAGAAGATACGACGACGAAGAGTACTCAGCAGTCCCAACAGACACGCCGAGTCGATTCAGCCGTCCGAGTCGACCCCGAAGAGCCCCAACTGACCAGTACACTGAGAGCGAATTTAGCGACGATCGGACAGAACTCCACGCCCGTCCAAGGCCACACACTCCGCTGTTACCGGGTCCTGGGAACACTACGGTCCTAAGTGCCACAGATACAGAGCCTGTAACGCCACGTCCGTTGCACGCTCGACCGCCGCCCCCAGCAGAGAGTAGTTACATATCAGACTATTCCTCTTATGTGAGTCCGTCCAGGCGACCCGTGGATGACGAGGAAAGTAAAGTTGGCACGGGAATCCTTGGTGCCATTGGATTAGGCTGGCTAGCTAAGAGAATGGCGGGCCGTAAAGATGGAAACGCAGATGAAGAGCGCCGGAAGGTTGAGGATGAGAGACGGGATGGACGTCGTGGCTCCAGATATACCGGAGATGGTTATAGCACACCGACTAGGTCATCGCGACGTCGGCCGCCTCCATCTGCACCAACCGCTACCTCCTATACTGCCGACACGGAATCATCGATGCTTGAAGCCCGTCCTCCAGGAACAAGTGTTAGCGGGCCCCCAATGCCACCTCTTGGGGCGGCAGGTGGACGACCTCCAGTACCAGTTCCGATCCCCGGTTCACATTCGCATTCACACTCTCGGTCAAGGTCGAGGTCGACAAGAAACGAGGCTATTACTGACCCAGTTACAATGCCGCCCATGCCGCCAGATCCTCATGGCTTACTTCGTCCACTGCGCCCGGAATCTGGCAGCGAGTCTAATGCCTCTAGTGGGGGCAGGATGCACAGACGGCATTCATCAAGTCGTCGCAGAGAAGAAGCTGCCCTTGCAGGTGCTGCGGGCGCTGCAGGCCTGGCCGCTGAAGAAGAAGAGCGTCGCCGAAGAGACCGCAGTCAAGCCCCCAGCCAGGCTGTGAGCGTGAAAGTGAAATACCATGACGACCGGGACAGGAATATCACACTGCGGCGTCTAACCGAAGAGGAAGCGGCGGCAACACGACGTGGCCAGAGAGGAAGATCGGACTCTGTCAGCAGCCTTTCCGAAAGCGAAGCGCCAACCAGTCGTCGACGATATCGACGCGATTCAAGTTCCCACAAAACTGCGGATGAAGCTGCAGCCGAGCGACTAGTTTCCGAGCCGCTGTCACCGCCAACGCCTACTTTCTCCGGGGGACGACGAGCAGGGAAGGACTCGGCCTACTACTCGGGCCAGCCCGGTCCTTCTGGTGGAGTGCCTTTGGCTAATCCGACTATCTCTAGCATAGATACTCAGGATGAGAGTCGTGCAACTTGGAGCGCAATGAGTCCTTCGCCTAGTGGGCCAACAGGAGCACCACCTTCAACGGCAGCATCGGCTGCAGATCGGAGACGACGAAGGCGACTCGAGAGAAGAGACCAGAGACCTGGATCGAATTCCGTCGATTACACCTAGTATCTCAACGTCTGCATATGATCCTTCTGACCACTCATTGCTCGGTGTTTTGGCGTCCACTTTACTTTGATGACTCGATTCGTTCATGAATCGCGTTTATTCCCAGGGAGCATTGTTCAGCGAATATCCAACCCTTTTTGAGGAGATAATGACGTTCGGAAGAAAATGTGGCTCATGAATGAGTCGAAGAGGATTTCTTGGGGGCATGAAGATATCGCGAGATATCCTGGTGGTTATTTCCTTTCTGGCTGTTAATGTATTACATGGAATGGATGAACATAACAGAATGATAATACGTGTATGACTTCTCGATAAAAATCAATCAAATGTCTCATGACTTCATTCTGTTACATGAGGTTCCAATTCAACATACATTAGAAGGTAGGTAGGTAGTTAAAGATTTCAAGGTGAAGCTGGCGATTCGTGTTACCATGGATCGTGTTAGTTTGGCGCCGGAATTAATTACATAAAGGTCAACTTTAATACTGCCCCACGTGCGCTCGCGACGTACCTAGGTATCGATAAGCTTTCCGCAGCTCAAATTCGCGGTTCAAATATGGCAACGCGCATATCGATTTATGTACCGTACCATTTAGAATCCAACGCTTGACGCTATTCGCCAGATCTGAAAGCGCATCTTCCATACATGTACACGGCGACAAGACTTCATAAAGTATACCAGCCTACGAAGTAAAAGACAGCAGCTGCACTAGGAGATTATTATCTATAGCCAGCATCAAAATCATCAGCAAACCGCAATGGCAGCCGTAGGAGGCGGCCAAGAAGCACCAGCTTCGCAACAACAGCAACAACAACAACAGCAACAAGGGCCAGCGTCGCCTCCCCTGCCGGCGCGACACACGCCGTTGACGCCGGGGCTGCGGGCGTCGCGGTTCCAGCAGGTGCTGGACTCGAGCCTGTCGCACACGCTGGCCAAGATCAGCTGGGACAACTTCGCCGCCTGCTACCCGACCATCGCCGCGCAGTCGCCCGCCGTGCTGCGCGCCGTGCAGAAGCAGATGGTGGATCGGCTGGGGGCGCTGTGTAAGGTGAGCTTGCCTTTTCTCTTTTCAGTTGTTGCGCTTTTTCGCCGGGGGTGAGGGCTGTTCGCGTATGAGTTTATGCGCATTGTCTCAAAATAAACGTGTTATGGCGGAGAAGGGAGATGGGAAGGGAAGGGAAGGGAATAGGAGACAATGCTAATGATTTATCGTGAAATTCTAGAAAGAATTCGATACCGTGCTGCAGAGCCGCAATGTGGTCGCCAAGCTCAACGAGCTCGAGAGCCTGGTCAGCGAGGCCGAGCGTAGGAGAGACGATGCTGGTGTTGGGGCGGAGGCGCCTATTCCGTAAGTGGACATATTTCTTTCCCTAGTCGGGCATATAATTCGCAATTGTGCGTCTGCCTTTCACGTACGACCATAGGATCTGGAAAACTCGGGATCCCGTCCGCTCTCCCATAGATAAGCCAGATACCGCCAGATTAGTAGTTGGGTCGGTGACGACCAGCGAATACCTGGTGTTGTACGTTTTTGCTTTTTGATTGCATTTTGTAGTCTTTCTTCAATTGTTTTGTTTAATCATTTCATCTTGCGCAGTCTATTTCTATTCTTGCTTTATTTTATTAGATGGTGAGAATTCACAAGCTAACTCGAGCAGACCGCACATGCTACCCCCGGACCAGATCTTGGCGGCACACCTAGCACCGCACCTCGCGCAGCAACAATCGCAGCTCAATGCGAAACTGCAGACGGTGCAGGCTCACAACGCGAAACTGTTCAGCGACATTCAGAAGCAGCGCGAAGAGATGCAATCACTAATGGCTCTGCTGCAAAAGGTCTTCGAAGACATCGACGGGGCTAATGGCCAGATCGACGATGTTGCGGATGACCTCGCGAAGGAGACGAGAACAGTGGAAGCCGAGATGACCGAGCCGTAAGAAACGCTTCACCGTTTGGCAGAAGGTCTGAAAGATAAGATGATATCACGAGTTATAGGACCATGTATGTCTACGAGACGGGAGTGATGCTGCATTAGGTAGGCTTGGCGTTATGGCGTACAGGTGACTGGGTATCGTGAGTTCGAATCAACTAGCAGAAGCCTACCAGGCCGGCGAATTGGTGTGATGATACATGTACATAAGAAACATCATTTTCCCGCTTTGCCGGTTGCAGAGTTGCCATAGGCCCCGGGTTCCAAAGTATATGAGACCTTCTACAAAGCAGATCGATCATAAGTGACAATTGATAAATGCCTGGCAAATCAGTATAACCTAACATAATCGCCCTTGTCGTAATAGATCGATGTGACAGATCGCGGGAAACCAGTCTGGAGGAGGATGACGGCAAGACGGCAAGACATTGGAAGCTAAAGCTATGCCAGAAGGGTGGCCGCATACGGGATCTCTGGAATCGCTCGGCAGGCTGCGTATTGTGCTATGCGGGAGGACTCGACGAGTAAAGAAATCTGCGTGCCCAAGTTACACATACCTCAGCAAGCTAAGTCTTGAACAGCAAGGATCTCCGTCTACTCTTATCATCCGGGTCAGCGAGGACGCTTGTCGAGTCCTTCACGGTCGAACCTTGCTGGGCCGTTCTCCTATTTTATTTTTTCAACATGCTCAAGCAAGCCACCTTGATGGAATAAGTACCTACCTATTCAATACAGATGTCTGCTACGCTGGCGCAAAATCACCTAGGGCTGGTATCAAGGCGGGCTGTTCAGTCATAAAATTACACTAGTACACAGGTTAAAGCTGTCTTCGTCATTTTGCCCGTATTGTACAATTGTACAAGTCTGGTCCTGAATTTCCCAATATCATCCGTTTCACTCCTCCCATGCAGATGAGCGTAACTTTTCCAGCCGTCCATCAATGTACAAACCCCCCAAGGAGAGGTATCATTAGCTAAGGATGATCGTGCAATGATATATGCGTACTAAAGTCATACCCGCCCTCAGAGGCGCCACCTCTGGGGAGATATCCGCAAGAGGCCCAACCTCAAGTCATAACCCGCCCACGTCTTAACTCCAATCCCTGCGTCTCACGTTTTTCTATGGCTACGTCTGCCAGGACTTTCTGTCCTAGAAGGACCCCAAGTCCGTAGACCACCCCATGCTCACTTAACTTCGTAAAAGCTGTGCCTCTAATAAGGCGTTCATGCATTCGTAGCCTGAGATGTGCCTCTTCCTCGAGGCGCACCGCCTCCTCGACCACGGCCCTGGCCTCCAAAGCTGCCCCGTCCACCTTGACTTCCGGAGCGGCCTTCAAAACCTCCACGTCCTGAGCGGTTCTGTACGTTACCCCGCCCGGCAGTGTAGTTGCTTCCACCGTAAGCACCCGCCTTGGGACGTCGGGGCTCGACGACAATGTTCTCTCCGTTAACCACATGCGGATTTGCGGCTACAGCGGCCTGGTACCCTGCTGGTGTAGCAAACTCCACAAAGGCACAATTCTGTAAAGTGTTAGTTCGTATATCGTAGTTGAGCGCAACGTGTTGACGTACCTTCTGGCGATTGATATCAAAGTAGACTAATTCGCCATGTTGTTGCAACGCTGCTTTCAGATCATCGTGCTTCACCTTGTCCGTCACGTACTTGACATATCCCATAGTGCCATCCTTCTCGCCTTGAGGTGCAGAGATAGATTGAGGTCTGTTCTGCCGTTTCGAGTCCGCACCAGCTGTTTGCCATTCTGCGGACTCCTTGGCAGGGGTAGCTGGGGCCGCGGCCTCGGAGCCTTGAGCTGGAGCAGACGCTTGGCCTGCTGCAGGCTGGGCCGGAGCAGCCGCTCGCGACTGGGGGACAGCTGTAGGAGTTGCTGGCTTCGCTGGGAGTGGCACCACAGGTCGAGGGCCTGCGGCGGCGGCAGCTCGGCTAGCCCAAGTCATAGGTTTCGCTGGCTGAGCCGGTGCCGGCGCCGCGGGCGGAGCTGCAGCGGCAGGAGGCGGCTGGCGCGTCTGTACAGGAGTCGGCGTGGGGTCAGCAGGTCTCTCAGGCTCCTTTGCATCTTCTTCGGCAATCTCTTGAGCGGCTGCGTCAGGGTCGGGAGCTGCCTCGGTTTCCGGTTTCTTAGCTGCTTCTGGAGTTGGCGCCGTTTCACCAGCGGTTGTCTCAGGTGCTGCGTCACCATTGGCCGGAGCGGTGTCTTGAGGAGCTGCGTTGACTTCCTCCAACTTGTCGTCGACTACACCAGCATCAATCGAAGCCGGCTTCTCAGCAGTCTCTGTAGGCTGTGATACTGCCTCCTCCTTAGCCTCCAAAGCAGTCTGCGTCTCGGGCTCTGGTTGCTCCTCTTGAACAGTCTCAGTCGGCTCCTCGTCACCCTCGTCGTTGATGTATCGAAGAATGTCGTTCAAGACAAAGTATCCAGAAGGCTGTTGAGCGAGAACGAAAGTTTGAACAAACTTCTTCGGGTCGCCGGCTTTGTTCGATGTTTCACCAATTACCTGGATGACAATGTTTTCGAACGAGGCTTGCGAATCGACGTTGGAAACTCGGACCTTGCAATCCTGGAAGTCTAGCTGCTTAATGCGCTCTTGGATATTCTAAAATAAAGTCTCAGTATATAGCAATGGTAACATCAATTTCGGAAAACATACCTGTCTACCAACAGAGACGTTGGCGACCTCAGTTTCAAGCCCATAGACGAATTGAGATCGCTTTCCGTAGAAAAGCTAGTTGGATGATTAGCACCAGTTATCATGACCAGATATGACATGCGACGGGGACTTACATGGAGCTTCTCGGGGTTCTTGCTCAGGGTGGTGTAGTATTGCTCGACGAAGTACCAGGCGACCTCATCTTTTCCAAGATTGTTGTTGGAGCTGGTGGTACTCGTCTGGTCGGCAGGAGGGGCAGGAGGGGCAGCAGTGGCGGACGTGGTGGTGGAAGAGCCCGAGGCGAATTGTTCGGTGTGAGTGAGGTTACCGTTTGTCGCCATGGTTGCGCTGAGGGGTGGAGAGGTGGAAGAAAATTGCGCGCCTGGTCGGGTGGGATCGATCTTCGGAGTTTGAATAACGAGAATAGCTCGATGATAGTTTCAGTAGTGAAGAGCTACCTCTGTGGGAATACTACCGATCCACGAATGGCCGATGCGGTGCAGCAAAGCTTAATAACTTTGTACCAACTTCGCTGGGCGCGACAGGAAGACTCGAGCACGAAGAGGATCGTGTCTCAAACCGGAACAAAGCAAGGAATGGTTCGGATGGGGTGGGAAGGAGGAAGAACCGAATCAAATCGGCGGCGTCGTTGGGGAAGGATTGAGAATTCGGGGGGTGAAGGGAAGCGGAAGTGGTCTTCAGGCGAGAAAAGCGTGGAAGTGGATGGTGATGGATAAAATGGACGATGACTTTAATAATTAGAGTTGTGGTGGAGAAGTAAGTGGGTGGTTCAATGTGTGATTTTTGATTTGGATTTGGAGATTTGCAAGGTTCAATGTTGTTTAGACGGGTTCGGAGAAGGTAGGCACGAAGCGGGCGACAATTATTATTACTGTTGAAGACGCGGGCGGCGCGCTAACTGTAATGAGGTATTCGAAAACGGGGAGACCGGAGAGAGATATAGGTCCGTGGGAGGGAAGGATAACAAAGATGGATCTGTGTGTGTGTGATGATGACAATGGAGATTGATGTTTAAGTAAAGACGAAGATAAAAACAACGTGGTGGCGACAAGTCTCGTCTTCTATGTATGGACTGTACGTTGAGTAGGGGAACCTTTTTTGAGGGGATCGGGCTGGACTGGGACTGCAATGTCTATGTAAATTAATTTTGCCGTGGGCACTTTTTTCACAGTTTCGCGAGAGAACGTTGGCCAGAAATTCGCCCGGCTGGCTCCATCAAATTGAAAAAATCGTGAAATAATTGGAGGTTTGCCGGATATTCGTCGGTATTTTGTTTTCCTCCTACCCCATCAAGCTAAGGCAGCTATGTGGCAGATACCTGGGTTGGTACCTCATCATTCTCCACAAAACTCCAAGCTTCCATGTTTGAAAGCTTGGGCCAAGGAAACTGCTCCAACGGTCTGTCCGGGCCCTACCAAGCTTAGTAATCTGGGAAAGCTCATCCACTAATTACATAAGGTACAAGGTACAAGGTGCACCCAATACAACGGAACCTCAACTCTTTCCATCCACTGCCATCTGGTCGATATTCGGATACACGCCAAGAAAAATGAAGACGTCGATACTTATCTGGATGAGTCGAAATGAATCAAATTCATCAGTATCATTGTCCACAGCCAACATCCTGTCTTGTTGATTCCAGTACCTATATTTAGCCTTATTTTCAGCTCAAATATGAAAACCACTTAGGTAAAGCCAAGACTATCGTTAAGAATTATAGTATCAGCCTCTAATGATCATGCTCAGGCTTCCCATGAAATTTTCGTCTATATAGAGGACAATTATTCCCATATGAAATCCTAGGGTCTTCCCAGGGCTACATCATGTCAAATACTTCCACCTGAAGACTTAAAACCCAGTGTCTGTAGGACTACTCTACTCAACAACACAAACGACAACCAGCGACAAGTGATCACGACCACAACGAAGCGACAATGTAATACCTCAAGTATTTTCATACCTCCTAAATATATGAACGTCGAATAAATGTCCAACTTCAGGATTTGGCCACAAAAAGTCGCTCGTGGTATATTGCGAACTTGCCAGTGCTACTGATAGAGTTGACGAATCATCTGTCCAACGTGGGCAGCTTATTCACAACTTCACATCAAGGAAGACTCAAAAGACACAGAAAATTTTGAAATATGAGGCTAACGCGCGCCCGCCCCTCTATCCCATAAAATGTGACTCACTAGATAAACATTTATATCTGAGGTAGGTAGGGAATCATATGGTCTATGCTTCACATGTTTGCTAACTCTCACTATTAGTGAGGTCTGACAGTGTAGTTCAATTTCATGAATCTCTGCCTGACAAACAACTCTCAAGGTGAGACGGGACTGGACACCGAATTTGTAATCACGCTGGCCTTGACCTCCTCGAATTAGGTTACCCAAGTCAATTCCTCGCGCCTCGTCCACATCCAAGGACGCTCAACGCTTTCTTCAGATATCACATTTCTCTTCCTTAACAAACTCGAGCCTTTCATCCCAAGAAGCACCGAATCAGCATGGGGAATCCTGGAAAATGTGGTGATGACCAGCACCCTTTCTGCGTTGACCAATACCTGTACGCCCCATCCGGGACGTGCTGTGAGGAGGGCAGGACATGTCTCCTCGTAGCAGCAAATTCGACAGTTGTATGCTGTCCTCGTGACAACAACTGCGAGCGAATCGAATCTATTCCATGCGATGTCAGTCTCATGGCCTTCCCGGGCGAAATACAGTCGACAGTCCGGCAAGGAAACTTGACAACATGTGATGATCAATGTTGTCCATGGGGATATTTCTGCGAAACGAAAGGCATTTGCGGATTGTCTCCAAACCAAGACAGGGCACCACCGGGACCATATGAGCCTTCTAGCCAGAGCCAGTCGACAAGTTCTTATACGTCTTCGCCAACTTCTTCGTATGAGACACCGAATTTCACCACGAGTGCTGGCCCGTCCCTAAAAAGCAATCAGACAACGAGCCAACCTGGAGCGGCCGTCAGCAGTAGCCAGTCAGCATGCATAGCTGTCGGGAGCTTCTTTGGTGTTGCCCTGGCTGTCTTGGCTATTTTCTTCGTCCTCCGTAGGCGCAAGTCCAAGAAATCTCGAGACGATACACATCAGGACAATAACGACGAAGAATATCCAGTCGGGACGAGCGTTCACGACCAAGGCGGAAGAAATGCGCTCAAGTCTCAGGAACAGCCCGCAAACCCCGACGTCAATCAAGGAAGGTTAAGCGGTTCCAAAGTTTACGAATTGTCCGGTTAGGACACAAATTTTGCCCCCTTTTGGCACAGGGAAAAGGCTATTACCTTATTTGCTAGATGGCCTCCTTATTCGGAAGTGTTAGGGACTACGCCCCCCTTGCTTAGGTATCTATCAGACTCCGGTAAGCCTCACAGATCTTAATATGATAACCAAACGAATGTGACATACTAATAACACATTAGTGAACACTCCAGCTTTCTGAAAACGCCATTCTTGGCGCACCTCTTCTCTAGCATCAAACTTTGGAGGACTATCTGGGTATCTAGGGGAAATGCTAGGAACCATTGAAATGGCCCCATAATGGGCTTGGAATTGGTTTGGCTCTTTTCATTAGCCCTGAGGTTATCCCAATACCTCGCCAAGGGAACTTCCAGCCGTATGATAGCTTATTACGGGTTTTATCCGTTGTAAACAGCGTGACGAATAGAGCTTCATAGATTATATACTATCTTGTGATCACCTAGCGGCGACCCATTAGACAATTTGCGTTTTGTCACGAAGCCGACCAAGCAAGAAAGGAAAAGCAACGTTGTTCCGCAAGGAACTATGAACCTATCTAGCGGGAGGAGCCCTCCGTACATATGGTGAGGCGCTCTTTGTCCTGTTGTCTCAGATACCGTAGGGACAACTCCTGACACACCTCTCGAGCAGTAACTTGACTCATAGTTCTGTTCCTGTATTCGTATATGAAAGTGAAGTTCGAGATCGTATATTTTAGGGGTGGACGAGGTTGAACATAATCTGAATAAAACAAGTTTCCAACCTTGACTTTATAGAAGTTGATTATTTACGAGCCTTGACGTTAAGAAGGCGAGAACGGCAGAGAATCGGTTAGACGAAGATATTGAGTGCCTAGGGAGGCATCTGCCTGTGGGGTCGGTCAAACCAACGTCTAGTTGCTCTTATTGACAAACAATCCCATTCGTTGCCATTATTTTAGTACTATGCCGCGAGTGTCCGACTTCAAGCTTGCACATAAAGGTGAAAGACTATACCCACAATAGAGGAAATAGACTTTGCTCTGAGCGCTATGATCCCAGAAGACGCTGCTTCGGGTGGCTACTTGTCACCCTTCATCGTTGAGCCCACGTCCCAACACACACACAGCTTCATTCTCCTTCACGGAATGGGGTCTAATGGGCATAAAGTTGGAGAGGAAATTCTTGGAACTGGGATCTGCTCCAATGGCAAGAAATTGCCAGAGCTATTTCCTAGTGAAGATTCTTATTTCCCACGTCAAAACGACGGCGGTCTAGTGCATTCAACCGAGCAAAGTTGACGCGATGGTTTGACATTGCCTCTTTGGAAAAGCCTCATCACTGGCAAAATACTCAGTTCAAGGGGCTTGAGGAATCAGCCCAGGAGATCGTTAGCTTGATCCGGGAGGAGGCCTTAAAAGCCTCTCGCAAGAACGTCATTCTAGGAGGGCTGAGCCAAGGCTGTGCAACGTAATTGTGCTGCCTTCTCGCTTGTGATTTCCCCATTGGTGGATTCATAGGGATGAGTGGCTGGTTGCCATTCCAGTCTGACATTGAAAGCCTGTGAAAGGGGGAGAAAGCGAGACTCTCGATTCTAACGACCCTTTCGGCTCTGTTGATGAGGATCCGTTTGATTCAACCGATAAGATGGAGGAAGATTCAACTGTCAGAGTTGTCCAGTTTTACCGGGAACTTTTATGCCTTGACTCCTAAGAAAGTCGAAATAAAGACACGTCATCGCTTTCGACCCCGGTGTTTCTTGGGCACGGTGATGCTGATGAGAAGGTCGAAGCGTCATTGGGAGAGGCAGCTCATAAAACCCTTGAGTTGATCGGTTAAAAAGTTTCTTAGAATGTTTATCGAGGGCAATGACATTGGTATAAGATTCCGGACGAGATTGATGATTTAGTCAGTTGCATACAAGAATAATAGCATGAAATCCATTGAAATAGGCTAGCATCTAGCGGCAGTAAGGACAAAGAGTTTATGCTGTATATCTATCACTCAATCCTGAATTAGCAGTTCATTCCGAAAACATAAGCTTCCTTTTCGGACATGTAACTTACTATAAGTCCATTACTCGGTTAGAAAGGCCTCTTCACTTATATCTTCGTTAAACACACCGGAACATCTGAAGATATCTTTCCATCCTTATAACTATTGTCAAAACCAAGACGGAATAGGCACGTCAGTGTATATAGAGGTGGCATATAGCTGTTTTGCACGCTCTGCATATTTATGATGCAGCTCAACAACCAGATATAAGGCCCAATAGCTCGACTGGTTTGGCATGATATGCTTAGTATAAGTCTCGGATTCCTAGAGATTTCCATCTACGTATTCGGCGAATATGAGGATTCCTACAGCAAATGCTTATATATCTATAAAATGGATTAACCTAGTTCGCTGATAGGCCTATCTCGTTGAATATAAACAATTCGGGCAAGTGACCCGAACGGGACCGCGAAGCGCGGGAATGGCGCCATCCAAGTGAGGCGGGGCAAAGTATCTACCGATCTATGTAGACAGTGATCTATACTAACGGAGGAAGACGTCGCTTACGACAGGGTCCTCGAGTTTTAGAGTGTCAGGGTATAAAAGTGGGGCTGCGTGTATATAAGGGGTGCACCGCACCCACGAGCTGCAAAGGGGCATGCGTTAAGAGTCGTTGCTATCTACCACCTACCTAGCTTCAGCCTAGCTGCGAGGAAACGTCTACTGCTTTCACTCTGTACATGACTTATATCACGGGCTTACACTCCCTTCTGACATAGAGACCGTCCGAAGTGCTGTAGGGACGACGCCAATAGATCAAAGGTGACTCACACTTAGCTAGCGTCTCCACGTAATGTTGTAATCGTCGAGAATTAGTTTGTCTGAAAGCGATATTAACTAACTATCCTTCCGTCGGGCATATAAGGGCCGGCGAAATACGTGTTCCTAAGTGCCCTCGGAAGGTTATTTGGCGAGACGTGTGCTCAGCCTCAATGGGCGAAACTATCCGACGACACGATACGTAAGCTAGCAAATTTGATAAGGCCCTAGCCTCACCCTGATAATTTAAAAGCGCTAGCTAGATTAAAAAGAAACTATACGACAACAAGACCCCGTTGTTAGAACGGCGTTAGGTAGTGCTCGGGTGGCTGGGTTTCCTCGGACTCCGAATCCGAATGTGAGATTGAGGTCATCATGCTGTGTGGAATCTCCGCAGGATTCTGCGTATAATCTCCGTGCCACATCGCGCGTTACAGCACAGCCCGCGGGGCCGATAAATAATAGCCCAAGATGCGGCATGACTCTGCCTGGCGATAAAAGTCCTATGGCTTACTACGTAGATATTGGAGCTGTTCTTCAGCGGCCATCCGTCTGATTTGTTACGTGTATCTATGGTTCATTCCCCTTAGATTTGTAACACACTTTTTCAACGTCGTCCTTCTTCCGCTTCTCCCCCCTTTCCTTCTTGCAATTGAACATTCGTTACCCGTTTGTCTTGGTCCTAATCTGAAGCCGCCGGCATGTCGTCACAAGACCAAGACCTTTCCTTCTATGATTACAATCCCTCGAAGGCGGTGGCGGGTGTATGCGCTGCTCTGTTCGGGATTACTTTCATCTGGTCGACGTTCATGACCTTTCGAAAAAGAGCTTGGGTATGGACAGTTCAGCTGCTGGCAATACTCATGGAAATCGTTGGATATGCCGACCGAATTGCATCAGCCGCCAAACCTAGTGACATGAACCTATACGCGGTACAATTCTGTGTGATCATTCTCGCACCTGTACTTATGGCTGGCGTCATCTATGTCGTCTTCGGCCGAATCGTCTTTCACGTGGTCCCTGCTGAACAGAGGACTACGAGGCTCCTCTGGATTCCGCGTAGGTCTTCTGCTGCTGCTAACTCTGTTATATGCTAACGAGTGTAGCCCGTTGGATAACGCCGATATTCGTGTCCTGTGACATTGTGGCCCTCTTGGTTCAACTCATCGGTGCTGTCAGCGTATCCAGCACCCAGGCCACGGACGAGGACGCGGAGAATAAGTTGAAAATAGGCAAGGATGTCGCACTCGCGGGCCTCGCGATACAAATGGGTGCATTCGGGCTCTTCACAGTTATCGCCGCTCGCTTTCACTTCACTTCGCAACGGTTCGAAGCGAACCTCAAGTGGAGACTCGATGAAGTCGATGGAGGGAAGGCTGTCTTCGTCAAGGGGACGTCGAAGAAGCTAAACCCTAATTGGAGACACCTTCTATACGCTCTCAATATTTCCTGCATATTGATTCTGGTAAGCTGTAGAGCTGGCCTTTGATCGATACGAGCCTTCTGACATTATACTCTAGATTCGATCTGTATTTCGTGTAGTCGAGTTCGCCGAAGACTCGAGTGGTGCTGTCTCGACACACGAAGTTTAGTGAGTACCTACTCAGCTGACGAAGTCCGTTCAAACCTCAGTATATGGAGACTAACTTACGATTGTACAGTATGTATGTCCTAGATACCTTGCCCATTTTCTTGGTAGTCGTCAGCTTCTGTTTCTTCTTCCCCGCCTCGTACGTCCCATACATGGGATTCAGGGTTCCCAAACGTATAGACGACACGACGGAACTGGGAAGCCATGAAGGATCGGCTACCGCGTTACGGGAAATTTAGGGACATAAAGGCTGATTCAGGGTGAATCAAGAAAATCCTGTTTCAGCTGTTTCTTCTTCTCTTTGCTTAATAATGTCAGGGTCGGTTGAAGCGGATTCATACTGCCAACACACGTTGTATACAATAGACGATAGACGATAGATCGGTAAGGGGTCATTAGATGAAGGGGGCATGATTCTGGTATCCACTACCGAAAGGAGGCGTACGGGTTCATCACATTAGCTGAATATTAGGATATCCTGTAACTGATGTCAACATCACGCCTGTTGCATTCCATACAAACGAAGCGCACAGCCTAGTGAAAAGCGGCCAATGACAACCTAACAGGTCTGTTGATGGGCAGCTCAAATCACCCGGCGCTTGGTAGAAGTGATTTACTTTTTGTTTGAAGCTAAACGAGACGTTGACACCCGCGTTTATTCTCCGATGTAAGAGACAGCACAGACTGAGCAAGGAAGGGTCATCAACCCGACCACCCGGCCTTCATAGCCTGGCCTGTCTGTGTTCGCCTCATCTTTTTGACACCCAACGATTGGTCGATATTCTCCAAGTTACTTTGTTAGCAAGGACAAATCTGCTGATTAGCGCATGCTGCATGCTATGGGAGACCTTGTCCAGAGGTAAGATTATCGCCGATTGAGCCTCGAGATTTTGACAGGTGCAGGACATGTTACCTGCATGTGCAGGAGAGTGTGGCATGCATCATTGCTTGACAAACGAGAGTGATACCAATGCCATCTCTTGTCAGGGGTGAGCTGGCAAGATGGAATAATTCGGGTTCGGAGACTTTTTGGTTTTGGAAAATCCCCTTCATACCCCGGCATGGACCCGAAAAGAATACAGGGTCCGATGATTCAAGAAAGAGAAGAGAAAACCCCCTCCTGGAGGCCTGTTAATATCCCGGCACGATACTGATGCCTATTAAGCATGGAACATCCCGTAGTCAACAGATGGTCTTCTCTTATACTTATCGTCCGAGTTGTCAGCTCACGGTCGGGTTGGTAGGTACATATAAAAGAAGAAAAAATGATAGAAGCAATCTCTTCCGGATGATCATTCCGAGAGAGCCCCGAATGGAAATATGATAAAACGCCATTCGTTGGTGAGTGATGCTAGACTCATTCGCCTAACTCGCTTAGAAACACTAACAGAAGCCCCCTCGACCCCAACTGGGTTACGTCACGCCCAGGAAGGGGAAGTGGCATCCGGATTCTAGCAACGTAGCACCCGGTCTTAAGCCCTGACGGTGCCTCGTAGTCCTGTATGAAATAGACTGGGCTGGACTGGACTGGGCGAAGATATTGTTTGTATGTAAGAGAATGAGGGTGGAATATCAAATACGAAGGTCGACTTTCATATGAAAATAAACTTAAGCGGCTCGCTTCTGAATGACGTACCCAGGTAGGAAATAAACTGGGTTGATCCTGTATCCCCCAACTTTAAACCTTCTCGTTACTTACTCGATTCGTTATTTGACAGCTGGAAGGTGCAGGAAAAAACATGGAGCAGGCAGGCAGGGAACCGTATTCTGCGTACCCGTTTTGTCAGAACCTTGGTAAGCTTGTACCTACCTGTTTTAGCGTCGTCTGTTGTGACCCAATTCCGATCCCGTTGCCCAACGAAGCCCGCCGTAGAAGCTACATACCTCCTGGCCCTGTACCTACACTATCTAAAACCCGATACTTTAGTTCCGCCCTGGAATTTCCGTCCAGGCTTCCATGTCAGGCCGGGGGCGTTCGAATTTCTGATGAACGGTTGATCCCAGACCATGTATCTCACCCCCACACCATACGGACGATTGGGTCTAAACGAAAGCGGGGAAGTTCCTATTTGGTGGCCCTGGTGGCTTTTTACGTCTCTTTCGAGTTTCAAACACTCCAAGTTTCCGAAGGTGAAGAGAGATGCTTCTCGTGGGGGAGGAAAGAAAAAAAAGGGAAAGAAGGGACCACCCATGTAGACATTACTAATGGGTGCAGCTTTCTGCGAGATAGGAAGTCGACCACTGCGGTACATCACTAGACTGGTCACTTTGAAGGATTCAAGGTTGTGATTCATCAACCCTTTCTCATAAGCCAGGACGGGACATACAGTATAATTATTCCCTAATACCGTGAACCCGCATCACGGTTACCAACTTCAGGTCCATACATACATACCTCTACATGCCTAGCACTTTACATTCTACGTACTGTTCTAGGCTGCTTCCTCTGAATCCTTACGTTCTTCACGTATCCTCAGACACGTCTATCCGATAGCATTGTGCGATCTAATTTATAAACAAATCCGAGTCTTTAGCGAGACGCTTCGGTAGGGGAGGTCTTTTCGTGGTATTGGCCGTTGAATTTTTCCAAGTTACATTGGACGTCGTCGAAAAAATCCGCCGGCTCGCCGTTACTTTTCCATCCTGAAGACACGTGCTGCACATCCGCCCGGAGCTCGGTGCGAGACACCTCGGAGGCTCTGGGAAAGTTCGCAGAGAGCCGGAGCGGGCGTTGGATGATCTTTTATACAAGCAGAGTAGGGGAGGGAAAGAAGAGCAGAAACTAAGGGCCGCTAGTACTCGCACAACCATGATCCTTCTTATTCCCCACGGCCTTGACGAACTGCTTTCCCTTTTCGATACCCGACAGCACCGATTTTGACCAACGACGGCTGCCACTTACACAGAGGCACAGAACTTGATACGCGCGACTAAAAGTCGATTGGCAATTCTGATTTGTTCGTTCAGGTTGCCTATCCTGGCATCCTCGCACCATGGTATATTGTGGGAAGGCTTCCCAGGGATGCCAGAACTGTCGGACCCGGCGTATAAAGGTGTGTATAAGCTCACGGCCTCTCGTTAATCTAAACACCTGCATCCGTTTTCCCTGCCCTGCCCTGCCCTGCAGGTGAGATAAATGCACATGGCGGCAGCGTGTTCGGGACGTCCCGACGATCACCGACATAGCTTGCATTGGTTTCGGTCTATCCAATCTGTCGGGGCTATAATAAAGTGACGTGACCCATAATTGACTTATGAGGTTTTAGTGCGACAAGAAACGGCCAGAATGCTCGCAATGCATACGTGTGGGGAGGAAGTGCCCCGGTTATCGAGATCAGCTGTCGCTCATGTTCCGAGATGAGAGCAGCAAGGTTATACAGAAAGCGCATGCACAATGGGGCTCTTCCGGCTCCCCTACTGAAGCAAGCGGAAGCTCGGCCTCAGCCTCATCTTCGTCCACGTCCTCCGCTTCCGCCTCAGCATGGACACACGAATTACCGGTCTCTGCTGCCATTCCGGCGAGCCCCGCGGCGAGCACACCTTTACCGCCACGCGGGCTTGTCTCTACAAGAATACCCAAAAAGGTAGATCTGAATATAGATCAACAGGGAATGCAGTTCTACATTAGTCGCTATCTCATGAACCACCCTGATTCTCCCAAGACACCGGACCAGGTGGCGACGTACTTCTTGAACGCAGATGCGGCTCAGAACGTCATGATAGCTGTGGGTCTCGCGGGACTGTCCAATCTGCTGGGAAACAAGAATATGAACTTACTCGCACGTTCCAAGTACGTTGCAGCGTTGAAGCAGACCGGACAGCTGATTGCTAGTAATGATCCTGCTGGTGTCGTAGCCCGCCTTCGAAGCGTCGTGACACTCGCTTTATTTGAGGTAAGTCTGGCCCAATAAACAAGTATCTATCGGGATGAGGCACTGACTACGTACAGGTTGTCCAAAATAAAGGACCGAGAATGACGGTGGGCTCGGCTAATACGCACATTAATGGTGCAGTGGCCGTTTTACGATCTGTACTACCTGTCCCGAACGCCCCTAACCGAGGCGCACATGGGGTGTTACAATTGTTGTTTTCAATGGTATTATATCACGCATTCATTGTGTTCCGCCCAGAACTGACGGCATACTTAGTTTATTCCGTACCACGCGACGGACACGCCTCTTCCGCCTGGTTTCTTTGAAACTCTCAAGTTCTGCAAGGAACTGTTGAACGGGGCTCCAGAGTGTTGTTCCGTCGATCTAGGGCTTGCTATTGCTCGACTTCTACAGTTGTCGGGCATAGTTGAGCACACTGCACTCACGGACGGTCGTCCAACTACGAATAACCTCATACAGCAATACCTTATACTGGACAATGCATTCGAGGGTTTAGAAAGTCACTTACTGAAAGCATTTCCGTATACGCCGCAACAGGGAGAGTATCCAGCCGAAGCGGTCTTTCGCGGAAAGTGGCATAAGTATCAGGGGACCTGGGGTGCCCGAATATGGAACCATTATCGTTGGGCTCGCATACTCGCGAATCAGACACTTATCAAATTTATCAATGAGTATCCTATTTCGAGCGCTAAGGTCATACCTGAGACTCGGAGGACGAGATGTTACATTACCATCGAGAGAGAGGCCGAAAATATCCTCGCGAGTGTACCTTCGCATTGGCACCATCCAATACTCGATCCCGAAACAAATCGAATATTTGAGCCGGGCGGGCTCGGGGTTTCCGGAGCTCTGGGGGTGCCTGGTCTTCTTTGGCATCTTACGACTGCCGGGTGCGCCCCGAACGTGCCACCAGAGTATTGGGAATGGGCCTACAACGTGTTGCGAACGGTTTGGAAACAGATGGGCATGCAACACGCTCTGGCATTATCAGAAATGATGGAAGAGCATCGGTCGAAATTAGACAAGGAAGCTATCAAGCAGGAACTGAAGGTGGAGGACGAATAGAAGCGAGCATATTGGGGTGATTCAGAATACTGATCCAGGCAGTAAGATCCGGGACGGCGTTTATTGGCGTGGCGAGACCATGGGCATTTATCATCATTTGACGGGCAACTCAGGGCAAGGCATATAGGCGAGACTAGGCTCCAAAAATCCCGAAATTCATTTTCATCGTGCAAGAAAGGTCCCTCGGAGTTCCCTGTTGAGATTCTTGTGCATTTCACATCGCAGACGACATATGTTCTTTCAGGTACCTCGTTTCCGATCTATGCCCACAACTCTTTATGAGAAGAATTTATATAGTGTAGAGGTATGCGCCTGATGGTGGGATAAGTCTAAGCATAATGTTGGAAACGACAATGAAAGCACGAACAACAATATCTTAGGTAGCAATGCGCAATAGAAGAGTTGGAGTTGACTTCTTTGACTGCGAGGGTAAGATATGGTTATACCTAGGTACATACATAGCCCTATATGTATGTATTTAAGACACTTTAACGCTACGACCGGAATATGCATATGGCCCGTGCTCACCCCACATATATCTGGGCCAGACCCTTTCAATTCTCTCCACGGTATATCTCCGGTAAAAAAAGATATGCGGTAAGAGTTAAGAGCTTATCGGAGAGCCAAGCCAAGACTTGGAGAAGCCGGTCGCTGACTTGAAGCTTGCTTTGGCTTCGACGCTCGTTCAATCACACCCATATCATCCGACTTCAATCATCGCCAAAGTCCCTGTCCATCAGTCTTCCATCTTTTCTTATGTGTGCTCTACTGATAGCACCCTCTCCTACATCAGCGAATGTAACCTGAACACCCGGAAGCCTATCAAAATGGCGACCGGGGGAGAGGGGCGCAAAGGTGCGTAGCGTTTAGCAGGTCTACTGAAGTGCGCGCCATGCTAATACGAACGCCCCATATAAAAGGTCCCGACGACGAGGGTACAATCAACGTCGCCTCCAAGAAGGTTTCAAAAGACAGACCGAATGGCATCATCAAGTTAAAGAAGCCCGTGCCTAAGCAGTTAAAACCTGGCAATTGGAGAGATGGTAGCGTCGCCGATGGTAAGTCGCATTCTTATATTAAACTCTTGTAGGGGCTACAACTAAGTACTAAATATCTGCCGACTATATAGACGACAAGAAATCCAGAAACGCCGACAATAATCCCGCGACCATTGGCTCGTCGTCTCCCGGACCGGTGGTGAATCAGTTAGACGAGACCTCCCGCGAAACTTTTGCGACTGGGCGACCCCTCGAAGATAACCTCAACCTTCAACAATGCAAGCATTGTAAGAAGGGGATCATCAAGACGGCTGCGAAGGAGCACATTGCGCAATGCCTACGAATTAAGAAGGAGAAAGCACAGCGCAAGAAGGAAGCTAGGGAGGCGAGAGAACGAGCCAAAGAGCAAGCCCGAGAGGAGGAAGCCCGTAAGAACGACGAGGATGGAGATGCTAAGATGCACGACGACAGTGACGATGACGATGACGGATCTCCCAAGAAAGGCACAGGAGGGAAGGCATCAAAGAAGGTAGGAGGCAAGAAGCCGGACGGTGAACCGAAAGGCAAGAAGCGCAAGGCCGACGGCGACGCCGAGAAGGGACCCAAGAACAAGAAGAAGAAGGAAGAGCCGAAGCCAAAGGTTCCCAAACCCAAAGGTATCTAGTCGCTACTGTTCCTTCCGTCCGCATATATGTTCATCTTGTCTAACCAATCATAGGTCCTGTGGATGTTGAGAAGCAATGTGGTGTCATACTACCGAACGGACAACCGTGCGCACGATCTTTAACTTGCAAGAGCCATAGTATGGGAGCCAAGCGTGCCGTCGCCGGTAGATCACTTCCGTACGACATGCTACTAGCGGCGTATCAAAAGAAGAACCAGGCGAAACAGCAGAGTAAGAAGCGACGAGAACTTGTTCGATAGTTGCTTGAACCATTGTAACTAATACTCAACAGAGGCCGCTCTGGATGCGAACGCCCCTCTGGAAGACGACGACGACGCTAATGCCGGACCTGTCGACTCGGATGAGGAGACCGCAGCCGTCATGAGCGCCTTAGCTCGATGGAACCCACAGCCCGTCATACCACAGCCTATATTTACTCCTCTTAAGCGAACTTACCAACTAGCGCGCCTCCATGAGCAGCTCCAGACAGCGACGAATGGTGGCCGGACTAATATTTTCAAAGTAGTGGGGTTCGGCGCGCAGAAGCTTCCTGATAACCACACGGATATAAATATGGACCTGGATGATGCACCCGGGGAGCCAGACGTAGGAATGGTAAGCGCGGTGGGACCAAGAAGATCCTCGAGTTTCAGCTCACGACGACCATCGGTAGTAAGTCGGGCCTAGGATGGCCAACCTACACGCAATAGGCCTCACGGGATACCGCCTCAAGGTCCGGGCCATCGCGATCGAAGGGAGAGCAGATGAGGTTTCTACGCGTACTATCCGTTTACTTGTGACAACAGCAATCAGGCCAGAATCCGCGTCATTCTATCTATTCCTTACGTTTACCTCCTCTGATGTACTCACTCCCGTTAACGAGGTGGAAATGAAGTCTGGGTAGTTGATGCATTTGGGTGGATCAGTCATTGTCATTGCTAGGGGCGTATTGAGGATACCATTTTTGAGGCGGGCAAGTTTGGCGTTGGGGTTGTTACGAGGCGGATAATTTTGGGCGTTAGGCGAGCTTGACAGGTCAGCAGGCATATTGTGATTTGCTGTCGTTTGGGTTTAGCATTGGCCTCAAGTGCATAGGCCATACATATCTCAGGATTTATACGATACCAAAACACACAATCCGCTGAAATCAAGTGACTCGGAATCGATGTTCCTATCCTTCGTCGATTGCTGCGGTTAGGCTGAGAGCTGCAACGGCACACGTGTTGGTGCCCAAAGTAGCGGTATAGAAGGACCCAACGCCTAAACTGACCCAACGCCTAAACTAACCCAAATGTCGCATAGACCCTGCAAGAATGAAGCGGAAGCGTTGTACATACACGTGTAAACTCGCCAATCTCTCCGGATTCCGTCCGGGTTCGGTACCAAACTTCCTATAGGCCAATTTGAGCCCGGCAAGCCCCTTGTGGAAACACGGCTAATTTATCAGGGTCAAGTTTACCAATGCGAATTGGATTTATATGTACGGCAAGCGAGAGGAGGCCGGACCCGAGGGATTGGCGATGGATTCACTTATTGATCACCGGCCTCGAAAGACTCAAGAAAGACTGTAAGAAATAGAGGGGGCGGGAGTTTAAAAAGGGGGAGTCTAGGGAGTCGAGGTTTAAGAATGGCTGGCTCGGCGGGGCGGGGGCACCTTGTCGCCGCCTTTCCAAATTACGTACCTAATGTATAATACTCAACCATATACATCTGGGCTATGACGTCGCCGCCGATGTTTACTCTCCACCCCTTTTGCTGCTGCATGCATGCATTGTGTATCCCGAGCCTCGGGCCAGAAACTCAAACAGCTTCCCATACGAAGTCACTTGCAACCTGCAACCTGCAACAACCAACAACTATGCCGCCGGCTTCGTGCGACATCGTCGATCCAATAGTGAGCAAACAGCTTTCAGTACGGTAGACTACACTATCCTATATACAATCGTGTGGGCTCTCGTCATCCCCCCCTTTATAAGTGATCTGCCATATAGCCAGCCTCTTGGCACCATAGGGACGCAGAGCATCGCATATACACACACGCACAGACACAGACACAGACACCACACCACCACAACACGTCCCGTCCGAGATTCGGTTGATGTAAGATATTGTTGAATGATTTTCCTTTCTCTTTTCCTTTTGCATTAGATACAGCCTTATTCTTAGCCACTCCGGCACCCAAATCGGAACATTAGTTTCCCCCATTACACCTGGATATAAACCATAGACCGTTCCTCTCGTCTCCCCCTACCACTTAGCGCGCTGGGAGAGGCAAGCTTGGGACGTCCAGCCAACCATGCCATCTTCAACCTTCACCAATAATCACACAGGCAGCAGTACTACAGCAGACAAGTTCCTCCCGGCCCTCAATCACGCCATCTCGGGCTCCGCCGGCACCCTCATCTCGACATGCGCTCTCTATCCTCTGTCACTAGTGATTACCCGCCTTCAAGCCCAAAGACAGCTTCAACGCGAGGGAAGAGTCAGCGATCGCAAGGAGAAAGGAAGTACCACTACCACAAGTCAGAACGATCAAAGGGCAGCGGGTCCAGCACAGGAACCTACGTACGCAGGAATCACCGAAGCCTTTTCGCGGATCTGGAGTTCCGGTGGCGGGCCGAAAGCGTTCTATACTGGCCTGGGTCAAGATGCAGCCAAATCTGTCTTGGACTCTTTCCTCTTCTTTCTCTTCTATGAGTGGTTCCGCAGCGCCCGCCTTCAGGCTAGCAGTAGCCGGAGGAGGCGGAGGGGCGAGGCCCCGGGAATCGGCATGTTGGAGGAGCTAGCCGTTGGCATGGCAGCCGGAGCTTGCTCGAGGTTCTTCACGACGCCTATCGCCAACATCGTCACCCGGAAGCAGACGGCGTCCCTCGTGGATGCCGCTGGCAGAGATGAGGTCGGCGTTCGCGAGATTTTCGAAAGTATACGTAAAGAGGGTCTCTCGGGGTTTTGGTCTGGTTACTCGGCCAGCCTGGTACTTACGTTAAACCCGAGCATCACCTTCTTCCTACAAGAGTTCCTCAAGAAGAAGACCGTTTCGAGCGAAAAATGGGACAATCCCGGTGCCGGCATGACGTTCCTCCTCGCGGCCATAAGCAAAGCGATTGCGAGCACCGCCACCTACCCCTTCCAGACCGCCAAGACAAGATTACAAACTGGCGTCCCTGTTGCGCCTACGTCGAAGGAGGATCCAAAGGAGACAGGCCGAGCATCCGTGGAAGCACAAGCTTCTGAAGGCGCAGAGGTTCCCAAGGAGGAAGCTGCGGCAGAAGCTCCTCGGGAAGGGGAAGAACCTGCGAAAGTAGAGGGAGAAAGTCTGGCCCCTGAAGATGCACCAGTTTCTCCGAAGACAATAGAAGCTCCCCGCGAACCAGTCACGACACACAATGTCGCGCCGCCAGAGCGGAATTCCGAAACCGACGCCAAATTCGAAGCGCAAGCCATGCGAGCGGTCAAGAACTTCGGAAAGCAAAGCATTTTCGGAACCGTGGCACAGATTGCGCGTACGGAAGGAGTCGGATCCTTATTTGATGGACTACCGGCAGAGCTGCTGAAGGGGTTCTTGAGCCACGGAACGACGATGCTGGCTAAGGGCGTGGTGCACAGGATGCTGTTCAAGCTGTATTTCATAATCGCGGGTGCCCTGGCGGAGGTGCGTGCTAGGAGAGCGAGGGCTGGTACGAATATAAATTCGATGGCAGAGAGGGCTAGGGAGGTGATGGGCAGATCCGCTCTGGCTCCGGCTCCTGAACCTACACCTACTCCTACTCCTAATCCCACTCCTGCTCCAACTCCGGCACTATCAGAAGTGTCGACGTCAACGGTGTCGGAGACAGTAGAGACAAGGGTGCCACCGGCGCTACCAGCTCCGGCTCCGACTTCAGATGCAGATGCAGATGCAGACCCAGCTCCAGAGTCAACTCCCGCTCCTACTCAGGGTCCTCCTACTCCTTCTCCCGCTACTCCTACTCCTCCTACTCCTATGTCTTTCCCACCGCTACCACCACTGCCATCGGTACAATCGCCGCGGTCGCCACAGTCGTTGAGATCGCGATCGTCTTCATTACTACAAGGGGGCGCGGGTAGACCACTACTACCGGCGCCATCACCCCCTTCACTAGCTCCTCCTCTGTTAACACTACCACCAGCCTCATCATCAGAAGCGCCTCCGCCGCAGTCGTCAGCGTTAACACAGCAACCTCCGCCGTCGTCACGAGTCACTTCACCACCTCCGCAGCAACCCCGTCAACAACTGCGTGCTCTGAGGTACCGTCTGGATAACGTCGAAGAATGGGGCCCTAGAAGCCAACAGCCTATTACCGCGACGGGCGAGATCAGCAACAGACCACCCCGTCGAGGATCGGCACTGGACGATCTCGTGGTGAACGTTGTTGCCAACATGATCGACGGCACGCAGAGGGGCTTGAAAAACGAACGATAAACAGAGGCACGAAGCTGAACATGAGATGAGGCTTAAATAAATTCCTACATCTACATCACAAAAGGAGAGACTGTACGAGTTGCGTTGGTTTATCGCTCTTTTTTTTCTTACGCGGTATTGGTATGCATTTACGAGCGTCAGCGTTGGGAATTTTTTTGGACTTTTTTTTCAAACGGGCATAGCGGAAGAAAAAGTTACAGATTTTGTTTGATTTCGGTCAATCTTACAAGCCTATTTTCATTTTTGGATTTTCAATTTTTGTACAGGATCTATCGGCCTCCAAAGACCCCACGGAGCTCTGGCATCGGTTGTTTGTTTGGCATTGGCATTTGTAAACCTCGAGGCTGGATTTTTTGGTAATCTACATGCATGGGGTCGGAGTTGGCGTCTAGCGAGGAAGTGTGAAGACGACATCATCATCATGTACGTGGTTTATGATCATCATCGACTTATTGCTGGGTATGGTAGCATAGGATAGCATAGGGTATGATAGGTTAGGATTGGCGTAATAGATTCGAGGTATCGGTGGCAGCAGTGAGTCTCGTCTCATCGCTGCTGCTCGTGAGTTCTTTCTCTTATCCCTTTTTCTACATACTTTGTGACCATGAAGTAGTATAACAGGGCTCAAATGGTCGTATCTATCATCCAGCTCCTTAACTTCGCTGTAACTGGTAAATCTAGCACTGAAATGCCACACCGTGCTTCTGCACCTGGTTTACTCCGCCGGCCGAGAAGCCCGTCCCTTCGCTCCTCAGCTCAACCAGCCCAGGTCGTATTTTCTCCTTGTCCTTGTCCTTCTTCTTGCCCTTTTCGCCACCGCCTCCATCATTGCCGTTGCTACTTTCCCTCTCGGTAAGATCCGCCTCGCAGACGTAGCACCTTATCTTCTCCGCCTCGCCCGCCGGCGCGTGGGGATCGTGGCGGTGGTGCCGCGAGGGCCTCATGAACTTGTCGACGCACTGCCGGCACAGGACGTGGCCGCAGGGCTTCGCCAGCATCGCCTTCGAGGCGTTGTTCAGCCCCTTCTTGCACGCCGGGCACACGCGTATGCGCCGCTTCCTGGAGCCCGAACTACCCCCCCTAATGCCCGCGGAGTCGGCCTCCTCCTCTTCCTCCTCGGTGAAGTTCACCGTCACCAGCGTGTGCAGCGAGTACGCGTGCGGGTCGTCCTCCTTCGAGGCCGGGCACACGGGCGCGCTCTTCGCCTTCTTGGACACCTGGTGCAGCGCGTCCTTCGTGTTGGACGACGGCGTCACGGAGGGCGTCCAGAACGACGGCAGCGTGGGCCTCGCCGCCTTCTCGTCCTCGATCGCCTTCCGCGCCTTCGCCCTGTCCTCCCGCGCTATCCGCGCCAGCTCCTCCTCGTCCATCTCGAACTTGCGCTTCTTCCCAGCGCTGCTCGCGGCATCGCCGCGGCCCTCCGCGCTATCGCCATCCTTCCCGTTCCCGTTCCCGCCGGTAGTAGTCCTGGCGTCCAGCCCGATCTGCGTCATCTCGAACTCCCGCACGGCCCGCTCGCGCGCCTCCTCCTCGCGGCGCGCGCGCTCCAGCTCGGCCTCGCGCTGCTCGAGCTCGCGGGCCCGCTCGAGGCGGCGGATCTCCTTTTTCTGCGCGAGGATGTTGGCGAGCGCGCACTCGCGGCAGAAGAGGTCGCCGCGGGGGCACGCTACGGGGTCGCGCGCTACCTCTAGGCACAGGCCGCAGGAGGAGAAGGGCAGGAAGCTCTCGCGCGAGAGGCGCGCGGTCGTGGCGCTCCAGGCTCTTCGGGCTAGGTCGCGCTCGTGCGCGGTGAAGACTGCGCGGGAGGTGTTGCGTTTGCCTGGGGAGGGAGGGGGTTGTGTTAGTAGGTATGCAATAAGGTCGGCTGGGGTGGCCGTTGGGGAAGGCTGGCTGGCTTACTGTGGGACATCTTTGAGGCAGTCAGGGGATTTGTTGGTGGGATTGGTTTTATGTAGGGATGTAATTCGGCATCGTTGGGCTTGGATTAGGTAGTCGGGAGGTTATGGCCCGGTATTAAACTTAATATAGTGTACAGTTATAGTCGCATACCTAGGAGGCTTGATGGCTAACCGGCAGACCGGTCGTTAAGAGTGATGCAATGAGTAAGGTACGCTAGGGGTTCGAAGTAGGTATTTCGGGTAGCTACAGGGGTCCACAGCTTTATCGATATCTCCCGACCCAATAGGATCATCCCGTCCTTGCAGGTGCAAACCAGCGCCGTTGCCAAAATTCATCGTCAGTTGCGTTGCACCAATTACCTAAGTTACTTCCAGTTTTTCATTCTATTTTATTTCGTTTTGTTTCTGGCCATGGCTGCCGTCTCCATCGTCCTCAAATGGCACAGCATGTAGTCCGGTGAACGAATCATTCGTTCTCTCCACATTCGTTTCCGTGTAAAGAGTTGTCTTTTGCTATGCGGCTATATCCCACTTCTAAATGTCAATGGCCTCGGACGAAGTCGAAATGTCCACGTCCAAGTCCAACCCCAGCAAGCTGCCGCTTAAGCAGCCCAGCCTGCCGTGGCGTCTGGCTTCAACTATTGTCATGGGCTTGACGTCGGCCCTATCGAGAGGATTTCTGTATGGGTTGAATTCAGTCGAAGTTGTCGGTTTGGAGCGGTTTCTGGACGTTTTGGATGAGAGGAAGGATATCGAGAAGAGACAGAGAGGTCTTATCACGGGTATGAGACCTAAGAAGACCAATTTTCATATATTATAAAACTGATTCAGGATTAGTCTCGAATCACATTAGTGTGTAAGTGAACATCTACGTCCATACTCATTCTAGACTCGAGTCTCACGGATTTATCGTGCAGACTGGATGATCCCATCATATGGGGAGTTTTACCACTGAAATACGGCTTCAATCCCTCTAACCATAGATGGGGCTTGGGAGCCCACGATATATGCTTTAAGAACAAGTGCGCCCACATCACTCAGCTCCTGAAGCCATCTCTTTTTCATTAACACGAATAGCTAGGTTTCTGGGTACTTTTTTCTATGCTGGCCAAGTATTACCAACCCACCGCTTCAAACACTCGCCTCAGGGGGGCCTTTTCCAGCCCACAATCCCGCAGGCGATTCGACTTCTGTCTTCTCAGCCATTCATTACACGCGCATCAGAGGTTTCAGAAGAATATCACGATGTACCCGACCCGTTCACCTCGGGCGGTCTGACATTCACCACCACGGGGACGGATAGCTATGTCGCGCCGTCGGTATATTCTCAAAACCGGCACAGCTGGATCCACGTCTTCCCCGAGGCGTGCGTGCACCAGCATCCGAAGATGGTCCTGCGGTACTTCAAATGGGGCATCTCGCGCCTCATCCTCGAGAGCGAGCCCATGCCCGACGTGCTGCCCATGTTCATCGACGGCGCCCAGCACATCATGCCCGAGGACCGGAGATGGCCACGCTTCATCCCGCGCTTCCCGGTCAAGTTCCGCGTCGCCTTCGGCGAGCTGGTCGACACCGAGAAGACGTTCGGGGACCTGCGGGCGCGCTGGCGGGAGCTCGTCCGGAGGGAGAAGAAGAAGACGTTGGCGATGGGCGAGCTGACCGACGAGCTGAAGTACGGCAAGGAAGCCGTGGCCCTGAGGATCGAGGTCGCAAGGAGAGTCCGCGACGAGGTTATGAAAGTTCGCAGGAGTATGGGATACCCCGACGAAGAGGAGCCGGGCTTCGAGTTGGCTGAGACGTGGGCGCGGGAGCCCAGTAAAGATCGGTTCAAGAGCGATGTTGATGATAGCTTGGTTAATAAGAGGGAGTAGGATTATGACCATCGTGTCTAGGGGTTTCTGGGGTTGAAGAGTTATGCCTACTCTTAAGGAGCTGGCTAGGAAACGAAGTTAATGATTAGACGAACCAAGTGACGTAATCCAGAACTATTACTAGCAATAGCTGTAAGAAGTGGTACAACTTCTAAAACAGAGCCAAGAACTAACCATTGTAGTTACCAAAGGACGCTAAGATATGGGTTACAACAGTTTCATTATTAATGGCGACGAATTCTCTCATGATGCCCCTAATGCAGCCATGACCTATGACACAGAGCAATAAATCGAGCCTGCCAAACGCCTACCAATAACATTGCCCTACTTGCTCCATCATTACACCGTCCATGATCGCTAAATGCTGACCCAGTTGCCAACAGCTCATATACGTTATGCATAACGTATTAGCCGAGATCCCTAATAAAGCACCTGATGACTCGCGGGCCTGACAACCCATGTTCCCTTCGCGAGATACCCCGCTACAAGTCCCGGCGGTAGCCTTGATATCGGTGGCGGTCTAATTAGTAACCTGAATCGTAAACACCTTGCGAAGGTACAGCTGGAGGCGCGTATCCCCTGACCTGGGCCTGCATTGCTTGCTGTTGCTGCATCTGTTGCTGCATGGCCAATTCGGCGAACCAAGGATGTTGAAGGGCGTCGTGTGCGCTGATACGATGTTCTGGACGAAGAACTAGCATCCGTTGCAGAAGGTCGATTCCGAGCTGGTCGATCTGAGGGAGGATAGCTCTTAGGTCCTGCGTGGCATACATCTGGATGTTCGGTTTGTACTCCGGGAACTGTGTGATACCCGGCCAGGTCCTCTCTGTAGGCGTACCCATTATGCGGAATATGCGGATGATCTGATCTTCATTGGTAGTACCAGGAAAGAGCGGTCGACCCGTGTACATCTCAGCCATAATGCAGCCAGCAGACCATATATCGATACTTGTGTTGTAAGTCCGGCTCCCTAGCAAGACGTCCGGGGCTCGATACCACAAGGTGACGACTTCGTTCGAGAAGGTATTCACGGGAATCCCGAACGCGCGCGCCAGCCCGAAATCCCCAAGCTTGAGTTGGCCTTTCCCGTTAATAAGCAGGTTCTGAGGTTTCAAGTCACGATGAAGAACTCGGTTCTTGTGGCAGAAGTCGATGCCCTTTAACAACTGGAACATGAATGATTTGATCGTCGGAGGCTTCAAAGCGCCTCTGTCGCCATGAGTATCCATGTACTTCTTAAGGTCTCCATCCAAGTACTCGAAAACCAGCATGAGCTTGTTCTCTGTGTGGATCACGTCGTATAGGGCCACGATGTTTTCATGTTTGAGTTCCTTCATAAGGGAGATCTCGCGGATCGCCGTCGATGGTGTGCCTTCTTCCGAGTCGAGGTGGATTTCTTTTAGGGCGACAAGTTCGCCCGTCTGGCGGTTCCGTCCCTTGAAGACCTATGGCACCCAGACAAGTCAGAACGAGTACCCAGCCGCGATTTCTAAGAGGTGGGAGGACGTACGGTAGCATATGTACCCTCTCCTAGCTTCTCGAGCTGCTGGAAAGAGCTCGGATGGCGCTTGGTGTCCATTTTGGACTGGGTCGGACGCGGCCGGGATGTGTACCTCGGATCAAATAATATGCCCCCAACGGTACAAGTCTGGCTAATAATATCTAGGTATGTTGGCTGCCCGCGAGGGTTGGACACGGAAGAAGTGTTCTCGGAAATCGTGGCGGAGGTGGGAGAAAAGAGCGTTAAATAGCCTTGTCGTAATGCAAGGCGCGGTCCTGAGGTTAGACAGCCCGAAGCGCCTGAGATATTTTATTAAGCGACAGTAAAGGAACCTTAACGGAAGGGTGTATTGTGATTACGGCTGAGTCGGGGCGCTTAGGCTTCTGCAACTCGTCCGTAATGTATCCTTCAGGGTTTAAATGGTAGGTCGGGTATGTAAGGTAGGTATGTAGGCAATGTACTCTTCGGATTCCTGTTGGCGGTTGAAGTTGAGGGGCAAGTGGCATGTACCGGGTAGGAACCTACATTGAACATAGGCCAGTCCAGGGGCATGCGTACATATGTATGTAGCGGCAGGGATGAAAGCAGTGAATCCATGGACTAGATGGACTACATGCACATAGACGCATATGTGAGGAGCTATGCATGTAAGAGAAGAGGGGCGAATGAGCCAAGCAGCCGAAGCTGGCCAAGGTTCGGATCTGCATGGGCTTAAAGTGCCAAATGATCGCACCACCTGCACTCACCAAAAAGCCAAATGCATGTGTGGAGTCGGAGGTACCTGAGTGTACGTCACCGACACTCAACTGGTCATTGAAGACACAAGGGTGAAATTAGTACCCGCTCGTACCTGTACCTGACCACGAACAATTGAAGCTCAACACCCTGAGCTTATCTGATGCGGGGTGTTCCTCATTCGGCCATTCCCTTAGCTATCCGCTACTCCAACCACGCGGCCAGAAAGAGAACACCCCCATCTTAAAGAACCAATACCAAGCCGCATGTCATCATTCACCACCTTTGCCTGTGATACCCCTTTGATGAAGCCATATCGAACCATCTACGCTTTCCTCTACCCTATTGTTATATATCTTGTAGAGACTTGAATTGAAGCGGATGCGTCGCTCTACTCTCTATCCTCTATCCTTCATCTAGATGTGATCCCCTTACCATGCGCCCCTTTCCTGGCGATGACGCTTTCGGGCGCCAGCGTTCTGCCGACCACAACCAGGCTCCCCTTACAGCCTCTACTTCCAGCAGTCAAATGTCCTTCTTCTTCGCCGACGAGTCGTCCATTGATTCATACCTCGAACAGTCGAACCCGCACAGTCGGTTCCTAGATGCGCGGAAAGCTGCGGCAGTCTTACCTTCTCGTAAGGGCGATAAGGACAGCGAAATATCCAGGCAGGCGGCGGCACGCCCAGAAAGAGATTACACATCCGCCTATTCTCCATCTTCGAGAGATTCCGTCTTTACACGCAGTCCAGCCTCGATGAAATCTCAGAATCATTCATCGCCTTCGCGGCCAATCACCCCTATGATGCTAGGGACATCATATGCGGGGTCGACGGTCAGCACTCCGTCTTCGAGGAGAAATTCCTTCGCCGGATCACTGTCGGAGCATGCGGTCAGTTCTGATGAAGAGCCACTAGAACAAGGGCATTCGAGTACGGGGGACAGCGGCAGCGCTCCTCAACTGGTAATGCCCAGTATCAAGATGCCAAGTCGGCGACCCTTCACCGAGACTGGCAAGAGTCTGGGACGACTAAAGGTGTTGTTCGCCGGCGACTCTGGTACCGTGCCTTACCATACCGTTTCGTAGCTTCTGCTAATGGTCCTTAACCCCAGGTGTCGGTAAAACTTCCATGGTCAAAGCGATAGTCCAAATCTGCGAACATATCGTTCATGTTGACCCTATTCCGGCTCAGGCTGAATCGAACATACGTAACAAGCAAGGCACGTTGCCCAACACGGCTTCGAATTTGACGTCCGGGATATCAGAGATATATGCTAGTACCAAACCTTATCCGGAGTGGTGGTCGACTTTGGATGAACCTCATATCTCTGAGAGGCGAAAGAGCCTCGGAGATAACGTACTAGAACGTAACGTCTGTTTTGTAGACACGCCTGGTTATCGGAATGGTTCATCCGTGAGTCCCGTCAGAGATGCCTGCTAATTGACAAAACTGACTTAGTTTAGGCCATGGAGACCATCATGCCCTGCGTTGAATACGTTGAATCTCACTTGAATAAACTGTCGTCGGATTCTCTGACCGATTCAGACATGTTGAATATGCTCGGTGGTGGCGGAGGCTTCCAAGTCGATGTCGTCTTTTACCTCATCTCGCCAAGTATGTCAACTATCCGTTTTGGAAAGGCCTCTTACTGACTGACCCGAAGAATTGAGACCTGTTGACTTGGAGTATATTCGCCGTTTGACGTCATTAACGAACGTTATCCCCATACTAGCCCGTGCCGACTCACTCTCTCCGGAACAGCTTGTGTTGTGTAAAGAGCAAGTTGCTGGGCAGCTTCGAGAGGCAGGCCTCAATGTTTTTAGTTTTGCGCCAGCAGGTATCCAGACCTCAACGGTGTTGGTACCGAGTATTCCTTATGCTGTATCCAGCGCCACCGGGTCGGACCATGAGATAATGGATGCGAGCCTCCTCATGAGCCCCGACTATGTCCAACCTTTAATGAGATCGGATCTGAAATATTTGGTGGAGAGCGTGTTCAGCTCGAACGGACTATCTTGGCTGAGGCATGCGGCAGCGAAGAAGTATCTCGAGTGGAGGAACACTACTCCGTCTCGACCACGGCATCTATACAAGCCGTTAAACGCTCCTGACCTGGTGCCATCATCCGCTGTAACCCGATCGCCAAGGAATCCCACGGTGCCATGTTCGTCCCTAGCACTTACTTGTCTTAATGACCAACATCAGAATCATGGCCCGCCACAGCTTCGTGTGGTGGACTGGGCAGCTGACCTGCACCGTAGCCTCGTCGGTGAACGGGGTCAGTACGAAACACTCGCGCGAGGAGAACGTGCCGTCTGGCTTACGGAGAAGCTGAACGAATGTATGCAAGACGGTACGCTCGTCGCCGTGAAGAAAGCCAAAGACGCGAGTTCAGGAGGAGTAAGGAAAGCTTCCAGACGTGGGCTTTCGAGAAAAACAATGCAGCACCAAGATCCGCTAGGATTACTCCAGGTAATAGCCGACTTGAAAGCAAGGGGGTGGGTTGCTTTAGAAGTTATAGGTAGTCTCAGCGTCATTGGGGGATTGGCATTCTGGTTATCGAGGCAGCGTTTGCATATGGACCCCGTCCAACTAGCAGATGAGTGGGCTAGACAATGGGGGATGGATATTTAAGATACCATAGTTGTACGATGTGATTTGGAGTGGCAACTCTCTATTCCTAGTCAGCATGTAGCATTGGCCGTGGCCAAAACACACCCAGCTTTGAATCGACTTGATTCTTCTGTAGAATGATAAGAAATCATGTTTTATGTTGATTAGGGTCTCTTGAGAGCAGCTGATACAATCACTTATGGACGAGGATATTCGTGATATAAAAGAAGTACGATAGCGCTTCTATCTTGGACAAGAATAATTTTCGAGGTCTTTTTACTCCTAAGCCCTCTATGTGGCCCATAGTTCTATTTCGAGCCTTAGGTCCATGTCGTCTGCCCTACAAGCTGCATATCTATTAGGTGCAGGTGACCTATCGGTGCACTGGTGTGCTAAAATTAAGAATTAACTTTTTGGTCCCACTCGGGTGGAGATTGACTTGTAGGCAGTGGCTAACACTCTGTAAAAGGTAAAAGTGCATAGGCGCGCGCTATCGATAAGTTATTTCGTTCCTCCCCAACCCAGAGCTGACTAACCTGGACGGCGTATTTCCTCCCATCTCACACTTCCTCGTCATCCAAACAAACAGCAATTCTTCTTTTGTATCATCACCGTTTCTACCGAGTCTGTTTCCTTGGTGTCTGCCGCGTCATTCACGTGTCGAGCCTAGGCGCGCTGTGGCCCGTCGCCTAGACCAGTACAATCATTGACGCCCCTCGAATACTCCGATGATACCCATGACAACGTCACTTCCCGTTGTTTGGACCGACTTTCGATGCCGGCTCTTGTTCTATTGACGACGCGATCGACTTTCCACCTTTCCACATTCTACCTCTTACAGCACAGTTTTACACTTCGTTTTTACGCATTGCATTTTAGATACCTAATCACTTTAGACGCCGCTTTCAAAGTCCAATTCGTATTGTAATCATCCAACACGATATGGAGAATTCGGAACAGACCTGGGGCATCACGCCTCCCATCTCGTCTGCACTTCCCACAGCAGCCGAGACGCATTCGACACATCTCCTTTTGGAAGAGTTGCGACGCCAAAATACGTTCGAGTCCGCGAATGAGACCAAGAAGAGGTGAGCCTAGACGATGCCTGACAGATGGATCATCCGACATTTCCGACTGACAAATCCATGTACCAGAGAGAGAGTACTCGCCGACCTTCAACGAATTGCCGATGAGTTTGTAAGACGAGTTGCAAGAGAGAAGGAACCGCAAAACGAAGTGCTCATTCGAGATGCTCGCGGAGAAGTCTTCACGTACGGAAGTTACTGCCTAGGTGTCTACGGCCCCGGTTCCGATATTGACACCCTCGTTACCGCACCGCGATATGTCACTCGTGATGATTACTTCAAACACTTCCCCTCGCTGCTGCAAGAGATGGCTCCTAAGGGCGCGGTGACTGATCTTACTGCCGTGGAGGATGCATTCGTGCCTATCATCAAGTTCGAATACTGGGGAATCAGCATCGATTTGATCTTCTCGAGGATAGCAACGTTGAAGCAGTTCCCGCCTCACGGTCAGCTTAACCTGACCAACAATGAATACCTTCGTGGCCTAGATGACCGCGAGCTCCGGTCTCTTAACGGAACGAGGGTCACAAGGGAGATTCTCAATCTAGTCCCGGAACAGAGCACCTTCCGCCTTGCCCTTCGAGCTATCAAGCTCTGGGCTCAGCGTCGCGCTATCTACGCCAACATCATCGGCTTCCCAGGTGGTGTAGTGTGGGCCATGATGGTGGCGCGAGTCTGCCAGCTGTATCCCAAAGCTGCAAGCGGTACCATCGTCACCAAATTCTTCCAGATAATGAAGTCATGGCACTGGCCCCAGCCTGTCCAGCTGAAGCGCATGGACGAAGGACCTCTCAATGTCCGCGTCTGGAACCCGAAGGTCAGTATTTTCTTGTTTTCGCAAGTCGAGATCTTGGATTGACTAATCGCCTGCAGATTTACAAGAGTGACAGCTATCATCTTATGCCCGTTATCACTCCGGCTTACCCACAGATGTGTGCTACCTTTAACATTACTCAGTCTACCATGGCCATCATACAGCGTGAGCTTGAACGCGGCTTTGACCTCACTAACAAGATACGAGATGGGAAACTTGAATGGAAGGACCTGTTCGTGAAGCACACATTCTTCACGGCGGACCACAGGTATTATCTGGCGGTCATTGCAACTAGTACTACAAAAGAATCGCACAAGATATGGTCTGGGTTCGTGGAGTCAAAGGTCCGTGTCCTTGTCGGCGAGATAGAAAGGATCCCGTCCATCGCCATTGCTCGCCCTTTCAATAAAGGATACGAGAGAGTACACAGAGTCAAGAACGATCAAGAGACCGAAGAGGTCCAGAATGGAAGCTTGGCTTATCGAATCCAAGACGACGACAGTGAAGATGACTCCAAGGTGCACAAGGAGAATGGTGTCGAACCTAAGACTGAGGTCAAAGCAGAGAATGGCGAGCCCTCGAACCCTGACATTAAGTCCGATTCGGAGAACCAGAACGCCGATATCGAGAATATCCCTGAAGTCCCCTCTCTTGGAACGAAGATATACACTACGACGCATTACGTAGGCCTCGAACTTGCCGAAGGTGAGTATCTCACATTCCCCATTTTCATTCAACGTTTACCATCTCTACGGTTATGTCTTCCGGTTAACACTGTCGTGATTCCTAACCTAAACTTGATAACGTGATAGGCGCAAAGTCTTTAGACTTATCTTTCCAAGTCAACGCGTTCAAGACCATGTGTGCTCAATGGGAGAAGTACCAAGCGAACCTGAATTACCTGAGCATCCAGACCGTGAAGAAGTGAGTACCGGCCCGGCACCTTGCTACAACGACTGACTCATATGCGCAGTACCAATCTTCCCGACGACGTCTTTGAGGCGGGCGAAGTCAAGCCAACGCGACCTCTTAAGAAGACGGCCGCTTTGAAGCGCAATGCTTCGTCCGAAGTATGTTAAGATAAATGGCGGATGGCCAACATCGCGACTATCGCCAGGATAATCATGGAACCCCCTCTACCTGTTGGGAGTATACTAATTAATACCTCAGGACAACGCTCGGCCGGCAAAACGACCCCAACCCTCCGCTTTACAGACGTCAGCCGCTGCTGCAGGCTGATCGCCAGCCCATTTCCCCCGGAAAGCACCGAATTCCATACCACCTCACTTTGGATCCTCTTGGATGCCGACTGATCTGCCGCAGTTGCCACCGGATTGTACTAACCTAACAGCGCCTAAAAATGGCCCTTTGCTAATACCGTGAGTTCATTCGACCTGGCATTGGCAGTCTCACCTCATCATCGAGACATCAATTTCGCGTCATAAACAGAACAAGCCAGACAATAACGGGAGAAGAGAAACTATACGCGGAATACCACGCAGTAGCTACGACTGTCTATTACAAGGCGCACTCATTGTCCTATCTCTTCCTCCATCGCAAGCATACCTCAACCATACATTCCAGCTAAACCGTCGCCGACGCCATCCTAGGTGTGACGACAGGGGAAGATTAGACAATGTAGTCCATCCCATTCTGACACGCAGATACCCCCCTTTTCTTTACTCATGTTCTTTGGCTTTTTCTAGTGCAGAGAGAAGCTGTATTCGCATAACACTGATCTGACAGCATAGGCATCAGGGCTGCCTCCGAGGTAGGAGAGCTGGAGACATTGGTTTGGCTCGCTTGAGTGTATCTAGTTGCGTTTGCAGTTAAATAAAATTTGGTTTAGAGGCACAAGTGCCTCAGAACAATCATAGCTTGGTCTTTTTGAATATGTTGCGGTGATTTGTGATGCGATAGGACCAGAATTGGTATACTATCTGGCGTAGAACTATTCCCAGACGGTTATAATGCCTTGTCTTACGTAGCGAGGTGAGATTAATTTAGCACACTTCACTCTGGAATGAGCATGACTGTAGGTATTCTTTTTCATCCCCCTCCCTCCCCATCGCATCTTTTTTTCAAGGAGCCTAGGTATCTTACCTGGGTAGAGTTAAAGCTAGTGAATGGGAATACTAAAGCTACGAAACGAAGATAATACTAGATACCTTAGGTATGTTACTTATTACTATAGTCGCATTGAAAACGAGGGAGCATAAAGACCAATCGCACATCGGTCTTGAATTCACGATGTAAAGGTCATTTATACGTCGAGCAGCGAACTCCGCGATATGTACAGTGTCAAACCCGGGCATCGGCGACAACAAGAACAACGAGTGCAATGCATCCGTCCATGCCAATTTGCTTTTTTCCCCGGGACAACAACAAATAAAACCTCCGTGTCCTATGGAAATGACATGCTATGGTGAACGTGAGATCTATGGAGACCGACCAAACGCCGCGTATCGCATCCTGAGAAGAGTAGACTGAATCCCCCCTGCCTATGTAGTCCTGAACGCCTTACTGAATAGGTTACCTTGCCCTATAACGCCTTGCCTGCCTCGGTTCGTTTTTTTCTCTACTCGGTACCGCCCCTTCTAGCAACATATGGAAAATGGGGGGGAACGTCCTTCATGTAATCGTAAGCCTTGGCCCTTTTCGCGTGTCCATGTACTGAAGTCGATTATCCTATGAACACAATCTCACTGTGACGTTATCGTAAGGCGTTTAGTCATCACGGGAACAAGCCAATGTTGTGCTAGTTCCGGTTCTTGCGCGACGCCTTGCGACCCTTCGTCTTAGGCGGAGGCGGAGGCTCGCTATGGAGGTGTCCGAATTCGTCAATGGCCACATTATTGGTCCAGTTGAGACAACGGAATTGGGCAGGCTCGGGGCTAGCTTGCGTCTTCGTACGGGTCGCCATCCGCTTGGGTTCCTCCTTGCCATTCTCTTGAGCCTGCTCCTTTTCCTCCTCTTCGTCCGCAGAGCTGAGATACTTCTTTCGGTTCTCCATGTGCGTGACGATCTTGTCCTTGTAATTCAGGATCTCTTTGCGCAGCTTCGATTCGTTAAATCCTCGAGGATCAAGCCAGCTCAGTAGCGAATCCACCTCACTCGGTTCGGAGTAATAGCCCCATTGCCGAGCATTGAATACGCTGGTACGACCTTCCTCCATCTTCTTTCTCTGGGGTACGGTCATCTTAAACTTGGCTTTGTATTCCTCTTGGAACTCAGCCGGCATGTCGATGTAGCCTTCTCGTTCCATATCAGTTGGGCCTTGAACCCAGATACAGCCGTTTGCGTAACCCGCATCAGCCGTTGAGCTAGTCGGCAACCCAGCATACGGCATGCCGTTCCTTTCAAACCAGTAGTACCGGTTCCAGAATCGATCTTTGCCAAGAATCCGAGTTCGGGCACAGTCCGCTTCTCGGAGATCGTTGTCGATGGTCGCTATCTCATCTTCACACTTCTTGATAATGTCTTGTTTCTTCTGGATATCCTTAAGGAGCTTCTGGAATTTCTTAGATTGCTTAGGCACCTTGGCGGCCAGCTCTGCCTCCCGCTTTCGCTCTTCTTCTTCGCGCTTTCGTTGACGCTCTGCAGCGCGATTCCCACCTCGTCGTGTGTGCCGGCGAGCACCGATGTCAACATCAGAAGAATCGGCCTCGGTCTGCTCTCCGTGCGAGTTATCGGCATCGGTCATCTTAACATCGCCGTTAGCTTTCGTGACCTCGACTTCTTCGGCAGGCGGTGACGGAGGCATGTTCTCCGGGAGAAGCAACTTTCGTTCATCGTTGAGGACCTTTAGATCCTCGATCCTGCAAAGAAAGTCAGCATACGAAACCTTATAACACCTGAGAAAGTTTCAACATACGCCTGCTTGCGCTGTCTCTGCCATTCAATCTTCTCCTTCCTATAGCCCGTCATAGTGTCGGCACATTCCTCCATGTACCCGCGGAAGGCCTTCGTGTCGACGGTGAGTAAGCACAGTATCTCAAGAGCAGAAATGCGGAGATTAAGGTCAAGCTTGCTGTACTGTTGGCGGACTGTCTCCTGGCTAGGCTCAATGTCGGGAGGCACAAGGTGAGCAAGCAATTCTTCACAAGCTTCAGTCTGCTTCGGCTTTTTCGATAGCTGGTGAAGAAGGCCAACAACGATCATTTCCCAACCTCCGTCCTCGAATTGACGCTTCTTTAGCTGCTCGACCCAGTCGAAGTTGGCCAAGGCTTCGGAAGCACGATGTTTCGCCTGCGGCTCAGGCGATTTCTCGGCGGCAGCTGCTTCAGCCTTGAGTCTTTCCGCCTCAAGTTTCGCCAAGCTGCTTCTGGTGGCTCGCCCCGTAGGCTTCGGTTCCGGTTCCGGCTCAGGGCTTGGGGCCGAGCTCTCCTCACTGTCGTCATCCTCGTCCAGCTCCGGTAAGTCTACCAAGACTTTCCCGCCATCTTCCTCAGAGCTAACTATCTGCTTCAGAAGAGCACAGTGAATCTCTGAGAATAATTGGCAAGGCGTCTCCTCCCCGGCAATCTCCATCGCCTCAACATAGTCGTCGAACGTGAAGGAATCCAATTTATAGACTTCACAATAGACGTTAAGAGTGTCCCAAGTCTCTAATAACGGTCCAATGGACTTCATCAGAATCTTGTCGTTTCGGGCCCCGCTGTCAACAACCCCTTCGGGTGGGTCGCTGCATATGAACTTGAGCGCAGGCCGAACATAATCGTCCCGTGGCTCTAGCTGGAGGTCCTCGATGGGATACTTCGGTGGAGGGGGCGGCGGAGGTGGTTCTGGTTTAGGTTGAGGGACCAGAGGAGGTGGTGGGGGCATCACATTTCGGAACGGCACAGGAAAGTGGTAAACCTGGTTTGGTGCCGGCGGAAGTGGCCCCAGGGGCTGCGGGTAGAACAAAGCAGGATCGCGGTGAACGTCGACGTCTTGATGATGCGGCGACTGGCTGTGCTGTGTCTTGATCGCCTTATGGCTCTTCGGCGCCGGCTTGAGCTCGGGTAGTCGAGCTGGGCCAAAGTTCTGGAAAGCACTTGCTGTGCCATTCACCTCTTGAGCTCCATTTGTGTGTTGGGAAGCTTTCTTTTGTGCTTGATGCTGCTTTCGTTCAAGCAGCTTGTTATCGTAGCGGAGGTGAGGGGGAACTCGCGTATCAATGTGATACTGGGCGGCGACATCGTGCTTCACCAGCCACGGTGCGCCCGTCCATGCTTCTCGAGTCACCGTTTTCTTGATGAAAGATCGCAACACTGACTTAGTGAATATCTTCCTGTCGCGATAGATTTGGCTGCCGTCTACCACAACTTCCTCGTGAGGTTGGCCATCAACGCTGATCATGTATCGCGAGCACGGTTGTGTGAGCGACCCGTCTGGGAGCACTTTACTTCCCAAGCGGGCCTTGTCCCTCACCGTGCCTGATGTGCGCTCCCCTGACGCGCCTTGTATCATGACAGCTTCGCCCGGGTAGTAGTCCGACCTGAACTCTTCGTAGACCATGTCGACTAGAGTGTCTATGCGTGAGACTGTCTGGAACTGGACCCTACGTAGGACGGGCGCTTTAAGCGCTTCGGGGAAGGCCTGGTCGACCTCTTGAGCACCGTTAAGCTAGACCGACCAATTAGAGACACGACACAGACATATATGGCGACCAGGCTTTTAGACGACCTACCTCACTCTTGAGAGCTTCAAAGAAGGATAGGCCAGAGTGGCCAGTGATCTGACAGATGAAACGCGGCTGTATATGAGTTAGTCAACCGCGAAGGTGTAAGGGCAGAAGACGAGTCAAAGCACCAACCTGGTTGTAGAAGTCCATACTATATACGACTTAGCACAATGCCAAAGCAGTAGGGGTTTGGGTAACATACCGGTTCAGATAGTCTTCATAGTTGACGAAGACCTCCCCTGTCTGGGGGATATACCAGACCTGGAATACTTTGTAAGTGGGGGTGCGTGCAGAATGGTGTAACACTTGGGCGAAGATGGTACATACCTCTGCCGACTCATCGTCAAGCGGTGGGGTTTGCAGAAACTGCACCGGCTTGCGCTTGAATAGGACCTGCATATCTTAGCTGCTGTTTCCGTACGTACGCAATTGCGGCGGGTATAACTTACCATCGTGCCTGCTGGCTCTAGAAAAGCCAAGGTTTGCTAGCTAGCCGCACGATGAACCCTGCAAGGCTGAAAGTCAGCCTTCCGTATAGCAGTGAATGTGAGAGTAGAAGTAGAGTTTAAGTCTATGAGATGAGGAAGGTGGTGGAATCTTGAGTCGTCGTAGCTTTGCTCACGGTGGTTGTGAATGATTGGTGTGAAGTTTGTGAAGTTTGGGGAAGTGAGGAAAAGATTACGGCCCGGAGGGTGCAGGTCCAAGGTGTCCCGGCAAGGCGGTGGGTGCGGGTGCGGGTGACTTACATGTGAAGTTGCTAAATATGTGAAGGACGCGGTTAGAATTGTGCGAGACGCGTCGAGGTACTTGCGCATACTCCAGTTGGTTGAAACTGGATGTGGTTGAGAGGTCGAGAAGAAAGATGAATTGCAGACGCGACGAGGTAGAATGTTGTTGTAAAAGTTTTGAGGACGGGAGGAGAAGGCGGACAACTAAAAATAATAAGGCGAAGGGCAAGGAGGAAGAAGGGGAACGCTACCTCAGGTACCTTATGTACGGCGGGCGGGAAGTAGAGCCAGACCCCGGGATGACGGGGGGGTTATGCCACTCAACCTTGTTGGCTGATTGGCCCAAATCGTCTCCGCAGGTGGGTCTGCCTCGCTTATTTGGGATGGGCCTCAAAGTCGTGTCCACCTGGAATAAGGACTCCTACCTACCCCATCGTCACTCTCTGCTCGCGGCCATACCACAACCACAATTACGACAACATTCTTATACTCATTCGCTTCGCCGTTTTTAGACGATTCGAACGAGTACTCAACCGCTCGCTTTTGGCCCCGTTCTCCCAATACATTCCCGATATAAGAACAACCTTAAATCGTGGGTCTCCTGTAGGCCACTTTACGTCGAATTCCCTCGATGTCGACAACGGCATGGCCAGGTCGCTTCCAGGCCAACCACGTGTCGGAACAAAACTCTGAATAGCTTGAATTGAAGCCAATCTTCTACTTTACTAGACGAATGAATTACAACTTTTTCTGCCAGATATCAATCCGAGTGCAGCTCTATATCAACACCACACCGTCATCGCACCCTTGTTGTATAATAAGTTCGCGTATAGAGATTGATGCAGCCGATGCGGGAATTCCCCAAGATGTCTCTGCGCTCCTTCCCGTATTGCTCTCCAGTCTTGACCGTCCTGAGATCGTGTGTTGATTTAGACACCTATTGTTTGGGTGTTCCGGGTAGTTTGTTGAGACCAGCAGTCCGTTGGTGAGACTGGGCCTTAGCAAGCCTGTCAGGGAATTTTAGTCACTACCTTACCTTATGTACGGTTGCCACCGCAGCCCACACACCCCCTAGGTATATATGTACCTGAGGAGAAAAAAGCCCAGTCACCTGCCTTGCATGAAAAGCAAGCCCGGGTATTCCGATCAGCATCTGTTATCGGAAACGCCATTCATTACACGAAACGCCAAAACCGCATTGTGAATCGGTCAATCCGTTGGATTATATAATTTTGCTCTATATCTGGCATTGAACCTGAGCCCCTTCCATCAGCTCATCTATGAGGCAAAGTAGACCACCATGAACCCTACCCAGCTACCAACTACGCCTATAGCCGAATACGAGCTCATAAACATGAGAGGTAGAAACTCGTAGCTCTTGCCAAAAATGATCTGGTGGACTAACGAGCAGTATACTATAAGGGGTATGCTGACCGTGATATAGAGAATGCTAAACCGATCAAACAGGAAGAAGCGCGGACTTTTTGAAGCGGCAGCCGTGCGATCAAACACCATTAAAAATAGGACCAACCAGAAGATGGTGTAGACCGTCTTGATAGGAAACTCTGCAGGGGTGAAGAGCAATGGGAAGAGCGAGACGTGGCCGGATACCGCTAAGGGACGGAATGCACTTAGATGCCGCCGGTCCTTGAGAGCAATCAAGCTGAAGGGAATTATCACAAGAAGGATGGCTTTCTCGTGGACATGCCATCCGAAAATGAACGACGAGTAGCCACATAGCGTTACTGCCCCGACGAAAGCGTCCCAATTAGGACGCATGAAGAGTTTCACAAGGGGTATAGTCTGGAATAGGAGAGTAAGTGCGAAGCACACCCTAGGAGTGACCTCAGGGAGCACTGCAAAAGCTGTATCTCCGACTAAACCCCTTGTGACGCTGTTGATAGCCTCCGTTCTGACCGGCAATCCCAACCGCGGCGCAACTAGTCTCATAAGTCGTTGAGTCCTGTCAATGGATCGGATACTACTCACTAAATATCAAGACTCGGTCCATGAAGGAATACATGGCCCAGGCGTTTGGCGCCCAGTACGCATGGCAGAGTCCACGGGAGAATGGGAATAGCCTGCTCAGAATTTGTGGTATCTGGTTCTTGATGGCAAATGGACCGAATGCCAAGCCGAAAATGCCAAGGATACCAGATCCCAGTTTCAGACAATTAAGGAACTGAATGCGAAAGACTGACTTTGGCGAGAGGCAATAGGTTCTGAGAAGGTAGACAAAGTACGCCGGCGCAAGATAGAGGTATATATGCTTCATGCACAGCAGCGCGGCGAAGACAAGACCACTACCTAGGAGACTTGACTTGTGACGAGCTAAGACCAAGGACAAGATCAGAACTCCATACATGGCACCGTTATACTGGAAGTGAATGTGGTCGATGATGAGGAGCCCAGGTGAAAGGAGAACGGATATTGCTGCAGCTTGAGCCGCACGCTTGGTGACTCCATGTAAAGAGTCGACGAATCTACATGCATATTTATATTAGTGAGACAAGTTAAAGAAGTGAAGCAGATAGCGAATCTCACAGCTGTAGAGCATATACTAGCATCAACTCTGTAGCAATCACCGTAAACCTTTGGAAATAGACTGTCTGCCAGCTGTCGTACCCTAGGTTGTAAACTCGAAGCATGGCCGGGTCAGCCAGCTTCGCTACTTGCGACAGAATCCATTCGAAGTATGCGAAGAATGGCGGATAGTCAAGGGTCCATTCAGATGTCTTTTCATAATACCATTCCCACAGAGGCAGACTATGAGTGATGGCCAACCAGTTCCTGTGCACCTCGAAGTCGGTGGATTTGCTTGGGGTAAGGTTTAGCATTGAGTTGCCTTGCAGAGTGAAGAGAAGAAGCTCGGTGCAACGAGACAACTTACTATGCAGGGAAGAGGAGGATCTTGAAAGCGGTCGCAACTATGGCGCATTGCGCGATAGTGGGATATATCTCAGTCATTTGGATCCGAAGTCATGACAAGTTGTCGGCGGGCCTCTAATTTTCACAAGGTTGGGTGTGACTTGGGCTGCCGTTTGGTGACTTCCCAGGACACAATCGAGAGCGACGTGGTTGCACTGGGCCGCAGCTGGTTGAAGAATTGAAGTCAATTGAGGCTAGGATGACAAGCTCCACCCAATCGGTACGTATTTATTTTTGCCGACGTGCGACATCCGGGTCTGTTCGAGACGGGAATACCAAGATGTACATAGCAATTGTACTGAGACAGGGCCCGTGCGCCTGCTTGGTCGATCAGTTATTTCTATTGACTCGATCTAACGCCCCTGCCAGCTGCCGCCTTGCCGGGGTCAGGCATGTACAAGATACCGTCTGCTGTGACGTTAGCGCGAGACACGTACTCAGGTACCAGCCCGTCTCAGAGCTTCTAGCTTTTAGCCGTTAAGCGGTTAGGAGACTAAGAACATTGAAGCTAAAAAAGAAGCAGTTACACCTGCACCCTTGCCCATTCTAGGGGAAGGCTGAGCTCAGAACTTGTCAAGAACTGTCCACCTTGAACTTGAACCAGTCTGTCTTTGTTCATCTTTTTCCCCTTCTCTGAACCAGTTTCACGGGACTTCTCTCACCTCGCCTGGGCAATGCTCGCTGGTGCTTCTAGCTGACTTAGGAGAGTTCCAGTCTTCTCCGAGTTCTTACTCCAATTCTTGTGTGGTCAAGCTCCCCACAGCCTCTAAGCTCCGGCGCAGGACTAGAACAGCTTTTGGTGCAAAGTGTCCTCTTAACGAACATTACGAACGCTCCTTTATTCAACAGCTTTCTTACCTCGCATGGTCTTATACAACCACTTGAAAGGAAAATTCTCGCAATCAATAAACTAATTTATGTCCTACATCTTCTCGAGAGTTTCTGTCTTATTAATTGATACCCAATTCTAAGCCGAATAATGCGTCTGTTACAATCTTCAGCTCTTGCCTTCGGGCTGGCTACAACGGCCAAATTTGCCCACGCGCAAGCGCAATTTCTTGTCAACGAGTTGAGTTTTGGCTATACTGGAAGGTAGACTTGACAATAGGATCATCTCTCTCGCTACTTAAAGACTGATTGGGGGACTTCAGAATAAACGACCGAGGACAGGCGACGGTGCCAGGCTTCTCCATACAAGGCACACCCAACGTTCCCGAAGTCCTTTCCAACAAAGTCATCCTGACACCACCACACCCCGGTAATACTCGAGGCGCGATATGGGCCGACCAACCAAACAAGTATTCGACGTGGGTGGCCGACGTCGACTTCCGGGTGAACGGTCCGGAAAGGGGGAGTGGTAACCTTAATATCTGGCTCGCAAGACGGGGCAACCAAGAGATTGGCCAAGCCAGCGTGTATACAGTGAACAGGTTCGATGGTCTAGCTCTCGTAATCGACCAACACGGTGGTTCAGGTGGGATGGTCAGAGGCTTCTTGAACGACGGGGCCACCGATTTCAAGGCGCACCAGAGCGTGGACAGCCTAGCTTTTGGGCACTGCAACTATGCCTACCGCAACTTAGGGCGACCCTCCCAGATCAAGCTGAGGCAGACGTCCCAGGTGTTCAAGGTTGAGATCGATGGGCGACTATGTTTCGAGAGCGATAAGATCAGCATCCCGCCGGGCTATTACTTCGGTATAACAGCCGCTGCCGGAGACAACCCTGACTCCTTCGAGGTGTTTAAGATGGTGACCATGACTGAAGATCTGAATGCCAAGTACGACGCACCTCCGCAGCAGAGACAGCAGAACCAGAACCAGGCGCAAGCGCAGACGAGCTACGGCCGCAAGGCTAATAATCAATACAGCCAAAACGGAGGCGATGCCTTCGACGACTCTATTCCTGACTCTTCTGCGGACACTATCACGAGCTCTGCAGCTCAATTCGCAGATCTCCACAACCGTCTGCAGAGCACCAACCACCATCTCTCGACCATCTTCCGCCAGGTCGCGAGCTTAGGTAACCTTGGCGAAAAGCGACATGAGGAGACCTCAAAGGCGATTAATGACGTGAAGCAGCTGCTAGCAAAACTGGATAGGCTCGACTCGCTACAGAACGAGATCACCAAGCTTCAACGGGATCTGAGGGATATGCGAAACGATATCAACAATAACGTGAGGTCGTCAGAACATGCTGTGAAGAACTTCATAGGCACGAACCACGGCAACATGCTAGAGCACGTGGCGGTCCAGGCTGCTCCAAAGCACGGGAAGCTCATTTTCGTCATCATCGGAAGCCAAGTGTTAATAGTGGCAGCCTACATCTACTACGAGCGGAAGAAGACCATGCCTAAGAAATACCTGTAGTTGTTTTTTCGAGTTAGGCAATCACATTAGACGATTTAGGTACCGGGGAGATGCGGCGCTGGGGGCTTTGTATAAAATTACAATATTTGGATGCGGGATGAATGTTGCATGATTGCTTTTCCATAGCGGACCAAAATGTACTATTTCGAAGAAATCTCTTCGAACGGTCAGCGCGCGGCGCCGACATGACATATGTGCATGTCTTGTCTCTATCCAATGTTGAATAAGTAAAACCTCAATTTCAGCACCGTTGTTTGGAAAACCGCAGGTAGGTAGGTACCAGGTAGGTAGGTATGCAATGTGGTATAATAAAAGGGGTTGCGAAACCCGCCCCAAGAAATCAAATATATCGAATCCCAAGATAATAAAAAGACAAAGGGAACCTAGAGACAGACAGACAGATACATCAGATACAATACAGTTAGAGAGCCTTTCCTTTGAAAAAAGAAAAAAAAATTGTTGTTCACCCCGACCCAAAAAAAAACTCCAACACCCCGAAATGCCTATGCAAACGATCGAATCGAATCAGAATCTCAAAAAAGAAAACATTGAAGACCATTTCCCTGACATGCTTTGCTGCTGATGCTAGTAGGTGCTGTTCCATTTCATCACTTTGATATCCGTCCCTTTTTTCCAACTTAGGTATAATATCCCATCATATCATTTATTCTTTTCATCCGTCGTTCGTGTGTTCGTATATTGTACGTCGTATGTTGTCGTACGCCGGTAGATTGCATCGTAGGTTGCTCGCCCGCTCGCTCGGCTCAGGCATACCCCATCATGCGCAGCAGTTCGTTGCCCTTGGGCGCGGTGGTGAGGTTCTCGTAGCCGGCGTCGGTGACGAGGACGCAGTCCTCGACGCGGACGCCGCCGACGGGCCAGTAGCGCTCCAGCACGGCGGCGTCGATGTACCGCGCGTGCTCCTCGCGCCGCAGGAAGTAGGCCTCGATGTACGGCCGGCAGAAGTACACGCCCGGCTCCACCGTCACGATCATGTTGGGCTGCAGCGTGTTGTGCATCGGCCGCTTGCCCTTCTGGCTCTTCACGCTCTTCTGCTGGCTGATGCTGCCGGGCTTGCCGTTGGTGGCGCTGGGGTTGGTGGCGCTGGGGTTGGTGGCTTGGGCTTGCTGCTGCTGCTGCTGCTGCTGTTGTTGGGAGAGCGTGCTCTGCCGCGAGAGGGAAATGGTGAAGGTGTTTGCTCGCGCCGGAGCGCTCGGATGCTGCGGCTGCAGCGGAAACGTGTTATGGCGTTGTGGCTGGGGGGGAGGAGGGGACTTGGTGGCGTCCCTGGTTGGCGAAGAAGAGGAAGACGACGCCGGAGACGAAGGCTGGGGTGTCGTTGGTGCGGCGGCTGGGATGGGAGCGGGAGAGGAGCGTGTTGGTAGTGGCGGCGAAGCGGTGCTCGGGGGCGTGGGCTGAGATCCGCTGCTGCTAGAGGTGCTAGGCGACGACGAAGGGAGCTCGTCCTTCATGGCTTGCTTGATCATGGCGCGTACGGACTGCGGTCCGATGGGCCTTCGCTTCCCCCACATGCCCTCGCCGGCGGGCCGTAGGAGATCTCTGCTAAGGACACTAGGGAATATATTGTTACTACGGCGTGCACAAGAATAGGAAGGAGTGAAAACTGGTGGTTGCGGTGGAGGACACAGGAAAGAAACGGGTTTGAAGGGAACAGGGGGAGAAGTGAATAGGGGGTGGGAGGAAGGAACCAACTCGTGAACGTCAAGCCCGACATGGTGGCCTAAGCCGTGCGGGAAGAAAGCAGCTCCAGTGCCGTTCTTGAAGATCTCTTCCGCGGTTCCGCCGCGCAGGACGCCTAGCTCAAGCAGGCCTTTGACGGCTACCATAGTAGCATGCAGTTGCAGGTCCCGGAAGACGACACCGGGACGGATCCGCTGGATGCATTCGTCCTGCATCTTGTGAACCAGCTCGTAAATAGCCCTAGCCTCGGCCGTGAACTTCGACCGCGGACCTATGGGCAGCGACCGTGACACCTCGCTAGCGTAGCATGACCACTCGGCGCCCGCGTCGAGCACCACGATCTGCCTTCCAGCTAGGGATTCGTTATTCGCCCCATAATGCAGCGTCGAAGCGTTTGGCCCGGAACCCGCGATCACGGGATACGCCTGGGTCTTGGCGTTGGCTGCGGTGCAAGCCGCGATGAAGGCGGCCTCGACTTCGCACTCGTTTTTGAACGAGTTTACCTTGGTGGCGACCTTGCGGTGTGCCACCGACGAGATTTCGTTGGCGCGCCGGATCATAGCCACCTCGTACTCGCTCTTGATGAGGCGCGCCTCGTCCATGGCCGGCTGCAGCGAGCTGACGTCGATCTTGATGGATGACCGCAGCTGCTCGAAGCCGTCGAACTTGGGGAGTTGGGACGGCCGCAGAGCGTACAGCGTCTTAACAGTCGTAAGCCGGGAGGTGAGATACCCCGCAAGCTCGCCGACATACTTGACGTCGTGGACGTCGGAACGTGCGAGGCAGTCCTCTGGCGACGGCGTGTCACCGAACCAGAGTATTGTGGCCGGAGGCGTAAACGGAACCCATAGCGTGAGCTTGTCCGCAGCGATATCGTATGTCACGCTGCAACCCGGAAAGTCGGCGCCGGTCAAGTAGTAAAAGCTGCATGCTCCAGTCAGTACTATGGTCATATAGGGGACCATTAAATAGTGGGAAACGTACTATCGGCGTTGCCGAAATGGCGGCCCCTGATCCGAGTCCTCCCAGGTCGATTCCAGTTGGCCGGGCAAGTAGATGATGCCATTTTCAGTTCCGAGTTCTTTGGCAACCTTTCTCGCGTGTTGTTTAGCTGAGCATGGTTAGTATGCCTCTGCAGACTGACGTAGTTCAGGGGAATAAGGGGCCTTAGAAAGATGCAATGCGGTGTAGGAATAGCTGAACATGTATCCAGAGATCCAATGAGCTAACGTAGCATATGCTGTGCTACTCGAAGTGAAAGGGGATTGGGATCTCATCATACAGCTCAGGTGAGCTAAGGTCGCCCCTTGATTTCATCTTTCGGGTGGATGTAACTTGAACGGTGTTCAAGCTATGAATATGTGAATGCATGAAACAATGAAATGAATGTATATAGACTCGAGCGGAAAACGACAAAGGGCGACCGTTCCACCCAAGACTAGACTGCCAACACAAGTTGACTTCTAGGTCGAGAGGACAGCACTTCAGACTCGCAACTCACCAGGATATCTCTTGGGGGCCTCATCAGCTTTGGCTTCTAGTTCCGCAACGTTGACTTCGACAGATCTACCCCTCACAGCGTCGGTCAGTGGTAATCTGGACATGAAAGGTATGCTGAGAACAACTGCTACAGCCGCAGAGACGGCGCTCTGCAGCAAGCCTTTGGTTCTGCAGCGGATTGTGTTACGGACTTTCTGGTGGTCCATCGTGTCCATAGCAACAACGGGTTGAGGAGGTGGGTAAGTTGGGAGGGGAGTTTGAGAGGGCAGCTTCACGTACAGAGCATCAAACTCCTCGACGACCACCAGGTCGTGCTCGATATCTATAGCCTCCATCTCGACGTACTTTTTGAATCCCGAGTTGTTTTCGGACGAGTAGAGCAACGACAGCATCGTCGGTGGGGTGTAATAGTTGTACAAGTTATGCTTACACGACCCCCCGGGGCGTGTGCCTATCATGTCCATGGCTGGCTAAAGCGGCTGATCTAATTTGGTAAAAACGGCTTATGCAGCCGCTTAGCTGGTTCAGCCTGGTTGGAGCGGCCTCACGTGGCGGAGTTCGGTTCGCGTCTCAGAATGATACCTATAGTTAATATACACGTGCGATGGAGACTTTCCCTCGACGCATTCGAGTCCCCTCTGTGGCCAAGTGACCTGCTGTAAGGCCGTCGTGCAGCCCCTTAGGAAGCCCGAGGAACCTGAAGCGGCAGGGGTTGTCATGATGAGACTGGAGATCTCTCGCCTTGCACAACGGGTTCTGACGCCGACCTGCCCACTTGGTCCCCACTAACTGGTTCCAGCAAGAACCATACTTACGAGGCCGCCTCGTTGTTTTCATTCGCCTCGGTTACCCATCGACAGAGGTTGGGCATATGGGGTGCTTAGGCGAGCTTCGCATTGTTCCTAGGACGGTCCGTTCCGATACCATCGACGCACCTCTTACACTATATTCTTTACACACGCCAAGTTATGTGCTTGATTCACGTGCAGATCTATGTACATCTCTCACCGGATTATGTGGTGAGATGCTGTCCCGCCGAGCATCTTAAGATCAGCGGCGTTGCTGTCGTCGAAACGACAAGACTTGTCTCAAGTCTCATCATATATTTATATTGGATGACATCTCTAGTACGAAAATCATCGTCCCGGATTTGAAAGGACCCATTTCCGACGTCGAGCATTAAATGCTTTTCATATCCCCAAACTCCATCCCATCGATCGTCTAAGAAGCAAAGATTCGTGGATATGCCGGTGTCGCAATCATGCAGAGGGGTATCCTTTCTCTATTCATATAAACCTAATCCATTCCATGTTGGGAAAACGATCCATGCCACGACGTATGAGCTAGTAATTCATCCATATCCCCCGACCGCTGACCCCGATGTCGCAACGAGCGTGATTGGCCTGTTTGAAGCTGAGAGTGTGGCTGTGATTGCCGGTGCTCTAGAGTATGTATCTGCTGCAGCATCGGATCCGAGTACATCTGGGCTGGGAAGTTGAAGCCGGGCTGTGCCTGCGATTGCATTAAGTACGGTGGCAGCGGTCCCATGAGCTGCCCCTCGATGCCTTCGTAGAAATTCGGTATGTAGAACTGAGAAGGATCGTGATGTGAAAGGTCTCCCGGGCTAGCATTGGGAACGCTATGCTGATGAGCACCAAAATCAACTTGGGGCTGGTTTGGATACGCCAGAGGATCGTCCGACGGGAACATCACAGCGTCAAGCTGGTGGATCGGGTTGCCCGCACTGAAAGCCTCATGCTGCAGATCCATGGGACTGGGCTCCTGCAAGGCTGCGGCGGTCACAGAACTCGGTGATGGTATTGATAAGTCCAACGGCGAAAAGTGGAAGGCAGAAGTAAACGAATCACCAAGTTCTGGCTGTGGCAAAGGGGAGTCGTTAATTGGGCTACCTTCAGGGACGGATCCAACCGGAGCCTTCCCAGCTTTTTTCGCCGATATTCCTTGAGACCGATTCGCTCTCTCAGGCCGAGAAGGCATCGATTCGCTAGGATACGCTGACGGAAGTGGTATCAACGTGGAACTGCTATCTCGCGATCCTTCTGATGCGGGTCGCTTTCGAGACGGCATAGCCCGTGCCTTCACCTCTTTGAGATTGTCCGGTAATTGGTCGAAGAGCATCTGCCAAAATTAGTCACGTCATACTAGTACTGTGATGAAAGTCTGAACTTACGACTAAAGAGCTAGATATGCGATCCGCAACCATGCTCTTCCTTGAGAGTTCAGTAATCATCTCTTTACCGGCGACAGCATCTGCAAGAATCTCCATGGACCCTGGCTTGTCTTGATTTTCCAACACGAAGAAGACCAACGTTATAACGGCGAAGAACTCGGTGAAAAGGGTAAACCAATACGGTCCGACAAGAGAAACTTGCTTCCGCATTTCTGTCCCGATGTGCACAATGTTCCGGGCGACGCTGACACCAGCAGCTCCACAGGCGTAGGCGCGTTCATTCACGTCTTTACCAGCCGAGATGCGCGGCGAAACGTAATGCAAGAATGGTCTATACAATACCATCTGTACGTGAGCAAATGTAAACCTCAAGAGGTTGCGTACCCTAAATAGCATTTAGTAGAGTTCGCAGATAATTATTGTTCTGTGAGGAATCCTACCGAACGACTTCAACGGGGCCCTCAGAGTCAGGTCGCCAGGCTACCGGTAAATCTTCATTCCATCGTTGGAGTTCTTTCTCCATTTCTTTGATTTTTCCGTAGCTGATCATATAGGATGCGTAAGGCTGTCCCACATTTTCCGCCTCGCTTTGCTCCATGCCCTTCAGCGGATAGATGTGCTTTACAACCTTACCGAGGATGTCCATCAACCTCACATGCGCGTTGAAAGCTTCGAAAAAGGAAGGGGTTCCCGGAGGCGGGATAAGTATCTCGTCTTTCGTGATATACTGATCGTCCACAGGAGTTGGCAAAGGCTGATCGATGTCCTCGTCGTTGAGAAGTAACGGGAAGCCTAGTAACGCAGATACATAAGTATCCATCTGGCGACATATATAGAATACTCTTCGTCTCGTTTCAGACTCTATAGGGTTTAGTTTAATATGAGGTAGATGTCGATGTAAACCCATTCTCAATGCAGATCTGAGTGCAATGCCGACAAATCCGTAGCAGGTGCTTAGATTCGAGATCGACTGGATGAATAATATCATGAAAAGGAGAGCTTGAAGCGATGTGAGATCTCGGCATTCGGTTATATCCTGTAAAAGCACCCTTGCCATGCCATAATATTTGACCCTAAAACATATAAGTTAGTTAAAGCATGCCCCTGCAGTTCGGAAAGGACTTTGTATTACGCTTCGTCGACTGATCTCTTGTACGGCGGGGTCTCAGAGCCGTCATCTTCGGGAATGTTGTACATACAGCCGAGTGCCATGACAGAATATGCCAACGCTAAACTCCTCTTGTCTTCTTGCCTCCTGGCGTCGGCAGGTCTTTCGTAAAGGTCATCCAACATCTTGTAGAAAGAAGGAATATGGACGATTCGCAAGAGACATGTAGCATTGTTAAGAGACTCGGAGCACAGTGCAAGAGCTCTTCCCTTCGGAGGCAAGTCATATCTGTTTAGGGCGTGACTCGGCGGCGCCCGGGGCCCTGACGAAGGTCTCGGGGAATCAAGAGCGGCAACTCCGGCAGGTCGAGGAGGACGGGGAAGAAAGGGTATTTGATAATCCCTGCCGAGAAGACTGCGGAAATGCTCCTTCATTCTTTTGAAGAAGACCGAGCCTGATGAATTTCCGTGGAAATCATATTCGCCCTTCTCGTCAAGGTCGAGTTGGCCAACCGTTTCGATCATGGAATGTAACTGAGCATCTGCGGACGAGGAAGAGCCGGACTGCTTCCCCTTAATCGAAGCAGCCCGAATCCTAGCTTGCTCCCGGATACGGAATTCTTGCTGAACAGCAGGATCCAAACTGGGATCATTGAGGTCGACATCTGGCATGAATTTGCGTAACAACGTCTCCGCTCTCGAGAGTTTGTTCTCCAGCGCCTCTATATACTGTGGAGCTGGGTTCCTGCGCCTGTTGGATGGCTTATCGTAAGTGCAGTCTGGCTTCAAATATCAGCCGGATTAGGCAATAGTCAACTAGAGGAAGTAAGGGTTACCGTAGCTGTAGACCTGGCAATGGGTACAGGGTTGCTTTCCATCACATTTTATCTTCTTCCTACGACATTCACTGGTAAAATGTTAGTGGTTATACTCTTAGGTGTGATTTGAGGATCGGGAGCTTAAGTGGGCATAGGATAGGTTCACATGATATAGAAAATACGAAAAAAGAAGGAAATAAATTTAGAGAATGCATACTCGCACGCGCGTGTGACTCTCCGGCGCTTCTGGAGAGGAACAGACGGGGCTTCGCTAGAACTCTCGGCGCGATTGCCTTGAGGAACAGAAGTCGGAGTGCCTCCGGATGCAGACTCGGTCGCCAGAGTTTGCAACGCGGATTCCTCGTCGCCAGATATTGGACTTTCCGCTGTCTCGGGTTTGATGGACGTTGCGCGATTCGCAAGGGGCTGCGAAGAGCGCGAAAGAGGAGACATATCCGGCGATTACGGGTGCCGGGAATGGCACCCTCCTTAAATGGGTCGAAACACAGCGCTGACGTCTTCTTTCTCAGTTTCCGCACTTATTCGGGAGACATGAAATATGTCATTTTGACAATGCTCGCTGCTCTGCGTCAAAGTACTTAGAAATTATCAGGGCATCCAAGTTTTAGACCACGGAAGTAACCTATATGAAAAAAGTTAGTATACGCGGGGAATCGCGTCCAATTGTATTTGAAGCCTTGTGAACGAGCGAAACGGGTAGGTAGACAATTGGATTGGACGTTGGCCGAAAGACCAGAAAACAAATCGGTAAGACAGAAAAGGTGAGTAAATGTGACTCTTATCTGAGCACCCGCAGTGCTAATTGAGAAAAAAAAATAGGTAGAGATAGGTAAGGTAAGACAGGGTTGGTGGATGCTGATGCAGTAGCGCAGTTAATGGCATAGAGGGCCCCAGATCAGGTAAGTAGAAGGAAGGATACCTATGAAGTGCTAGGTTTGCTATTACGTATGTGTGGGCTGTCTTCTTCTTTGTTCCCTTATTAGTCTCGGCTAGATAGGTACGTCTATAGGGCTCCAGCAACGGGAGCGAACAGTATCAGAGGATACCTTGCTGCCGGACGGGGATTGTCGTGTTCGCGTCTCTGTGATGGGTTCGGGCGATGAGTAGAACACAGATCAAATGGATTGCAATGAGGAAAAAGGGCGGTCGGAAGAACCCGAACGGGTCAAGGCTGGGAGGATAGACCCGAAGGCTCAGGTAAGCAGCTTGCCAGATATGCGATTCACAGCTGGACGTCCTTCATCCGCGATCTTCTGGGAGTAAAGGAATAGGGTTAAAGGGAAATATGAATGAAGCTAATTCGGCTCCTGGAAGCATTCCAAGGGGGGAAACGATAGAACGCTCAGGAAGAAGACATGGTGGCTCAAGTGGGGAGATGCAGAAAGTTTAGGTCCATGTCGTCTGGGAAGAACTGGGAAGTACATACAGGTAGGTACAGGTAGGGGAAGCAATGCTGCAGGTGCAGGGCAGAGCGCGGGGCAGCCGATCCTTGAGCTACTTAGGTACGTACCTACTTATAGCTAATAAAATGCGACGGCGGGCACGAGTCACGGCGGACGAGATGCGGCAGGTTTAACGTGCGTACGGGGCAGCGCTAGGCCCGGCGTAACTTAGGTAGCGACTTTCTTCCATCTCGTCCATGGATGTGTGTCGTATTCGTCCACCCCTACATACATGTACGTAAGCTAAGTTAGATAAGTATACAGGTTTTCCAACCTTTGAAGGACTCTCACACATCCGCGAATCTCCTATGATTACTCGTATCGTATTCTAGATTTGAAGTTGGAGAAGGTACTGTCTTGACCAATACGGCCTATGTCCCATAGGGACGCAAATTGATGTAAGTCAAGACTTGGCAAACCCTATGAGAGGTTGTTAATCTGCAAAGCTAAAGTACAAATTGTGCTTTTTAGCCTTCACGTTAAAGCAGCATTACATTTCCCAGGTAAGCATATTATGTAGGTATGTAGGGCTGTATTTGTTTGTGCTCGAGCATTAAGGCTTGATTGGGAGTTCGAGTCCTACATGACCATGAAGCTCAACGGAGGCCTCTGAGCTTCACTTCCATACAGTATTAATATATGTTGACCCAGCGTTGACCGGTGAGACCCTCAAGATAACGGACTTATTCGACCAGGATAATAACCACCATAGCTCATCAGCAAACTCGGGAAATTTATCCTAATATTCGGGCTTGCCTCGCAGAATAGCGTCAGACTAAATGGCCCATGTGCAAGTAGCACGGTGATGTACTATGCTATTCTACGTACTGTATATACAGTACTATACACACATGGGCCACTTAGTCTGACGTCCTTCTGCCTCGGTGTTGAATTATACTAGAACGCCTATGACCATACTACTCATGCAAGGTAATCATGGGAAACTTCCCGCTAGATAGTATGAGGCTGAGGTTGCTGAATCATGGCCTTCATACAAGTTGGCTTAGTATGTATTCGCCGAATCTATCCTCCCCAACAATGGACCTTCGATTGATATGCCGTGTCTTTCAATACCTAATGTTTCACTTATAGCGCAGTTCTCTTCTCCAGCATAACCGATGCTCTCTATGTTATATTATTAAGTGTTCAATCACTTCGAACACTGGGTGACAGGCCTATTCACTATGATAATCTGTTCGCCGAAGGTACCAATGAAGGTTCCTTATAACCCCCTTGAAGTGATATTAGATGGGCAAGCGCAATACGAATAAGCAAGCGTATGGCGTAAGCGGGCCCTGAGGCCTTTGCTATGGCGGCCTCCCAAAGTCGCTAGCGCGTCAACGACATCATAATCGCGTCCACTGGCCAGGAACGTAGGGTACCATTGCAGGTCTAATCACTTTCGCGGGGAGTCCATGTCGGTCTTGGCATGCCTTAGGCCTCGAAGCAATTTTCCTACTCGCGAAGCAGCTTTGGCCGGAATAAGCGTGTTACCTAGCCTTAGGAGATTTGGTAAGGTAAAAGATACAGACACGACTGGAAATAGAATATTGTTGCTTATCAGATCTTGAAATGCCTACTCACTAACCTTAAGAAAATGCCTTAGGTTAATACTTTTTTCTTGCTTCTACATGCTATTCGCAAGATGTTACCTCTACACTATAGTATCGGAAAACCGGCACATCGTCGTCTTGGCCCTCTCCACCGGCAAGGCCCCTATCAACCGGAACACACCCTGATTGGAGCTCACGTCAACGTGTAAGGCCGGTCGCCATCTTGGCACTATTCGCGATCCTCATTCAGGCTTGCCCAGGCCGTCACGGAGAGAGGAAAGAAGATCTATTGCGCGTCATGGCTGCCGAAATCTTTTGGAGAAAAGCAGAGTTTTCAGCTCGTTTGAAGTTACCTTACACAGAACGATCAATACATTATTATTGAGTGTATGCGCCGTCCTCCATTCGTTTATGTTTCACTTATATGGAATTGGGTGTGTCTAATCCTATACCCAGAGGTGATTAGAAGCAGTCTCGTATCGTTCAGCCGTTCTTGGCCGATTTTTTGAATGGGGCACTGCCTACCTCATCTGAAGACGTGTTATTCGGTTACTCTCTTCTATTAGATTAGCCAACAATGCTTTAATTTAGACCGAGCTTGTTTTCCATACACACCTAGGTAGCTTTCAGTAGCCGCTTCGTGGACCCAAGCATCGCGAGTAAATGATATGACACGACGGATTGGCGGATGCGGTCTAAGGAATTTCAGCATGTCATGTTATTTTTTCAATCTGTTCATAATTACTCATAGGCGGAGTTTCAATACATTGATAGTAAACTTGGCACCCCAATCAGCCCGCTCTGCCAATATCAATAGTCCAGCTAGCAAGCCACTTCGATCTGTGCGTAGAAGGTTACTCACCATGATTGTCGACTGAGTTTTAGCTACATGTACCGTGTAGATCCAAAGTAGAGGGCTCTTTGACCGTGAAGGCAGTTATTAGGCAGTTTGTCTTTCATCTGCCAGCTCCTACATGATGCACTTCCACGCACCTCCTAAATTGATTTTATGTGAAAGCATGAGGCTTTGATAGATACGAGATGTGAGGTTGGTAGCAGCGAGTAGTATGCACTGAGTAATATTCGGCAAATCACAGCACGCTCTTACTGTCGCAATACTTCCTCCACTCAACCTTAAGCCTTACGCCCACGCTAATTAGATACGTACCCGGGTCCCTGGATCGCCATCCAATGGAAAGCGCGACATGTTCCTAGTGTAAGGACCGATAAGCGATAAGGCGGTAGGTGCCTCCAGCTGTCGGACTGAGCTACCCCGCCAAAACTCCGTTGCAGCTTTATCGCCATCCATGATCGCGTCTCAGGCAGCCAACCAGTTAAGGTACCTGTGACATTAAAATCATAGAGTATCGCAATAATTATTTGGCCTTCATTACTAGGTAGCTACCTCTATCTACTTGCAATACAAACGGGATACCTAAGCCTTAATTAGTCAGTGCTGGCAACATGGCGGCCGACCAGTACCTGCTCGAGTATTTCACTGCCATGGATAACCAGGGCGGTATCATAGTCAGAGGTGTGCTGATTTCAAACACGTCCCCCATGAGACTGAAAATAACATGCGACAGAACCCCCCAAGCTGGATCTCGATCTCTACATCTCCAACTACAAAGGTTCGTCGCCCTACCCGACCGCTCGCACCAGCGTGCTTCGCTTACTTATTCCTAACCCGACCATGTTCCTTCCCTTCTGACACGGCACTGACTCACGTAACCATTCAACTAGGCCGTACCCGCTTCGACCGGCTCCTGTTAATCGGCCAGTCCTCTGTGCCTCTTTGCGTCGACGCCCTCAAAGCAGCTGTCAACGAAGCCAAGCGCGGGAAGGACGTTTCGCGATACCGTGAAGCCTGGGAGTGCATTAGAACAGCTGCACCGAACGAGCCCGAAGCCCAATGGGATGAAGCTTGGGCGACTGCAACAGATAAGGCGAACAAGGCAGAGACACGTCGACTAGAGACGGAGCTCAAGGGCTACAAGAACAACCTGGTTAAAGAAAGCATCAGGGTATGAATTCATTTCCAAGCCAAGCAGTCCACACTGTCAATTGGTATATGCTGACAATTCCAGATCGGCCATCGTGATCTCGGCGAGCATCTAGAGTCTATCGGAGACTTGAACGCTGCCTCTGAGACTTACATCAAGATGCGGCCTGACGCCAGTACGCAGTCCCACATCCAGGACGTGGGCAAGCATATTGTGAGCGTCTTGCTACAGAAACAAGACTGGCCGGGCGTGTTGGCAAACGTCAACAAGGTCCTAGCCGTGAACACGACTCCCGAGGAACAGAGTGCGGAACAGCCTTACCAGAAGATGGTCTCTGGACTAGCTCACCTTGGGCTCAGTGAGTATTACGAGGCCGCCAGATGCTTCTTAGAAGTCGGAGACCCTGCTATCTGCCAGCGCCACAACGATATCATCAGTCCGAATGATGTTGCCACGTATGGTGGACTTCTAGCACTTGCTTCCATGGACCGGCTGGAATTGCAGTCTCGAGTTCTGGACAACTCTGGCTTCAGAAATTACCTGGAGTTAGAGCCGCATATCCGCAAAGCCATTTCTATGTTTGTGAACGGTCGATACTCGGCCTGCTTGGGAATCCTCGAGTCATACCGAAACGATTACCTCCTCGACATCTATCTGCAGAAGCATGTTGCTGCGATATTCTTCCAGATTCGCAGCAAATGCATAGTGCAATACTTCTTGCCATTCTCATGTGTTACTCTGGACAGCCTGAACGCGGCCTTCGCTAAACCGGGAGGGTCTATCGAACCGGAGCTCATCAATATGATTCGAAGCGGAACTCTGAATGCTCGTATCAATACTATTGACAAGGTGAGCCAGGATGCTCCTACGAAACTGATGTGTTGCTAAAATTCGGAGTTAGCTGCTTGTCGCTGTCTCGACCAACTCCCGAGCTGCCATGCAGAAGAAGGCTTTGGATGCCGCCAAGAATTACGAGAAGGAAGCCATGGAGCGGATCCGACGAATGAACATTGTGGCAGCCGATCTCGAAGTTCGACCCCCTCGAAAAAGTGCTAGCGGAGGAACTGGCAATCTTCCTGGTGTAGGCGACATCTGGCAGGACGATTCCAGATCACAGCTTGTTTCTGGCGAGTCAAATGCTTAGAAGCCATTTCTATCTGTGGTAGAAACAAGAAGACTCAGGAGGGTGGGAGTGCGGCGGGCATAGAGAGCTTCCAGATCGAGGACGTTAATAAGACGCCTAACAGGCTGGAATGAAAAAGAGAAGCCGGTCAATGCGATTAATAGGTTGTTGCATGCGACGGGCGTAGAGAATACCACTCAGGAGTTGCTGGGACAAGGCGCCATGGACATTGCATTAGACTTCTTACATAAAGCTTTACGAAGATACGCCTGAACGGCTAGTTGCGATGTTTAAGGGCACGAGAATCACGATTACGTTTCTAGCAAAGTAGTCCAAGGACAGAATACGCTCTGTTGATAGATGTGCTTCACCCCATCAATTGTCTAATATCTTCAGGCGGCCAACGCACTTGAGCGAAGGTGAGACACCTCTTGATGCTCTGCAAGTACTTCCTCGTAACCTCGTCGCTCATGATATGTCCCCTTTCGCCATTATGTAGCTTCTCACGCGCGCTTCGCTCGTGGATGCCCACCATGGTAACACCGATGGGCCAGGCCGCCTTGCCGATACTCAGTCGCAGGTAGCCGTCGTTGGCATCGACGTACCGCCGTTCCTGGGCCGCCTGCACGATCTCGACGATGGGTTTTAGGATGTCGTCTTCCAGCTCGCCCTTCTCGAACTTGCGGAACAGGGGGACCATGTTCTCGCGGCTGGACACCATGGCGTTGACGGCGGCCTTGCTGGCGAAGGTGTCCCGCTTCTCCTCGCGCGCGAGCGCCGCCTCCCATTCGCGCAGGACCATGGTGAAGTACGAGGCGAGCTGTCGGAACAGGTACGCGCGGCCCTCCTTGTCTTGCGGTATCGTGCCGGATACCTTCATGTCCTTCTCGTCGACCAGTCGGAGTGTCGTGGGAATGGGACCGGCCGTCACGACGGTGGTGAGCTTGCGATACCGCTTTAATTTCGCTCGGTGGCTTTCCCCGAAGAGCGTTGCTGGGTGGCCTAGCTCGCGCAGTTTCGCGACTAGCTGCTCCTCGGGGATGTCCTCCTCCTCTGGGCCCAGGCTGCCTTCGCGACTGCTGGTGGTGCTCTCTTGTCTCGGCAATTCGGGCAGTCCTAGCCTCTTCCTACGCAATCGTTCTTCCTCTGCTGCTTGTTCCTCGCGCCGCCTTCGCGTCTCTTCTTCCAGCTTCCGCCGCTTCTCCTCCCTGGCCCTAGCCTCCTCCGCGGCTTCCTCCTCGCGCTTGCGCTTCTCGGCTGCCTTTGCCGCCCGCTTCTCCTCGAGAGCCTTTTGCTCTGCCCGGTACGCGGCTTCGCGCTGTGCTTCGATTTCAGACCGTTTTAAGTATTTCTTGCTGGGGGATGAGTCGTCGGCAGGTTTCGGTGTCGCTTTAGCGAGTTCCTTGGACATGAGGGCTGCGAAATCCATCTTGGCGGTTGTGCTGCAGTTTGTAGAATCGCGAGCCTATTGTGGGATCAATGATGAATGGTCATTAAAGGGATATGAAGGTGCCGTTCTACACGACTTCAGGTGGAGACGCGCTGATGGTTCGGGTTGTATGAAGTTGATTTTATTGACGGGCGGGACGAGCCGCGGATTTGATTAATGTACGGTACTAATGGAACAATGGAAGCGCAATAGAACCTTTGGAAGTTCCATGTCGGGGGATTGATGGTGGGAGACGCCGATATTCTTACCTGGTTACATCACCCAAACCACTAAACTGCCCAGGGCTAGGTACTACTGGTGGGACCTTTAAACTTTATTTAACGTGCTAGCCGTGCCCACGCAACCACGGACCCCTGGACTGTCCTAAATCTTAGCCTTTAGCGTAGGTATCGTATGAAGCTTGCGAGCTCCAGCTACCGGCGCTTGCCTGCTTGCTTGTTCGACAATCGGGTATGCCAACGCACCGGCTCCAAGCCTCGACCACCGACCACCGAAGATCTGAATTTTGGCCTCAGCTCCTGACACAATTCATTCCGTCCAACCCCTCGTATATAGGGAGCTCCTACTCGTCAATTCTTTCGCAGCAGCAACATGATTTGAAAGTCTCGACTGAGTCGTCCCTGTGAAGGAGCTGCATGCATCTTGGGGAAGTGATACCTTAGCTACCTCACAACAATGGATCGTATGGATCGTCACACAACACCGCCATTTATGCTACGGCTCTTCTACAGAACCGGCGCATTTCACAGGTGAGTCAGTCTAACATGGCTACATTAATCCATCTCGAAACCTCAGATCATTGGTAGCTCATACTTGCGTCTCAGACCAGATGAATTCCTCACCTTCCCCCTCCCGCCGCACATAACCATACACACCTGGCCAGACTGCAATCTAAAGGAGCTCTCCTACATCATCGCCGCCGCCAAACCCTCCCTGCTACCCGACCCGGCAATCGGCACCCGTCTGGCCTTCCGCCTCATCTTCCCCGACACGAGGAATAACTCAGCGGGTCACACAACAGCGCGATACGCTGTCAAAGATCTGGGCAGCGTGGTGGTTGGTGACGGTGGTCGAGGTCTAGACCCGGACGACCCAGAAGCAGAGAAGAAGCTCGAGGCGGACGGCGACAAAACCCTAAGTGATGCCCGCTTCGTAGTTGGCGACTATATCTCCTGTGCCATCCTCCCTCCGCTTCCCGACGGCAGCGTCGCACCCGCTACCAGTGCTAGGACTGGACGCGGCTCTGGAGCTGGTGAGTCTAGGGCCTTGATTGGACGCACGCCGAGTGGTTCACTTGTAGGGAGAGAGCGGGAGAACGGGAATAGCCGGCCTGCTAGGCAGAGACATAGCGGACGAGGCTACGACGGGTTCGCAAACCACAGTGGCATACCGACGGGCGAGTGGAGGAGGGGAGAGCGGTTGCCTGAGCCACCAGCTACTGGGCGAGGTCGAGGGACAAGACGAGCCTGAAACAAGGATGTTATAGTTGGAGGTATATCCTGCGGGAGGACCGATGTAAGGCCAACAACGAATTCACTGCCAACAAACGAAGTATGGTATATATGTATTCCACGTGGACTAAATAACAAAGTGAGTTGCTACTTTCAAGCCCTCATACAAACTATAGCCGTTCACCATTGCCTTTACTGACTTGGTACTTAAGCAAATCGCATCGTCTTGAGCTTGAACGCCAGGCGCAAATTGATACCCGAATGCTGTCAGTATTCAACAAAGGCAACTCACCATAGATATCCTAATGACAGTTTCCGGTTGTTTTCCTTCCCACCTAGGTAGTTTTCTGCATTTTCGGGCTTTTGCATGGGAACCGGCGGTCAAAAGGGTATTTGCATCATAGAAGTTTGTGACGATTTTCAATACAAGTTCTATCTTGACTTGACCGTATAGCATGTAAGACTTTCCGTGATCCAAGCGAGTCAGGCGCTTAGAAGACGAAGCATTCATAAGCAACACCTATGGCGGCTCAGTAAAATGAACTGGGTTCAAAGACTCTAGGTTCTCGTTGTGGGCAGTATACGGGCCATAGCCTAGTCCCTATAGCAGGTATACAACATAACGGCGGGCAACGGATATATCACCTCAATTAGCAGTTCTAAGCCATAGCCCATGAAACAAAAGGTGATTACATCATAGAATTCGAATGGGCGGACTCAAAAACGAAGAGCGATCTTCCAGACACAAACTCTCCCAAATATATCATCGCAACAGTATTACTTGAAGTACACCTTGCTCAATTTTTAAACTTCGCCGTCCTCTGCTTCTCCGTCCATTCATGGTACAAGTGAATTAGGGTTTAACTCAGTCCTGCAATGAGTACTAGTAGTACCCAGCTCGAAAGGCGGGATAAGTGGCCAAATCGCTCATTGGTCATCTCCTGAAGCAGCATAGAGATATTCCCTCGGCAGCTTCCAAGCCACCGCGGAAAGGGTCACTAAGAGAAAATAGATGACCATAGTTCTTGTTGAATTGCTGTAGTTCGCCCTGTCCTATGTACAATCGCCCTGGTTTCACCCCCAGTTCTGCTATCATTCTTAGAACTCGCTGACCAAGTCTCCCTTCCTCTTCGCTCGGAAATCCCACTTGCCCTACACATTATAACCTCGCGTCAGTGACTCGTCTCTCCGGTTTTCTCAGCAGAGGTTGGGATACTCACGTCCGTCTTGTAGGCGACGATGCCGAAGATAGCAGGCACGAAAACGGCGTACATGAAGGTGATGCGGGCGGTTCTCGGGGTCCAGCGGAAGTACTTGTGGCGGTTCGTGGTCATGTCTGGAACGTCAAGTCAGCGACAGCTCGCCTCGTCGAAATCGCTACGCGTAATCCTGCTTCCGCGGTATTATTGCTTTCATGAAAAGAGGGATCAAGGGTGGACGTACTCCCCAGCCTCTGGATGGCCGGGTCCATCGCCATGCCTGTAAGTAAATGTTAGCCATTGTGCTCCTTGACTGTCGCAATTGAGGTTGTATGAGGTTCTAGGGAGTACTTACGGTAGTGCTCCATGCCAGCCATCTTGACAGAGGTGTACACTTGCCGCGCACTAATTGAAGAGGTGTTTGGTACAGTTGCTGTCAAGCTGATCGTATTGATTGATCGCAGATGTTGAAGCTTCAATTGAACTCTTGACGTCTTGGGTATCTGAGGCTTGTGACGTGGGGGCCTTCGTCAGCCACTTTGTGGCTATCAATCTCAGGTCTAATTATGTAATCCCGTCAAGATCAGATGCTGATGTAATGCCTCTCAGAGGTACCTACATGTAGCTCTTATCTCGAAAATACATGCAACATGCAACCGTCTGGAAGTGCTATCATACTGCCATATACATGCATTTTCGGTAACAATGTAGTTCTAATAGGCTTACTGGGCTCTGGATCATTCTAATTGTCACAATCATGGATGCTTCTTAACTTCACCCTCACACAATTTGGTGCTACCTAGTGCAAACCTGTGATGTAGCCCGCAATAGTTCTAGTGCAAACTGTGATGCCTCGGCATCATCTTACTAGATAAATGTACGGATGTTTGACAAACGAAAACGAATTGAATCCATCTCACATTGGTCTGCGCTCTTCCGACTTCAACTGGAATATTTCTAGTCTTACCTAAGCGGATTGAAGAGTCACTTCCCCTTCACAAGCTTCAAACTCACTGTCTTAGGCTGATTCCATCCATCGTAATACACCATTTACTGTGGCTCCCGTATCACAAAACATGGCCTCTGAAGAACAGCCAAAGATCAAGCTTTATTGGTATGTCTTGTCTTCATCATTCTCATCATCGCCGGGAGCTTCTCGAGTAACACATAAGCAGGCTTGAGCAGTCTCGTGCTCAGAACATACTCTGGCTCCTCGAAGAGCTAAAGGTGCCATATGAGCTCGAAACATTTCATCGAGTCAACATGTTTGCTCCACCAGAGTTGAAGAAAATTCATCCGCTTGGAAAGTCGCCTGTGGTCTCCATCACGCCCCCGGGGTCTGCGGAGCCCATTATTTTGGCTGAGAGCGGGTTCATCACTCAATATCTAAGTGAGCACTTCGGCCAAGGTACTACAATGATGCCCAAGCGTTGGAAGGACGGCCAGGAAGGGAAGGCCGGCGGCGAGACTGAGCAATGGCTTCGATGGCAGTATTGCCTCCATTATGTCGAGGGATCACTGATGCCGATGCTGGTCATGTCTATGGTCCTGGGGATGCTGAAGGGCTCCAGAATTCCCTTCTTCATCCGCCCCATTACGGCCATGGTCGCCAATCAGCTATTCAGTCGCCTTATCTTCCCTAATGCAAAAGCGCACCTGGGTTTCCTGGAGCAGCAGCTAGAGACTTCAGGAGATGAATACCTCTGCGGTCCCGAACTTACCTCTGCGGACGTGCTTCTAAGTTTCGGGTTGATTGCGGCTAAGGACAAGTTTGAGTCCTTCGGCACGTGGGACAGCAGCCCAAGGACGTTATATCCCAAGGTTTTCGCATACATCGATAGGCTCGAGACACATCCCGGATATAAGAGGTCAGTGGAGAAGGTCAAGGAGATTGATTCGAGCTTTGGGGTTCAGTACTCGGCATAACTTGAATTGAAACTTTCAATCATGTCGTATTACTATTTCATCAAACACTTCAATGTTGAACAGGGACACATAATGAGTTATTGCGAATATGTACGGTGAAAGGTTAAAAATCGGAGTACAGTGGCTACCGGTTAGGATGAGACATCATGATTTTGGGGCGGCAGCTGAGAGCATGGATCTTGCAGTATACTAGCGGTCAACCTAACACTCCAGCAAAGTTTAAGATAGATGTCGTCAGCGTGCTTCCAACAGCCAATGTTAGTTCGCGGAAATAAACCAATTCGCGTAAGCGGCTGTGTCTGGGGTCTGAATTCCGTCGATCCTTGTTTGGCTTTATTCTTCGACAGCCCCCACAATAGCGAGATACACTAACATGTGAGAGACGCAGTACGGGCTATACGCGGATTAGATAATACCTGCAGTTGATTTGCATGAGGTCGAACAAATCCCTATCCAACACACCAACCTGCCAGCCTGTCATGCTTATTAACTAAGGTACCTACAGGTAACTTACACCGCCCCCGATCCGACGGTTACATTTTCGAACCCATTGCAAGTGCGCTGGCGACATCCATGAAAGAACCCCCAATTCCTTAGCTCGAAGACAGAGCAACTACGCCCCAACGGTGGTAAGGCTGGGCAGTGGGAGTGAGGTTGCTATTCGGGGCGGAAAACACCTTTTACGGCAGGAGAGATATATGTGTCATGAATAGCCTTGGAAGTTCTTGCCATATAATACGTCGTCGCTGCATGTGTATTACTGGAATTATGTCTAGGTATGTATGTATCCAATGTCTAGCGTAGTGATTGCCCGCTAAATTTAGGTATATTTTAGGTATGTACGCTAGGTACATACATGAACCTGGCTGGCATGTAAGTTGGTTGGCTCCAGTCCCGAAATTCTTCTCAAATCATCTCTCACCATCGCATTGGGAAGTCTTCTAAATCTGGTTATCGTGCTGCCTAATCAAAGGCATTTCATGATAACCAAGTCCGGCCCCTTCCAATCCCGACAAAGACGTCTCCGGTAGCGTTGTTAAACCCGCTCTGCCCACAATTACCTCCAGGTCCATACCTAAGATAGCGTGGACCTACATGTACTCTCCCGTCGCCCGTTTGCCGTCGCCGAGTCACGAGCTCAACTACTTAAACTAATTGCTTCCATTTGGAACCGTCAATAATCGCCTCCCCGGCATATCCGGCCATGCGACCTCACCTGTTCTGTGGATTATAATTCTTTTTTTAACCCAATGCTCCGCAGAAATCTTCTTGCCAGCAGCATCCAACCAGATATTCTGAACAGGTTCATGAAGCCCAACTATCAATGACATTGACTTACTTGATTGGGCAGCATGGCAAGCACACCTACACGCCAATTTCAGGGGTCGGTCCTGGAGGCCACATCAGAGCCGCCCAGTTTGGTAGTCTCGGATGGAGAGACATCGCCAACGTCTGATAGTGCAGCAGACGAAGAGCAGCTGTATTTCGATCAGGACGACGCACAGTCCATTATACAGCCGGCCCTGAGCGCGCAAGCAAAACGGCTTACGCTGCCCAAGACATCAGCCGCAGAAAAGGCCGCAGCATTGGAGCGTCCGCCCGGGGGAGGTTTATTCAATGTCATTGAGGGTCTCGTGACTCCAGAGCCGGAGACTTCACCGGTAATGGGCAAGTCGAGCGAGACGGTATATCGAACCAGTTTATCCAAGGCTTCAACACGCCCAAATAGGGGTCTTTCCCTGGGCCAAATGCCTTCGAGCCACATGCCATTGCACAGATTCCCGTCGCCGTGGCAGTCAGGGCCCAAGCAGATGATCGTGCAGAACGAGGCTACCCCAAAGCCCGCCTTATCGGCTGTGCTGGCCCAAGGTAAACATCGCCGTTCATCATCCGGGGGAGCAGATGTTCTGAAGAGGATACGAGAAGCTTTCCCCTCTATGCCGTCTATGCCGTCGATCTCTCTACAATCCTTTTTTTCGGAACCATCTTCCGCGAAAAGCACAGCTCCGGATTTGAAGAGATCTCCGCTTGCCAACGAGAGCACAAGTGAAGCAAAACAGTTTCCATCTTTCCTTGCTGAGCCGCCATCTCTGAAATCTAGGAGCTTAGCACCGCCGGCAAGTAGACAATCGCACCTAAATCTACCTGACCCCGCAACTGAAGGTCCTCCGTTGCCTCGACGACCCAATCGTCCGCGGACATTGCGAAGGTCGACATCGGACGAATCAATGCTTTATCATTCGCTTTCTAGAGTATCCTCTTTTGGCGACGATGAGAGATGGAATGATATCCGAGAGCAAAAGAACAGTAGACTAAAGGCCATCACGGACAGCTGGGATAGGCCAACTTTCAAACTACCTCAACTTCCACAACTACCGAACATTATTCCTGCACCACTGAAGAAAAACTCACTGCTGAGCTTTGACCAGTCGGAATCGTCTCTCTCGAGTACGACTCGTACCTCGACCATGCTCGAGGTTGGTCTATCGGCGCCGAAAGATGGCAACATGTCAGATCTCGACCGTGCTTTGGAGCTCCTGACAGGGGACATTGTCATCATGGGCGGATATCGTGGCTCTGTGTTAAGATCCACGAGAACTAACCGTCAAGTTTGGGTTCCTGTGAAAGTTGGGCTGAACATTCGAAAAGTCAATCTTGAGGTCGGTCTAGACCCCGAGGACGAAGAGCGAATGGAAGAGTCTATCTATGCCTCTGGGATGCTCAAGAACATAGGACCTGTCGATATCTCTAAACGCCTGTTCAAAAGGCTAAGAGAGTGTGAAAACGCCAGAACAGGAAAGCTTAGGGTGTGGGACTACGGCTACGACTGGCGGCTGAGTCCTCACCTCCTCTCACGCAAACTCATCTCTTTCCTCGAACAACTGCCTTCAAACCAAGGCCAGGGTTCACCTGAAAGTACGGGAGCATTAGTAATTGCGCACAGTCTTGGGGGGCTGATTACGCGCCATGCTGTAAATCAGCGACCTGAGCTCTTCTCAGGGGTAATCTACGCGGGTACGCCACAGCGTTGTGTGAATATCCTCGGGCCGATTCGAAACGGCGATGCCGTGCTCTTCAATGAGAAAGTCTTAACGGCCCAGGTTAACTTTTCACTGAGGACGACTTTCATATTCTTGCCCGAAGACGGCTTCTGCTTCATAAACAAGAATACGGGGGAACAGTATCCGGTCGATTTCTACGACCCACAGGAGTGGGTAAAATACTGCTGGAGCCCGTGTATCGAGTCTCCCTTACCTGCCTTCAAATCCCGTTCCAGCGCACTCAGCTCGCTGCGGGAACTGTCCGAGATGCTTCCGGCACCGCTTCGGAGCCGAGGAAATAGCGCAGCCAGCGAGTCCCGGTCACCGACACGGAACATCTTCTCCGAAGTGGCACGGAAAGCCGAAGTCGCTAATGATAGAACGCTGGCGCCTCAAATGGGGGGTAACTCGAGCGCACACGCCCAGCAACAGCAGAAGCAAGAGCAACAACACCTTGATCACGACGCCGGGGCGCGAGCTCGTAATTTCGAGTATCTGACGCGGACGCTAGCCGATACCAAGCGCTTCAGAGCAGAAACGCAACACAGACCTGAGCACGCAAGGGTCAATGCGTACCCGCCATTCGCGGTTATCTACGGCAAGGATGTACCGACGGTGTGGGCTGCTAGTGTGGCAAGCCGCGAGGCAATCGCGTGCGCGGATGCGTACGACGACCTTGTGTTCCGGAGTGGTGATGGGGTGGTATTAGCAAAAGAGTCCATGCTCCCCGATGGGTATGAGCTAGTGCGGGATGGGAGAGTTAGCACGGACCGTGGGCACATTACAATGCTGGGCGACCTGGAGGCTGTTGGAAGAGCGCTTCTGGCCGTGGTAAGGGGAAGACGGAAGGGCATCGGTCTAGGTATACGGGGACAGGTTCAAGATAAAGGGGCTGGGGAGCGGTCTTATAGTGCTAATTGTCAAAGATAACCAAGGGGCTTCACGATGAACCGTCCTTTCTGAGAATTTTAGACTGGGCCATTACGAAGAGCAAAGACAAGGAAAGAACACGGGCAACCGAAATGGAAGAGAAAACAAGGCGACAAGGCGCATTGGATGTCTTAGCGGCGGAGACTTTGCTCTTTAGCGGGCGTCGGATATTGATGTTTGATATTAGAATGGGACGAAGGCATTTGCATGGCATAGCATTATCGCATTATTGCATCATGGCATCAGAGCAGCAGTTGCTCTATCTAACTCGCGTTTTAACACCGGGGATCTGTTTAATGAGATTTGCGTTGGCTTGAAGAGTAGAATTGACTGTACGAGAGACAGAATAGTGATCAACAGCTTAATGTTCTCGGTAACGCAGAGAACTAATCCTCGTGCTACCTGTCGTCTGATATGAATATACCTACCTAACCTAGGTAGATAAATATATTAGTGTAATGAATTACCCCTGGAATAGACAGTTCCGTGCTACGTGAGAGATAGTAATCTCATTTTAAACCCCTCGAAATATATACATATTCTATGAGCTCGTATCCGTAGATTCTGTGGCTTTTGATATTGGACACAGACATATGAAGCATTGATTGGTTAAGCGCGACGGAAGAGAACTGTGCTCGAGGCGCTTTGATATGAACTCTCCCGGATTAGGGCACGACTACAGTATTCCATTTGTACCCTTCATTTACGGTTTTACGCCTGATTGAGATAGTGCTCGAGTTTTCATGCTTGTCATTTCGGCTGAATCCGCCTCAAGTATGGATGATGGAGGACGGAGCGCGATCGACTGGGAACTATGCAATACCGAGACCTGACCGTCTCGTCTCTCGTCTTCTGTAGTAAGCGTAGATTTGTCAGCATGGAGAAGATGCGGAATCCGACATCATCTCATCTCCTGCGGCATAAATAAACATATTACGCTGCAGCCCTGTGGCGCTATCTTGCTTCGCGCCAACCGGCCCCCCCATTCTCACCTTATGACATCAGCAGGATTTGCATTCTGTCTCAGCATTCGGCACTCGATAATGGGCTGGTGGTGGAAAAAACGAAACGTCCTAACTCCCGCCCCGGAGGCAGTCTCGAGAGGCTAATAGGCTATCCGTCGAGTAAAACGCCGCATAGTTCTCTACAGCGGGGTGATTTCCGCGTGCATACGGCAGAACAAAATGCCAATACAGTCGGTTTCGTCTACAGTGTTCCCAGCTGAGGGACCCCTAGCCGTGGTCCTTCTAGAAAGAAGGATGAGGATCGCGGGTTGGATCCGCTTAGTGTTTTCAATATCTGCCCGTTAATTTAGCCGACGAGATCCTACGGTATCTGCCTTATGCGCTGACTGTTGGCGCCTGTTTTTTTTCGCTTCCCAGCTACAGGTAGTTGGTAAGCGCGATATATTATTCATCGCTCCGTACTTCTCAGTGTCGTAGCGGCGCAGGTCATCATCCATTGTGGGTGGTTACGGTCTTGATGATCGAGTGTGAGATGGTTCATTTCTTGGATCAATCACCAACATTATATCTTTCGAGTCTTTTTATATAACGGGAAGGATGGTATAATCTACACCAACGTCGTAGACAAGCAACATCCGTGATACCTAGGTATTCTTATTCCTTCATTGCCGCGCGGCAAATTGCGTGGGGGCCATACCCGATATAGTACCGCACAAGACTGAGAACTATGTATGTATGTAGATTGCAGAATACCCTACCTGGATAGACGATGTTAAATGATGGCAAAGTAGGTAGGTTGCCATATGTCGCAAATGTGGGATGAAATCGGATACCCCCACGATTCCCTACATACATGTCCCCAGGTTCAGCGATCTAATGAGATCTACCCCGAACGCGCATTGATTAAAGGAGGAATGCGCAGGTCCTCCCCTTCATAATTCTACTGCATATTTTGCTACCAATGGCGCCTATGCTCAAATGACAAGATCTCACCCTTCCGCGAAGAAAATCTGAGACAACGAGTCTCGTAATGTAGCTTCGGCGGGAGGATGACTGGACGATTAGCAGAAAAATACATGTTGGCGGATCTTCCTGGTTCGTCACCAGCGCAAGGGTTCCCAATCTGGATTGGACACGAGCCAAGGGTTCGCGTTTCAACTTTGGCAGGCGCTTACACACCTGAAGCTGTAGTGCCCCCAGCCATCGGCAATTCGTCAGTTTTGTTGCTTCATAGCTTTCGTAAAATTCACACGTGAAGCGTGAGGGAGCAGCAGCACATCCTGCCTCTCGTAATTACTGTGTCGTCATCTAAGGCTGTGCTTCGATGCCGATGCTCATAATGGTCGATTAATAAGTCCCAACGCGGCCGTTCGCAGACAAGGGGGAATCCCGCCCTATGTACCACAATTGTATGTAAATCGCGATTCACAAAGGCGATCAACAGGGGATAGATTTTCAGACAAACCCCTCGCCCCTCACAAGCTCCTCATTTACCTAGTGTATGTAGGTACTTGCGTGTATGTACGGGGATCTACGCTTGTCGATACGAAGAGCTCTCTCTGCACGGATACCCATGACGGCGATTCACTACATGTATCCTTGTGTTGTGGGCTTTCTGGGCTTAACAGGTAGCTGATATTGTGTGTTCACGGACCACTGCCCCAAGAAGCTTGACACGCCTCGTGGGCGGCACTCCAGGCCGTAATCCCGCAGTCTGCTCCGTTATTCCTCTGTATCGGAGACCAGACTGAAACAACATGTGAGTTCGATGGTGTATAATAGACGTTCATTATTACCACCGTCATAACCCCAGCCCGTTTATCAGATTGGCATATTTTCTTTGAACGCGACCACAGCATGTAGGTATGTAACGGTTAAGCAAGCCAAAAAAAGAGGTTACTCTTTCTGGAATTCTCACAGATTTAGGGGAGCTTTTCTTTATTTTATGTTATTTTTTTTAATTCTCGATCGGTGCAGTAGGTATTGTATTGTACATATGCAGGTGGCAGCGCTAAGGCAGGAGAAAAAGCTTCCCATTTGGATGGTCTCCCATTTCGGTTAAGCAGCGAGTCGAGGCAATCTCTCGTCCGATCTACCGGGCAGGAAAAAGAGGCAGTCGCTTACCTTGTTGCGGCAACCCAAGGGGAACGTAAAGGACCCAACCAAGTTCGCCAAGTCACCAACAGCTTTGCATGGGATGGTTATAGTAGCTTCACCTGAATTCACCTGAAAACCGGGGTTGCACTCGTATACAAGGGGTGGGCCATGCGGCAACTCTTTAGACGAGTGGGTTACTGGATGGGCAAATGGATGGACGGATTTCAGACGTACAGTCACATCTCTGATCAAATCAAAGACTTTCCCATTTCTAACTGTCCCGTGCTAACGAGCAACTTCGGCGACTTGTGTTACACGATTGAGCGAATGACAATATCGAGCCCCGTCCGAGCCGAGGCTTGGTCCAGCATCCCACATTTCAATAGTCTGTGTAAATCTACAGGATGGGATAAGTTCTCGCCAACTCGTTCCTCGGGAAGCCCTCGTCTGATGGAGCCCAGGTATGTGTATGTAGTGTACACATGTATGTGTATCCTGCTATGTATGTACATGTCTGGTAGCAAGCTGGTGAGATTGAATGCTGGAATTCGAGAATTTGGTGATTTGCGCGGGATCCAATCATCTTCGACATAACCCCCTTGGCCTGGCATAGGCTGGGTTGCTAAGCATCAATGTAAAACAATCTACGGAGGCAGAGCGACGGGGCCCCCAGTCCTTGGCTCAATCCATCGCTCTCCAGCACTCCCGACAAAGCCTGTCCAGAAGGGAAACAGTTCCACAACGCCCTCTGCTTTCTTCACCGTTCACGAGGATCATGTACCCACCTGGCTGCCGCCGCCCAGCCTGCGGAGGAGGCTTTTAGGGCAGTCATATTTTTTTTTTCTCTTCTTCTTCTGCAGCCCATGTATCAGGTATCATTGCGGCGCAAGCTCGTATGAGGAGTTAGAAGGAGAAAAGTCCAATATTCCACATTGGCGAGTTTCACCATGGGACTTGGGATTTGCCGTTCGTTTCTTGTTTTGTCTAGTACGAAACAAAAAAGGAAAGGGATGACTTAGATGGCGAATGTTGTGGCGGCGCGTTTGTGAGGTTTTATGCGCGCTGCATTTTTTCCGTATCGCATCGCATCGCATCGCCAACGCAGCACACTTCATCTTGGAAACCCCAAGAAGTCTAAAGGTTCAGGTCCAGGTCGCATCGGCCCGTGCTTCTCGTCCGTGGATCGAATTCTTCTCTTGCTTCATCATCGTGACAGGGGTCAAGTCCCAGAGTCCCAAACTGCCAGGTATCTTCGTCGTCGAGCCCACACTTCTCTCACACGTAGCTGTATCATTCCTTATTCCGTTGTCCCCTTTCATAACATCGCCATGCGGAGGGATTTGAATCTCTAGGTACATGTAGTGTTAAAGTAGCGTTCTACCTGGCAGCCTGGCACACTAATGTTCAGGCCGTGTCTGGGCCTGTGCTCCACTTGTAGCGCACCTAAAGCACGCTAACGACTCAGGGTGCCTAATGGGGTAAGTACTTGGCGTTCGTACTTTGTACTGTACCTATAGCAGGCCACGGTACAGGCCAGGGACTGCAGCGACTGGGGCAGCGACCGCAGCTACATACACTACATGCCCTAGTCTGTGCTTCTGGAACTGCCTTCTTGTCCCTGAAGGAAACCGCTAATAACTTGGCCCATTCGCTGTGCCCCTCTTTCCGCCTCGAACCTTGGAAACCTTTCCCTACCTTACCCTTTCCCTCCCTTCGACTTACCTTACCCTAATTCCATTTCATACCTTCCGTACTCGTCCATCGTCGAGTCCCTTCGCTACAATCTTCTCGCGATAATCCATTTGTTTCCTTTTCCTTTCTTTTTTTTCTGTCTTTCTCTTGGGGGAAAAGAATTCCGGTCTACGGTCGTATATACCATCTACATTTACTCGAGTCTTGTGTGCTGTTTCGTTCGAATTCCCGAATCTCCAATTTAAGCCACATTTTGGTATTTGTCCATACCATAGTAATACACCGATTCTTCGACCGGCAGAACCATCCCTCCCCCGAGAGTCTCGCCCACTTTGTGCGTGTGACGAGCTCCATCGCTGCGCAACAGGATTTTCAAGCGTCGCCTACAGCTTCCATCTGGTGTGGTAGTATCGAAGAGGAGGACAAGGAGAGTTTGCCTTCATTAATCATAGTCGACCTGAGAAAGGTGCATCAGGCCGAGAGACAATCGTAGAGCCACAAGTCCGAGGCACAGAACAAAGGAGGGGAAAGACCACTATATCAGATCCGATCTTCAGGGGCCCTCCTCGAACCGACAGTCGAAATTCGATCACCACCCGACTACCAGGCTCACCGGTTTTATCCCGTTCGCGGATTTATTGCAGTCGGTTGCAGTATCGACCTTCGGCAGCAGACAAGATTTGATCCGTCCGGTCCAAGGCCCGAAATACAACAGAGTGCGATACACGACTGATTGCTTACTCGGAGCTGACGCGCGCCGCCTATTCGCTCGTCATACTGTTCGTGATTGGCAGGCCAAGGTAGCTCATTCAGAGGGAATTAATAGGTTAAATCGATCGAACCATCGATCATTGGCGCGTTTGAACACACCTGCCAATACGGAGTCGGGCAGATTGAGAAAAAGGAGAGCATCATTATTGGCCACAGGCGCTCGCACAATAATCGGGGCCCAACATCAATATTTCTGCAACGGAGGCCCTGCAAAGCCGCAGGCGTAAAGGAGGGCTCAAAAGTGCGCCTCATCTTTTCGTCAATCAATTTCGCTGAACGTCTGGAGCGTCTTGTCAGTCCCATCACTGCAACGCTCTCAGGACCTTGCGCTCACTGCCCTTCCCCTTGCTGCCAACTCCCGTGTGGCGCATCAGCCATTTCAGCCGGGAATAAAAATAAGAGAGGATCAGCAGCAGCAAACCAAGGAAACGAGCTGGGAAGATAAACTCAATTCCCAGCTAACATCACCGTACCTGAAATTACCATATCAAGTAAAATAAAAGAAGCTCAAGCTTTTTTTTCGTACACCATGAGCGCAGCGATCGCTATGGCCCCTTCCCCGGCTCCCCACGACAGACCGGCTTACGCTGAGTTGGCTCCTGCCACCAGTGCGACTGGAACTGCCGCTATGCCGGCTTCATCACCTTCCGTCCCACGCACTTCAGCTGCGGTTTCGGGCACCCCGAACACTAATTCTTCTACCTCTGCGACGCAACGTCCTGCCAGCCGAAGTCCCACTAGATCGGCTGCCCAGCCCGCGGCAAAGTCTTCTCCCCCAAGCGCGTAAGTATCTTTTTTTATCTTCTTGCTTTCTTTCTCTTGGCTTCAATATGATCCTTCAATCCATCACAAGGTGCTCGGTCCCCTAAAAGGGAAAGTCCCCCATGCCATCTCACCATTGGGTCCAATCCAGTAGCTGACTCGTATCGTGTGCCCTCGCTAGTTCACGAAATGTCTCGGGTGGTTCTGCACCCAAGATCATTGTGAAGAAGGAGCCCGGTTCTCCAGACATCCCATCCACTCGCCATCGCCCTCGAAAGCTGGATCTCTCCAAGAACACCCTCACTGGGTCGGGCGCTGCAACTGCACGCCCGGCACTAGGAAGGGAAGGTCTCGGTATCCAGGAAGTCGGCATCGCATGCTTATCACCCGGCTTCGTCACTCAAGATCCCGTAATGAAGGAACATCTGCAACAGAGCATGAATGTTAGGGAACAACAGCGCCGTATCATCGAGGCTAGATTACAGCAGCAATCGGCGAAGGGCGATGGTCCTGACAACGGCAAAGAGAGGGATCCTGTCAGCCAATTCGCCGCAAAGACCCCAGGAATGTCTCGAAGGAATAAGGCCCCTCCGGGGTTAAGCATCGTAGCGCCCTCCCACGAGCAATTCGCCAACGAGCGAGTCATCCAGTCTGCGCCGTTGGGCCAAACCTTTACTGGCCGCCACAACCCGCAGCCCTTAACTCGACACCTTACTAACCACCCTTCGAACCTGTCGAGCACGTCTCATATTCATCATGTTCCTGCAAACCAAACAGCCAATCGCTTGCCCCCAATTTCCGACGTATTCGCGGGCCAGGGGCTCCCATCGCATGCAGAATCAAGTGCGCGAGCTCTATATCCCGGCTCGAGCCATGGACCGCTAGCATCGCCCGGTCACCCGCCGCCAGCTCCTTCGCAGCCGCCCATGTCAGGTCGAGGTCGAGACTACAAGTCTGCGGAAGAAGCACAGCAAGAACTAGCCGGTGGACGGCCAGAGTTGCTTCCCAAGCTCGTCCATTATACAGGACACCAACCGCCGACGCCTCCGTCGCCCCGAAATGGAGTCAACCCCTTAGATGCTAGCCGTGGTACGAGCAGACGAAGAACGCGTGCTGAATACGAGGAAGGCAGCAGTCCTCCATTAGGATACGGACCATCCGCCACTCGAAGAGGGCCATTCGGAGCGGGGCGAGACAGCCCGGAGACTCAGCGGCAGAAGCGCGAAGAGTTCTTGAGATTATGTGAGAGAGCATGGGATCTGTTTCACTCATGAGTCTCGCGGATGATCTGGCTGGGGCGGATCGAATTGATGTTGCAACATGATGACTTATGCCACGGTACGAAACACATAACGGCCTGTTCCCGTGTACACAGCTCCGAATAAGGAATTTTATTTTTGGGAGGCGAATATGCTTTTGCTGGCGGGCCATGTCGGGACTTGGCGGGACGACCTATGTCAGCTGGTGATGTTTACGCATACGATCCTATCTTCCTAACATGAGCTTTTTACTCGTGGGCTACAGGCACGGATCGGGGGATATAATGTCTTAGTACTACGTCGCCCTGAGATGGAGGCGCTAGGCACGAGAACCGCGGCGGATATCCTGGACGCCGTTAGAGGCGGGACTCCGTAGTGGCAGTGTCAGCCCCATCTGGCGGGGATCTTGATACCTAGCACCGATGTTAGTAAAGAGGGCAAAGGTGCTCTGCTGGGGATGTTTCCTTTGTTGCTTTCGGGGGGTGGTTATCATCTTTCGTCTCCTTCGGGGGGTGGACAAAAACATTCACCTCAACAACGTTTTTCTTGACGGCGGAGCTTAAGAGATGAATTATGATTGGGGATACATCTGTTCAAGGGCGTGGGATCAGGCAGATGGCCACGATATAAGAGGCAGGCCAAGCGAGGCTAGGCGTTGTATCTATTCTAAGCTGTGCAGGCTTGTGCGGAGGGAGTTGTTAGGCTCATCTGTAGAGGCCGTTGTGTATGGGAGGGGAGCCCGGGATAGGGACTCCGGTAAATACATAATATGGCTCTTTCCGACTCGTGGCTGTGAGCGGCGCTTGCGGTGATTATAAGTTGAATCTTATATTTTCTATGTATGCGATTGCAGTTAGGTGAGCCGGTTGAGCGATGTACGGCGAGATCTATACGGAGCCGCTAATCTTTCGAATGCTGTAGTTTACGTGTTATAAATCGGAATGGCTAAGACACTTCTCTTAAGAGCATTTCCATACGTCCCAACTACACTAAATACTGCTCACCGGCTTCTACATCTATTACTGAGGGTAGGACTGAGTGTCCTAACTTGTGTAAGGTCTTACAGGCTTAAGACAAGCACCACCGACAAACATCCCCCCTTTCCCTTTCCCTTTCTCTTCCTTCTCCTTCAGGTGCCTTTTCTTGGCCCTAACTAGCTAGCTGCCTGGCCCAACTGACTAACATCCAAAAGTCTGGCGCCAATTTTAGCTCGACGCGACCTATCCATCGTCCCTCAGCGGCAGCGTTCTATCGAGAAAGGGTCAAACCCACGGCATGTCCCACACGCAAAGTTCAACGTACAGGTACCTACGTATTCCCAGTTGAACAACCTCAGCAACTTCCCACCCACAGGAAGAAAAATAAATCGAGATTACCAACTACCCCTACCCTACCTATCTAAAGAGAGGAAAAAGAAAAGGGCATAAAAGGAAAACGTACAACACCAGGGATTCGCTGGTCGTCACCGACCCAACTACTAGTCTGGCGGCATCTAGCGTGTCTAACGGGGAAGAGCGGACGGGATCCCGAATTCTCTGGATCCTGTGGTCGTACGTGGTGGTTTGGGGCGTTGATGAAGCTTATCTATCTTAGTGTTCTCCTACCAGGCTGCCCTGACTAAATGGTGAGGTTTGGGACAGCGTAAGGGTTGGGGGTAAGGGGTGAAGGACGCGGCAATGGTAGGTATTTAGTGTCTGGGTACTTGTAGGTACCTAAATTAGATGCGGTAGGATAATAGGAAAGATGCTTGCTCTTCGTAGTTGACTTATGCTTGAAGCATGGCTAGGGTAAACAAGGATTATGTGGCCATCATGCTATCTGAGAAAGTAGGCTTCACCATGGCGGTCGAAGAACACATTAAAAAGGGGGTCCAAGATGATTTTAGTGGCGATACAAATCACAGTTCTTTCTACGTAGGTCACAACCCGTCTGTGTTGCGTCTCGTGGAACTCTATAAAAGCAAGCATTGGAAGAAATATCCGCATTACATCATAACTAGGTACTATTGATAACAATACAGCAAGCTTGAAGACGAAAGAAGCTCCTGCGCGACGGCAGCTCTAATCATGCCGTCATTGGTAAAGCCAAACAAGGGGCAAGCTCATAGCTCTTGGTACAAGGGGAATCGTGAATCGTCGTAATACGTGGCTAAGGTAAAAGACCAGCAGACCAGATCAGTGTCGGTGCAGTTTGTCCTTGATCTTCTGACCGATGCTCTTCTTATCCTTATGGTCGCCGTGAGATGACCCATTGCCCGAGTCTTCGTTGACCTTCGAACCACCATGCATGCCTTTCTCCTCCATAAGGCCTATCTCATGTTAGTATCATCCAAGGCCACAGGTGGACTGCTAGATAGGGATTGGGAGAACTTACGATCAGCCTCCTTTCCGGCGCCGGGTTTCGTGGCGTCGAAGTCACCGCCGTCGGCTACCAGGCCGCTGCTCTTAACGTACTTCTCGCCGGTTCCCTCGCCCTTGCTCTTGGCGTTGGGGCCCTCTTCCTCCTCCGCGTCGCCCTCACTGCTCCCAGCAGGCTTGTCTTGACCGGGTAGCGAGGACTTCGCGTTACCAGCGTCACCGCCGTGTTCGCGAGCTACTTCATCGACGGGCCTGGGCCCAGGGCCGTCTAGCTTCTGGGCCTCGTTTGGACCATCCTCGGCGTCGTTGACATCTGTGGGCGCGGACTTGGGGTTCGTTCGCGGGTTCTCTGGATCTCGCACGTCGTTCTGAGCTTTAGTTGTGTCCTCGGGTGCGCTCTTCAACTTTAGGTTCGTGGACGGGTTGTCCGGCGTGTCCTGTGACTCGGCGGCGGTACCGGTCTTCTTGGCGAACTCGGCGTCCTTGGCTTGTTCCGTGGTTCCGTTGGTGTGGCTGTTGCTCTCGCCGTTGGTTTCTGCTCTGGCGGCTTGAGCCTTGGGGTCCTCTGTTGCAAATATGCGGTTAGTCTCTAGGTTCGTATTGTGTACAGTATACGTCGGGAGGACTCAATTACCAATATTGCCAGCATCGTATGGCTCCCCCTTAGAGGTATCTCCGGTCTGGCCTGAGATGGGCTCCGGACCATTCTGCTTGTTCTCGCCCCAGACAGCCTTGGCGGCCGCACTAGCCATGTTGTTCACAGTCTCCATCATGAGATCGGTCTAGGGAAAAGGTGCTATAGCTAAGGTAATAGGTATTTTCGCGATATCTAGAGGTGATTTGCTTGGCAAGATTGAGAAGATAATTGATAAAGTCTATTCAGGTATCCAGGGTCGTAGCAAAGGGTCATGTAAATCTGGAGAATTAAGAACAGCCAAGACGAGACGGTAGGGCAGGTTCTTGGGAAGGTATTATATGAATCCTTGTTTCACATCTAGCATGGTAGGGCAAGGGTGGGCTCTCTGACGTCGTTCATGATAACATGCAGTGATTTCCCTGCAAGGGGGAGATACACAGTAAGTAGAGGATGGATTGTACAAAGAGCTTCCTTGCTAGTTCCGTGTTCTTTCCTTCTCTGCTTGACATCGACGGAAACTGGGATTGGAGCTTCGGGTTGGCTGCCACTGACCCGTCCCACGCAAGAGCCATGTGCCACAAGCAAGTAGATACAAAATATCGTATTGATCTCGATCTATACTACATATATGTATGTAGAGTGGAAGCTTCCCGTGCCAATGAGAGTAACTCAGTCACTCAATCTGGCAGGAAACGGTAGAGGAAGCTTAGGTGGGGCCAAGCAGTACATACCTACTGTAGGTATATTGGCGATGACGTTGGTGGGGTCAATGTGGTGTTGACGTCATTGTATATCCAGCTCGGAATCCTGTACTTTAGCTACCTGCTGTTGCTTACATGTAGGTACGGATTACTTGCTTCGGAATGAACCCAATCGTTATTCTACCTATCCTGTGTCACCTAGATGACGAAAACTCGCAGTTGCAGCAAACGGTGTCGCTACCAACGGACTATTCAACCACGCAAGTACGGCTTCTATAGTTGGGCCTGGATTGGACGATAAAAGACTATTCTTTTACATCTGACCTCGGGCCAGTGCCGAGCCTGGTCTCTTATTGTCTGGGAAGAGCAAAAATTGTTGGTGAAATTGTTACAACTTTCGGTGGCGCCAGCATTACTTGAAAATCAACCAAGCATTCAGCATTCAAGGGTGGACCGATGGGAAGTTTGCTCAAATCCTTAGCCAGCCGAATCAGGTCTTTCAGCGATGGTATCCTTCAACGTACACGGGGGACACCAGACTTTGACCATCTTGTTCACTCTGATTATTATTGAACTACTCTTCACTAGAATCGCTTGATGTACAATAGGCAGGTACCGTTATTAGCTTTGGTCTCTTTCTCCACCACGTCTCCTCGAAAGGCTTCCCGGGACGCCATATCGCACGCCGCCCCTATCGACGGCATTGAAGAAGTCCAGAAATATGCCGTAGGTGGGTATCATCCGGTGGGTATCCGCGACTGGCTCGGCGCCGGAGACAAGCAGTACAGAGTTATCCATAAGCTCGGATTTGGTGGTTTCTCAACAGTACGGTGGGTACAAAGCTCTGTCGACCAGCGATACTATACCCTCAAAGTCATGTTTGCCAATCCTGGTGATGATCAAGAGCTTAAAACAACGAATAAGCTCAGTAACCGCAATGTAGAACACGCGAACATCAACTTCCTGCTCAGCTTCTTTCACATTCTAGGGCCGAACGGCAGACACCTCTGCCTTACCTTCTCGCTCCTAGGGCCAAGCCTGAAGCAGATGTGGAATCCGTCTCTCGAAGTCATCACGACGTCGAGTCTGTAGAGAAATCACATATGGGCTAGCATTTCTCTATGAGTAGGGGATATGTCATGGGAGTAAGAAAAGGCCATCGCCTCCTCTCTCCCTCTCACCCGGGCTCCCGCGAGATGGGTAGTCCAATGAACAGTCCTCCATGTTAACAGGGTGGCCTCCAGACTTGACCTTCTCCAATATTTTATTTGAGTTTCGCGATGTCTAGACCTCGTTCTAGGCCTAAATAAACGACTCATTTCGCGATATCAAGACAGCAGAGGTTTGTTTACAACGGCTCATACACCAAACGCGGCCCGAAAGAAGTTGTCCAACCCCTTGATTTCCACCAAACTAGAGGATCATTTACTTGGTAATATTCGTACTATTATCATAAGTCGTAGATCAAGTCGTGAGATGATCCCTTGACATGACACGGTGGTTAAACCTAATATCTCTTATCATGCTATCGTATAAGTCGAGACGCTTCAGCCGTTTAACCCGCCAGTAAGCCATACAAAGCGGTGACATTCACCTAAGAATATGCTTACGAGCCCATATTTCATTTCTTGGCGACATTATCTCAGCTTGTATATTGGTTTTTGGAAGCTATTTCGTCTTCTTGAACGTATGTCGCTAGATAAGTGTTATAAAGCATACATGGACAAAGCCGCTCCAAGCAACGTGGCTGATGATAGTCTTATACTACGTACCCACCGCAACCCTTACCCAAGATGACATGTAAGAATAATTGCAAAGTAATGGGAGTTCACTCACTTAGTATAATGCCTGAAATATCCGTACCATAAGATAGGCTAGGTAGCTGGGAAATTGATATCTATCCTGCTATCCCAACAGAGTAATCTGGAAGGAATCAGAGCCATGATGCTACGCATGTGCTCAAGGCATTGGCCTAAAACTTCCTATTGGCTTGGCCTCGTGACATTGCCGTGTGATTGCGCGGCGCGGCCTCCGTTATTGTGCTGCTTATCTTCTTATTTAGCTGCCTGGCTCAACAAGACGGCTACGCCCGACTACTTGACTTGTAGCTCGGGAACGAATGTCGTTCGAGCGATGTATTTTAACATTCTCTACAAACGAAGCTCGGCTTCACCATGCAGTTGGCTGCTGTATTTACACTAGTTGCGAACTTCGGGCTTGCCTCTAGTAGCACGTTCGAGCAGCGTCGGCGTGTTGCTCCGGACACTCAACATGTTCTTGGGAACAGTATCTCGGGCCATCATCGACGGCCCTCATTTCCCGCGCCGCTGGTTCCATCCGAGAGTAGTGGCCCACTGACTGGCTTCGCTGCCTTTGGCGACTCCTACAGCGTGGGAATTGGTACCGGCGTAGACGGCAAGGAGGACGATTGCCGGCATGGCTTAGGCGCCCATGCCGAGCTCATCGCCGCCGACTTGCGAGCCAGTCAAGGCGGGCGCAACTCCACCGCTTTCCAATTCCTGTCATGCACGGGAGCCACGACCCAACAGGTCTTGTCCGGCGGGGGCGACAGCCAGATCGACGCCTTCAACGCATCGGCACCGGCCGACTTCGCACTCCTATCCATCGGCGGCAACGACCTCGGCTTCTTCGACGTGATGAACGCCTGCGTGTTCCGCTTCTACAACTTCTACTCCGGCACCTGCGAGGCCGCGCTCGCGAGCGCCAAGGCGCAGATCGAGAGCGACGACTTCGACCGGCGCCTGCAGGTCGTCGCTGCCGAGATCCTCGACAAGGCCCGCTGGGAGAAGAAGCCGCGGTTCCGCATCACCGTCACGGGCTACGCGCGCTTCTTCAACGACGCCACGGACGCGTGCGACGACATGAGCTTCGGCGTCTGGTGGAACGGGCCGAAGCTGAAGAAGGACCTGCGGATGAAGATGAACGCTATGGTGCGCACGGTCAATGCCAAGATCCGCAAGACGGTCGAGCTTGTGAATTCGCGGTTTGTTAAGGATAAGGTGATCTTCGTTGATTACGACGAGGAGTTCGAGGGCCATCGCTTCTGCGAGGAGGGTGTTCAGGAGCCTGACTATGGTCGCGCTGATACGTGGTTCTTCCTCGTCGGCGGCCCGGACAATGCTAGGAATGGCACCCGACCAGAACATGTCGCCGACCTCGAGATTTTGGATCCGACTTCGCCCCTAGTAGACCCGTCGTCGTGTCTCGATCCTGCGCGGAGATCTGGGGACTGGGGTATGCTTGCCTTGTGCTATATGGCTATGGCGAAACACAAGGATCCGAGTCTGCAGCTTGCTCGGGGAGACTTCGTCGCGGAGAACTCCATGTGGTACGTCCCTACGTATTATGGCAAGACGTTCCATCCGAGATCCCTTGGCCACAAGGCTATTAGGAGTAAGATTTATGAGGCGTGGCGTGTACTAGATTAGTGACTACCTATTTATTGCGTGAAATGCAAGATCTAGATTAACTATTGGTAGCAACCTTACCTATTATTGTGAGAATAGACATATACTTCCTACAGCGTGGCCTAGGAACAAATCGTTCAAATTTACCTAACTTTCTTCTTAATCTTTCCCGGCTTTAATCTCCCGACTATAAGGCGGCGAATCACTGACGGTGACCCTTTTTGTGGCCCTCTTAATGTGAAATACCATATTCTTTGCTAGCATGTAAAGCATGGCCTCCGATGAACGAGTAGGGCGGTCAAGAATGGCCGGACATCGACCCTACCAATTCCTGCGGACATATTCTGAAGAAAGGAGCTCTGTCCTCAGTGATCCAAACGGGGTCCAGGTTGGCTCGAGATATCGCAGCCGATGTGGGCAAATACGGGCTGACTGAGCTCCTTTCGTATAAAACTGAGTATAGAGTACAGCAGCTCAAAATTCCTGTAGAATGTTCGTAGAACATTGCCGGAAAATCTGGAAAAACGACACCAGGGACTTTGGGTCCTCCCGGTGAGAGCACTCTCACCGAAACTTTCAGGCAGAGGCCGACAAGCTAGGAAAAGGGGCTTGGCCCGTGTTGACGACTTCTACCGTATCGGAAGAGAATATGCCTTGGAGCACGCGATGGAGTCTTGCATGACCGACTAGTCCGCCCCCGTGTGCTCGTTGCCTGGTTCGGCAACATACTCTTCTCCCATGACGGGGACCACCCCGGCCCAACACCATCCCTGATCTATGGGTGACTCTGTATGTAGTGACTCGTTGGATTGCAACCCGACCATTATTTGGCCGTACTTATAGCTTTCAAGTCGGGCGACAGCAGGCCCCCACAGAGTCCCAATTCAGAAGATTAAGAAGCTGTTTGTGATGGGGTCCTCAGGAGGCGTAACTAGCGATTATGGGCATTCTGGTCGAGTACGAGAGCGGTGGCCGCGCCGCTCCTTGGGACGCCTTTAGATTGGGCTGAAAGGAGGTCAAGGACTCCGCCTAGGTCCGGCCTGTGGCTTGACCGACTGCAAAGCTGGCTGAGCGGTGTACAATAGATTTGATAATAACTGGGGAATGCCTACACATAGCATAACGCCAGTGTTCACCAGGAGGTCCGTGCCAGCCCTTTAATAGAATGATCTCATCTATCTCAACTTAGATAGCCTTTCTACGGTGAAAGCCCGATAACCTCGAGAGAAAGGCTTTCGTGCTGGTCTCGACCTGACCGATGGTGGCTGCGGGCCTGGCATCCCGTGTTTCAGAATTTCTTGCGTCTCGTATGTATGAGGCGTTGAGGAACATGCTATCGCCCATCGCACAACGTCATAGATGTTAGGTTCGCGCGATGCTGCTTAGTGTACTGCGCATCCCGTCCCGTTAAGTGCGTTTGCACCATCGATAGTTTCCAGTTCAGGGCGGAACGAAAGGCTCGTGGTTCGGCCGACCTGCCTATTTTGGGGATTAATTGGAAGCTGATAATACAAGGGTACGCGGTCCAAACTTCAAAGGCAGCGCGCGCCAATGAGTAACCTGACTATGCGTCGACTTTTTGTATATGATAACATGTCCGTGAAGGTTATAATGGGAATCTGAGGGAGCGTAGTGCCGAGTCTGCCTGATACTACTCTGGAAGAGTACACTCCCTACCCACCTATATCTGAAGCATCACGGCAGAATGTCTCTGACGAGCCTTGGGTCTCTTCCAGCTGACCGGGATGACCATTAACAGGTACGGACGCGGCCCCATATCGGAATAGAACTTGATCTGCTAGGAAAATTTCTTCAGTGGCTTGATCCGGTATCCGCCCGGCTCAGGTGGTTCAATGCCGGACTGTGCTAGTTTAATTGCGAAGAATCTTGACAAGTCGTACGGTACAATCTAATCGCGGCGCATAAGACAGGGTCTCCTAAGTATTGTACTACTCTATGTAGCGCATTCCTACATGACTGTTTCGATTCGTTGGGGCGATGAGTGTGTCTGATTCGGCGGTTTCTCTCTGGCAGAATGGATCCTGGAGAAGCTTTGGTGGTGTCTCTGAGATGCCAAATAGAATACGATAAGTTTAATTAGCACGTTCCGCCCGATTAAGACAGCGCACTCTAGTCTGATATAAGCTTAGGCGATCGTCGGGAATTGAGAATGGAGGTTTAATGGGCCCGACTGTGAGGACATGATGTCATTACTAGTTTTGTTCTTGATTTTTGCTAAGCTATTTGGCTATCTAAGTTACGATGGCGCCGGTAGATACAAAATCCTGGAGTGCTTGGATGATTCTAACTTTGAGCAAGTTCATAATGGAAGATCTAACCGTAGGGGCTGATTTCTCTCACCCCTTTTCGTAAGACGGACATGGAAGATGAAGCGTCGGATATAATGGTGGCTACATATATAATACATCATGCACATATTGGCACTATGGTTAGCAGATATGCTTGCGCATTGCGAGAGAACGACCCGTTTAGTTCATGACCTGAGAGAGAATGCTTGCATTCGATATTTACTCCCTTGAATACCTAGACTTGTGCATGTTGGATACCAATCGAGGACTTCAATATTCTGCAATGGGAAAGGTACATAGTTGATGTCGTTATCATAGTCCGCACCTTCCGTCTTATGCGCAGAATTCAGCAGCTTAGGTACCTAGGTACCTAGCTTGTGGCTTACCCGAGTTGCAATTTGAAGTCAATTCTCGGGTCTTGATTGGGCCGACGCGCTTTTTAGCCATAACAAAAAGGAAACGCGAAGGCGCGTCGCCGCGTTCCAATCAGGGCAGCGCTAAGCTCAACTCTCACACACTTTGCAACTTTTGCACCTCTGCACCACCTCAGGCAACCACTCTCCACCAATCATCCACGAGCTGCCTCTTCAATCTTAAACACTCGTGCTATCTTCAGCCATAAACCTCTCTCTCTCTTCCCCCCCCGCACCAGCACCACCGCACAGAACCCGGACTGGAGAATTGCAAAGTAATTTGGTGTGACGAGGTCTCTCAACTCGGGTCCCAACGCCACATTCCTTGGATCGCAATTCTGGCCAATTTTTGGTTTCCAACAACCACGACTTTCGCCAAACGCCTTCCAATAAACGGATCTTGGGCATGCCCGACATCACAAGCATACAATTTCGCCATTGATTATGCACAGTCCGTTCGTAATTGGATGCAGCTCGCAAGGTTTTGGCCTGCTTCGAGACCGCACATCTGTTCCCAACTGACCAACCATACATGGCATGCCGGGAGAACATCCTACAAATCCCCCACCCGTAAAACTAGGATTCTCTACGACAATCCTTGCAAACAGGACTGCCATCAGCTGGTCTTTTTCGCTCTTAAAACAACCTTGTTAAGGACTTGCCATGGTCGCGCGTCAGCCCGCGACGCTATCGTCCAATCCTCTCCTGCGCTTTACCTCCATCCGTACTCCCAAGGCGGGTCTACCTAAGTGGATCTTCTGCTGAGTTGGCGTTCTCCTCTCTGCCAATCCCGGCCGTCCTTTGACCCCATTCGGTGTCTTCTGGCTGGCCCGGGTCCTGGCTCAATCTATCCTGCGTGCGTGCCGGTCCTGCAGCTTTTGCAGTTCTTGACACACCCTCTTCGACTCCCTCTGGCCTGACTGCCTGACCAAAAGCTATCTGCTCGACCACAACCTGTGACGCCCGCATAGCCGGCGGCCAAGGTTGGTGCGCATTCCCTATCTCGATCCCCCACGAATCTGCATTCCGTTCCCCTTTCCCCTCCTCTTCTTCTCTTCGCTCCCTTCCATCCACCAGTCAATATTCTTCTCCACCATTACACATTGACCTACGATATTATCGATGATTGATAGTCTTGACTTGTTTGACTCGCTCATCGTGTATATCGTCATTAGAACTACGACAATTAGTTCACTTTTTGAGACCTTCTCAGATCTAGGCACTCTACGTGCCTGATACCTGGCGCGCCACAGGTAACCCTTGCTTCGTGGCTCCACAGCTAATTAAAGTCGCCCAAGGTGAGTTCACACTGCGCACTAGATCGTTCCATTCTTACCAAGTTTCCCCATCGTTACGCAGCCTACCTAAAGAAGTGGGAAGAACCTAGACTTCTGAACTTCTAATACACCTTCAAGTCACTTCCGAACCGTGCCCTACCTACGTCCCATACCTCTTTGGTATAATATTAACACCTACCAGCACCCGCCCGGCTAAGCGACGAATAATTAAGATATACCGGCCGATATGGCCAAGTCGACGCGTTTCGCGGCTCACAATGAGCCACTACACATATTCCAGGATGATTACTACGAGCAGCCAGCACCGTCTATCAGCCGGGCGCCGATGCCTTCCGTTGGGAAACAAACATCTCCTCGCCGAGCGCTGCAGAGTTCGAACGGCAATGTGGTATTCAACCCTCCGAATGGGCATCCGACACAGCATTCACCATTCAAGGCAACAGGGCGCCTTACCGCCTCTCCACTAACCCCTCTCAGTTCTCATAATGGGAACAGGCTCAATACTGTATCAATACTGCCGCCGCAGCCACACGGCCAGGCAACGGATTCCATGCAGAAGAAGCAGCCAATGATGTCGAGATTCAAAACGGTGGTGCAGAAACCGGCGGTGGATGCGAACGCAAGTTTCGGAAAGGAAAATGTTCATCCTACTCTATGCCCGGCGCCGTCAGCCTTCAACCTGAACCTAGAGACTTATTATCAGAACCCACCCCCTCGAAAGCGGGCACTGCTCGAAGCGGCGCCTATCAAAGACTCTAGACCACCGAAGAAAGCCAAGTTGGAAGAGTCTGCCCTACCGCCCCCTGACTCTTTCCCCATTATCGAGGACAATGGCGCGAAACCCTCATACAGTTACGCCCAGCTTATCGGAATGGCAATACTACGTGCCCCTCAACGACGACTTACCCTCTCGCAGATTTATAAGTGGATTTCGGACAACTTTTCCTTCTACAGCGCCCAAGATGCGGGCTGGCAGAACAGCATCAGGCACAATCTATCCCTCAACAAAGCATTCATCAAACAGGAGCGGCCAAAGGATGACCCGGGCAAGGGTAATTACTGGGCGATAGAGCCTGGAATGGAACACCAATTCATGAGGGACAAGCCGAGCAAGAAGTCTGCTGCGAACATGGGTAACACCCCCTTTATGTCTAGCCGCGTGGAGCCTCCGCGCCACGAACCTACCACATTCCAAGATGGTCTTCCGTCTCTGCCTCCTGTGCTTCCGGCCCAGCCGCAGCTTCTTCCTCGCGACTCGGTGGCGCCGCAAGTTTCAGCACAGCTCGATCCCCAGGTCTCGTCGGATGCTACCATTCCGCTTTCTGATAATGCCGGCCCAGAAGAACAAGCAGACAGGGCGCAGGAACAAAATCTACCCGCAGAAAGTGGCCCATATTCGCCTCTCCCAGTCACAATGCACTCATCGCCCCCTGTTCCTCGTCGCCTGGAAGCGCATAACAACACTCCCCCTCCGGTTCTTAGAGAGCCTCCCAGCTCAAACAGACGTACCCATAAGCGCAAGTACGCTTCAATGGATGCCACTGTAGACGACAGCGGATATATCTCGTCCTTGGAATCTTCGGCCATGCGGCCCAGAGGTCACCGGCTTCTTAGTTCGGGAACGGATCGCCCCCGTATTAAGCGAGGCCGAGCTGAAGAAGAGATAGCACGACTACGTGCCTCTTCTTATGACAGCCCTTCTAAGGGACGCTCTCTTGAATTCGGCCCGCCGTCTTCATCCCCCTTGCGCCAGGCCAATGATGCCGGGCAAATGCTACCTCCCTTGACCCCAGCCGTTAAGATGAGGCCTCCCCCGAAGCCCCCTGCTTCCGTTTCGCCGAATACGAACCTACGTATACATAGGGACAATGTTCGATCCATGCTAAACTCGCCTCTTCGTCGTGTTAGTAGCATTGGTGAAGAGGTGATGCCTCCGTGGAGCCCGGCATTTCAAATGGACGAGTCGTTGTTTAACTTGAATGACCTCGGTACTGAGTCTACCGATTTCGACATCTTCCAGGACATGTCTTTTGACCCATTCCTCACGGCAGCGGATAATGGCTCTCCTCTAAAGCGTTCCGCTAAGAGAATGCGCTTCGACCGGTCTAATTCCGCCAATGCTCTCGGGGAAATCACGAATTCGGTATCTAAGAGATCTGTCACGTCAGCCCCTTTGCTGAGAGTCCCGGCTTTGTCGCTACCTGTGTCCTACGAAACCCCGAGCAAGGTATTCGAAGACATGTCTTCTCCCAGCAAAGTCTTCTTGGAGTCGCCTACCAAAAATGCATCCCCTGTTAAGAACGACTGGATAAACCTAGACGAATTTTGCACAGCCCAATTCTTCGAGGAGGAGGCGGAAGACGATGGAGGCATTGATATCCTGCAGGGCTTCGAGAGAATTAGTGGTAGCCAGCCCCCCAACGGACCCTCCGCGTCTTCCAGAGGACCAAAGCCGCCTTTGGGTCGCAGTTTTACAACTACATTCTGAACGCCCTCCGTTCCTCCTACGCGGGATCTTATGGGCGATTCGCCCTACTTTGATGATGATTACGAATAATGACCCAAATGCATCACCTGCTTCTTACCTCGGCGTTATCGACTCAGTTATGTCGGATACGCGATCTAAACCATCAACGACCATAGACCTTCCCGCCTACCTTCTCGCCTCACGGCTTTCTTGTCCCTTATTTGGTATTCGTAATGACGACACGTCTTGAGTACACCACAACGCCTACACGATGACGTCTGGATTTTTTCACCTCGCCCGGTCTCTCTTGAGTTTTCTATCGCGCGGCTTCAGGGTAGAACAACCAATTTCTTCCCCTCTGCATGCGCGTCCCTTACCTTAGGTACCTTAGTCTCTAATAGCCAGAGATGTACGGAAGCACATATGTGAGAAGGCGTTGAATGAACTGTACTTGGAATGGAAAGGAGGAAGGGGAAATCTGGAAATAAGTTTTGAGGTTTGCTAACCTCCGGTGGAGTTTTGAGAGTTTGTGAAGGAGCCTTCTGACACTTGGCCCAGGATGGAACTTGTTGCCCTCTTTTTTACGGATGTGTGTGAGAGAGATCTTTTCCTGCTTGGTACGGACGGACAGGGCAAACGTGAAGGAAGCCATGTGTGGCAAACGACTTCGGAGTTAGGGGTAGGCTGATCCTGCTTTGCGATGCTTTTCCATACGTACTCTTAGTGCCTAGTACCGACTTCTGCCATGACTATGGCTATTCCGAGAATAAAAATGACTTCGGTTAATTACATTGGTGCCATCGTGATGTGCGTTGCAGAACAAAGCTGTTTCATTACAGTTATACTAGACTACACGTAAGTCTATTGATAAGACCCTCATAATGTTAAGATTATGAGGCATACCGTCGTCTCTCAAGATGGGGGGTATCATTCAGCTATCCTGATTAGTAGTTAAATACGCCTACCACGGCGGAATCCGCGAAGAAAGCCGGGTCTATCATAGGGGTTCCCTAAGCGCCGTTCCCAACCTAGTATGGACCACTCTAAACGCCGTTCCCAATGTATTTCTTTTTCCCTCCTCCCCGCTGCCTTGCTGCTTGCCGAACAACCGCCCCTATGCATTACACGATTTCCTCGCATTTTCTACCTATCCCCCGGGGCCCTAGTCTATACATGTGACCTAATACGTCCACCGCCCCCGCGCACAGGACGAGAAGAAGGAGCCAGCGGACGAGGTACTAGTAGATGCCCATGCGCGTGGCCCAGCGGCCGTCTTTCTGGTTCACGCTGATCTGGTAGGGGAAGGGGTTCGCCTCGCTGGTGGTGATGGGCGGGATGTGGTCCTTGTGCGAGTTGACGCACGTCACGATCTTCATGGCCGTCGTCAGGAGGGTCTGCTCCATGGCTTTGCGGACCTTAGCTCGTTCTGTGTACGGCGGTTGTTCGTGTTAGTAAATACGTATGTAAATATCTAGACGTGTGACTCTATTCTCTGCGAAGGAGATTATTTGACGGAGCTATAGCAAAAAGAATGATGGGACGGAAATAGGGCTAACCGGTTAGGGGTAGGGGTAGGGAGAGGGGTGGGAGGGACATACCGCTCTCGGTGCGCGGCTCCGCGACGGTGACCTTGACGGTCCAGCACTCCCAGCATATCTCCTCCTCGCCGCCGCCGTAGGTCAGCTTGTACCACGCCTTCCTGCGCTTCTTCTCGAAGAACTGGACCGAGATGTTGCCGCGGCCGCCGCTGCCGTTGCCGCGGGACTGGTGCTGCTGGTGCGTGTGGGAATGCGAGTGGGTGCGCTCGGCGTCGAGCTCGCGCGCCAGCTCGGCGGCCCGCTTCTCGATCATGGTGTCGAGCTCGGCGTCCTCGACGTACGGCAGCGTGATGTCGAGGACCTCGCGCGAGTGCGGCGTCAGGCTGGGGAAGAACCGGTGGAAGAAGATGGTGTGCAGGATGCCTGCGTTGGGGAGATAACCATGTTAGCTCTATGTATGGTAGCGTAGGGTGCGGTGTGTATGTAGATGTAGACGGTAAAGGGGTAGATAGGTGGATGTGAGGGTCCGAGGGGTCCCATCTTGTCTTCGTGGACGACGATGGCTGGACGATGGGTTATGGGTTGAGGATGATGACGGACGCGAGGCATGTGATTGGACGACGGTGCTACGGGATCTGGTTCATTTCATCTCTTATTTCTCATACCTCGTACTACATCGCGTACCGACGCCGGGTCGGCAAAGGCCTCGAGGATGAACTCTTGCGGTGTTTGTTGCTCCATGGCGTGGTACGGAGCAGGGTTTGTTTTCTGCTTTGCTTGTGAAAGTTTGGAGGATGACCTTCCCGAGGTCCTCGAGCTACGGTGTATGTATCATCAATCTGATGGAGGGGTTCCCGCCGGCAAAGAAAGGCTGAGGGGAAACCTGTTTAGCTGGGAACTTGGAACGTGGGGTGAATGCACCTGTACGCTAGCAGAATACCTACAAAAGGTACATAAGGTAAGGTACAGATACTTTGCAAACTCGTGCGTCATACCAGCCACATCCATTCCCAAGCTTTAGGTAACGCTGTGGCTCAAATTCTACCGTCACACTTTCTCCGGGGCACTATCGGTCCCTGGTGTAGGCGCTAAACTGACAGGCTGAGCGTTAAAGCTCTAGCTGCATGCAGGATCCTTTAGGCGCCTATCTTATCAATTCGTTAGGTACCTACTATGTATGTAGCCGGGGATCGACTCGCGCGCTTGGACCGAGGCACACGTCAGTAGTTGAAGTTTATTAACTGTAATTTCCAGCAAACCAAAGGGCTGGCTGCAGGTGCTTCCAAGGTTCTATCCAATGCTAAGAAGCTCTGAGTGCCGCCGAACTCCCATCCCGACATTCCACTAAGATCGAACTCGCTTCGGGGACATTCCGTTCCTGAGGCTTCTTCGAGGCTCAGGATGATATCGGCTACGAGGCGATGGTTCCGCCGGAACAGAACGCCCATAGCTATCGGTGTTGGCGTCGTTGGTGCCGGCTACCTCGCAACCCAGTATGTGCTGAGCAAGATCAACGATGCGCGCGAGCGCATGAGCAGCGATCGCATTGCGAAGGAGAAGTAAGAAACGCGTTTCCAACCCCTCAGTCGATCGACTCTAACGATTGAGCAGCCTTCGCCGCCGCTTTGAACAGAATCAGGAGGACTGCACCTTCACCGTCCTGGCGTTGCTGCCAACCGCGACCACGAATATACTCGAAACGATGAACACTGAGAAGATCACCTTAGAAATCCAGCAGATGAAGAGTAGCTCGAAAGGCTTACGCAACAGCGGCGAGTCATCGGTTACACCGCCGAGTATTGCTGATACGACTATGACCGAGGAAGAAGGGAAGAGTATAGCAAGTATGCAGAGTGAGAGCGGCGTACACGCGAGTCAGATATCATTGGCGCCTACGTCCAATGCAGGAGATGGTGCTCCTCAAGACGGGACTCAGCCTGCTCAAAGGTCGAGGAAAACGAAGAGGCAGTTGTGGGATGAGTTAACAATCAGCTGTAAGTCCTCAAGAGTCACTTCGGTCAAGCTGAGTGTCTCCGAGCTAATTGACGATAACTAGCAATAACGCGCGCCTTCACTCTTATCTATACCCTGGCTCTTCTTACCATGCTGACTCGAATCCAACTTAACCTTCTTGGCCGACGAAGCTATCTATCGAGCGTGGTGTCCTTGGCAACAGGGACAGCACAGTCGACAATAAGCTTAGAAAACAACGATGACGACAATCCAGAGCAGGCATACGGCAGCGACTTTGAGACGAACAGGAAGTACCTGACTTTTAGCTGGTGGCTACTACACCGTGGCTGGGTTGAGATCATGGAGAACGTCGAGGGAGCCGTCCGCGAAGTCTTCGGGCACTTGAGCCCTCGCGACCTCATAAGCTTCGATACCTTTTCGCAGCTCACCCTTGAGGTCCGGAGGAAGATGGAGGGGAGGCCTGGAGACGAGAATATCGCCGGGACCAGGCCGGGAGCCAAGTGGCTCCCATATTTGCTGCCACCCACCAAGATGGAGGACTTTGTTCTTAGGGAGTCGGGCGTTATGGGAGATAGCGCAGCTGCGACTACACAACTAGGCGCCTCATCCTCGTCCACATCATCTGAAACTGCCCTCCGCCGCCTCCTAGACGAGACTTCCGACCTCATTGAATCACCTGCCTTCACTCACGTCCTTACTCTCCTCCTCGACGCCGGCTTCTCCACCCTCCTCTACAAGAAGGTACTCCCGGGTGCCTTCGACCTCCCCGCAGAACCCTTCAATGACGTCCCTTCTTCTGACGTAGGGCAACTCGTAGGCCAGCAAGCCGTAGCCACGGCAGCTCTCTCGAAAGTGGTCCTCCTACCCAAGATCCTCTCGGTACTAACGCGGCAGGCCCACGCCATCGGCCACGGCATGCCGAACGAATACCTGCAGGAGATGGAGAAGGTGCGAGACCTCGCGGCCTTCGCAGCCGTGGTCTACTCGAGCAACTGGGAGAACGAGATCCAGGACTCATCCGAGGGATTCGCGGCCGCAGTGGCGGCGTCCCGAACAGCGGGAGCTGGAGACGAGGAGAAAAATGGTAGTGGGACGTTGGCTCCTGAAGGAAGTACTATTGGGCGGTTTTCGCAGGTCTCGACGGTGGGTGAAGACAGTATGGTCATGGTTAATTCGACACAGACGCAGAATTCGTATGAGAGTGCTTGGGAGAGAGCCCAGGAGAGGCAGCAAGAGTAACGATGGGCAGGGTTTGCGTGATCTTAGCTGGCGTGACATATCACACTTCTCGTCTAATCTAATTGCGACGATCTTCAAGACAGCGGGAATTTCCCTCACCAGATACGCTGAATAGGAGGGACACAGGCCTCGAGGATACGCCGTGGTGCCTGTATTAGGAAGGCAGCTTGAAACCTACAGCTTACATAGAAGGTATACGTGTACCAGTAGTAGTATTGACGGATCTAGGGGCTCGACGAGCTCTCTACCCCTTAGTGGAGTTAATTAGGATGTTATATCTCTGCCTTGCGCTTAGCCCTGTGACCTCGTTTCTGAGGCCGCCTCATCGACGTGACAGGCTCCATGCTATCCTCGGTTGCCTCTGGGCATTAATGGGAGGTCGATCTGTACCTCTGCGCCACGGACTATGTGCCTTTTCCCCTCCGAAAAGCCTGGTACGGGAACCGACAAGGCATCCTGTTCCTAGGCTGACGTGACTGCCTACGAGCCGAATCTGCCAGGTTCCCTCCTCTCTTCCGACCTTCGAAAGCCTATAGCCCCGCATTAATCCCATGCTGCCTTGTCGCACAGCCTTATCACATCAATCCCCTGATGAACTTGTCCAGGCCCATCTCGAACATCTCGTTCCGGACGCCTTCGCCTCCCTTGTGCTCAACCGGCGAGAGCGGATTTTTAACAACTGAGAGTGTGGATGTTAGCATGGCGCTTCTAGGGGTGTGTACAAGCTCTTTCTTTCGACTCTTCCTCTTTCTCTTTCTAGCCATTCTCACTACAAGGTCTCTAGGGATACCCGGCGTAGACAGGCTATCAGACATAATAGACGCTTCCCCCTTTTTTCCACTTGGCCCCCTCCGTTACCCCCTATCCCCACCGCAAACAGAAAAGAAAAAAAAGCAGGGAGACTCGACTCACCGTACTCGACCCACAGGTTGATGTAGATCTGGTGCAGGACGTTGCGCATGCTCAGGGCGCCGGGCTCGGTCAGCAGGGCGAAGCGCAGGTTGGTCGGGGTCTCGTAGTAGTGCAGCTTGTAGTGGGCGGTGCGGTAGGCGATGAAGGCGTCGTCGTCGCCGCCCAGCTTGCGCACCATGTTGCGCAGGCTGAAGACCGTGCCGAAGATCAGCTTCGCGTCGTCATCGCTGCGTTTGCGCGCCGCGGGGGATTGTGCTGCTGCCGCTGCTGCTGCTGCTGCGGTTGTGATGGTGGCGGTTGTGGTGGTGGACGCTGGCTGTTGTGGGTGAGGAGCGGGTTGTTGCGATTGAGGCCGCGATGGCGGAGGGGATGTGAGGGTTGAGGCGCCGGTGGTGGGAATGGAGGTGTTGGTGGAGGCTGGCCGTGGGAGCCATTTCTTCGAGTATATGCACTCCGCTACGAGGGGGGTTAGCTACCTAGGTAGAGCTTCACGCAAGCAAGGTGACATGTGTCCAGAAATAGAAGGAATTGGGTAGCATGGGGGGTGGGATGAGAGGCCTTACTATGGCGATCGAAGATGTAGAATGAGTAGACGTGTATAGGCATGGCTACATGTAGCTGCTATAGCGGGCTCATGCGGCTGAAATCACATGCCCCGTAGTCGAGGAGGCGGGAATGGAGTGCCTGGGCTTCCAGGGCTTGGGCTTGGGGTCGCTGTCGTCGTTGATGGTGTCGGGTGGGTTCTAAAAATAATTGGGAACTGGAACGGCGACCGGCAAGTCGGCACATGCTAAGCAATTTAATCGTCTGCGGGACGGACCAGGGGTGGTTAGTGCTTGGGTTAGCTCTTCTAAGCTTCACCAAGACGGTAGACTTCAAGTCGCACCTACATGCAGTAGCGCCGTTTTCCGATGTGTACTTGGTAACTGCTGCTGACGTTTTAGGTACTTTTGTTTAAGGAAAGCGATTGCACGATTGTCCTCTCTAATGAAAGAGGATTTCCTTCTATGATTCTCCAGGCTCCTACATGTCAGTATACCTATGACTCTAGGCACCCCTTCAGCCACTCAAGGGTTACAAGCTGGAGAGTTATACCAAAATATGCCTACCAATTCGTTATCTGTTAGCCTTGAGGCCTCGAACCCCCCCCAAGCGGGGGGATATTGTGCTGCAGCGGCAGGGATCATAGGGGTGTGCTTGGGGGCCGTGATTCGCCCAATCGCGGAATTAGCAGCTGGTTGGGCTGAACCTCATGGGGCATGGGGGTATAGTCTCATTGTTAGGATTGTGTGCCGGGGGGGAAAGAAGAACAAAAGAGGGACGAGGAGAAAAATAGAAGCAGCCTCGAGTACTTCGTACCTTACTACCTAAAAGCCATCATCTCTGCCACTTTTGTCTAACATTGGCCCTGCTGCTCATTTATCTTCTTTCTATTTACCTTTCATTAGCTAACAAGCAGTACGGCTCTTGATTTGGTCTCGCCCAATGCGTCGGGAACGGTATCGACGCCTCGAGATCTGATATTTCGTCTGCGCCTCAGACGGACCAGGATGCAGCCCGCATCTGCCACTTCGACCTCGGCCGCTTCGACGGTAGCCCCAGAGGAACATGCCGACCTAGGAGGAAGCCAGGCGCAAGAACTAGACAGCACACATAGCCTGCCGTTGTCACCGCGAATTCAAATCGAGCAAGATGCTGATGCATTTGAGCGACCATCGCTTGCCCCTCACTTGTGAGTTTCAGGAATGCCATGTATAAGTCGAAGCCTCTCGTCCTTGCCCCGCCATTGTCTTGGCTGTCCGTCTAAGTGCCTATTTCTAAGACGACAATCGCATTCTTTAGATCTGCGCCGCCGATCGTACCTGATTTCCCGAGTCCCATGAGACACCATAGAAGAACGCCGTCTCAGCATCGCGAAGTCAAGGTTAGTGGGGCGAGATAACTTCATACCCCAAGTTCCGTCAGCTGAGATGTCGCATCAGGAAACCCTCAACGCCAGGACCGAATACACGAACGATGAGACAGACGGGAGATCCCAACAGACCATCAATCAATACGTCATTCGAGAGGAAATCGGGAGAGGCTCTTACGGCGCTGTACACCTTGCTACGGACCAGTTTGGAACCGAATATGTAAGCGCGCGCAATCAGTTTTATGATGAAGACGCGGCCTAATTGTCGTTTCGACAGGCCATCAAGGAATTCTCAAAACTGCGCCTGCGAAAGCGCGCCCAGTCGAATATCTTCAAGAGGCCCGAAGGGGGTAGACCAAGGCAGCTTGGCCCCGGGCGAAGTCTGTTCAGCGCCCATAAGAAACAACTTAGTCATCACGAAATCGCCGAGGCAAAAGACGCCCTCTATCTAATACGAGAGGAAATTGCCATAATGAAGAAGCTCAACCATCCCAACTTGGTACAACTAATCGAGGTGCTAGACGACCCCGAGAACGACTCCTTGTACATGGTTCTGGAGATGTGCAAGAAAGGCGTTATCATGAAAGTGGGTTTGGATGAGCAAGCAGATCCTTACGATGACGAACGCTGCCGCCTCTGGTTTCGTGATCTAATACTGGGCATAGAGTATCGTAGGTTCTCATTGAGGGACCGGATCGTCTTATTACGTGCTCGCTAACTCTACACCAGTGCATGCTCAAGGGGTCGTACATCGAGACATCAAGCCAGACAACCTCCTACTCACAGAAGATGACGTCCTCAAGATTGTTGATTTCGGAGTGTCTGAAATATTCGAAAAGCCAGATAGAATGATGACTAGCAAATCCGCAGGCTCGCCCGCCTTCTTACCACCCGAACTGTGTCAAGTTGGACACGGCGACGTCTCAGGTAAAGCGGCGGATGTATGGTCCATGGGGGTTTCTCTGTACTGTCTCAAGTATGGCAGGCTACCTTTCAGGAGGGACAATGTGCTTGAAATGTATAATGCAATCCGTACTGAAGAATTGCAAATACCTGTGGAAGATGAAGATCCGAACTTCGTAGATCTTATCACCAGGATCTTAGACAAGAATCCTGAGACGAGGCTAAGTCTACGGGAAATAAGGGTGAGTTTGCCGGTATTGTCCTCTAAACGATGAGAACTGAACCAAATAGGATCATCCCTGGGTTACAAAAGGAAATACCGATCCTCTACTTTCGGAGGAAGAGAACTGCTCAGACATGGTGGAGGCGCCCAATGCCTTAGAAGTTAACCATGCGTTCACTCGAAAGATGGACCACTTGGCTTGTGTTGTGAGTGCCACTTCTCTCGCCGGCTAACCTTGTAAAAAACTAACGTGTGGCCTCAGCTGAAAGCCATTCATCGGTTTAAGAGCCTTACCTCTAAAAGCAGGGGCTCGACACCGGTGACTACGCCTCGAACCCGTCGCGCACCAGAACTTGCAGAAAAGGAGGCTGTCCCGGAAGATACGGAGGTATCCACAACATCAACAACTGTAGAACCTCAGATTCCTGCACAACCGATACGTCAAAAATCGATTGCGGAGGAGGCGGCAGAGCTCGTGAGGCAACGTAGAGCTTTTGTCGCCGCACAGCAGCACGCTGCAACCCATCCATCAGCATTGCCTGGTGTCGGCGAAAAGGGCCACGCCCATGACCTAACAGACAAGCCACCGCTATTTCTAGGCATCGGCACGGGTGGGCACGATGAGTTTGATAACTCCGGATCGTCAGCCGACGTTGTGTCCGATTCACCTACCGGTATCGATTTCGACGTCTACGACCGTGCTTTCGAGACGGAAATCAAGCGTATTCGTTCCGATAAAAAGAAGGGCCGCGCCAAGACCTATCTCACAAGACTCGTAGGGGAACAGGAGATAGGGAAGTATACTGGTGACGATAACATGGTTCTAGAGGCCGGACGGTCGCTGGCGGCCAGCGCATACTCGCGGGGCTCGTCAGCCGTAGAGAGAGGGTTGAACCACATGCACGAGATGAGGGGATGTCTACATCAGGAACATGAGGATCCGGGGGAGGAGAAGCAGAGCAGCTCGGATGGAGTCAAGAAGGCGGTCGAGGCGGCGAAGGAGAAAGGACACAAGTTCGCGAATTTGGTGACGGCCATGACGAAGGACCTCAAGGAGAGGAACGCGACTAAAGATGACGATTAGTGAGCGTTCCGAAGCCTCCGGTTTATCCCGTAGGGTATGAAAGGGGAAAAGGAAATATCCGGTTTCAGACGCGTCACCTCACCGGAGGATTTCTTACGGGACCTACGGGCAACAAATTGAGCGGCGACAGAAGCATGCATTACGATTAATCGAGCGGGTGTTCGGGCTCTGGGACAGGGTACAGGGACAGGGAAAATGGACTTGGACGGAATCGATCTTGGTTCCTACCACATAAATCACATGCACTGCGCAGGCCGCGAGATCGAGGCTGGGATGGATGGACTGGAAGACAAGGATATCAACAGCTTCCCGCCCGTTATCTACTATCTACCTAATTCTAGTAAAGGGGGGGGGGGGGGCGAGGAACGACGATCATATTCCCAAGATTATATCTGCGTAATCAAGTAATAACCAATGAGCACCCTATCTACCTACTTACCTAGGCCTGTCTTCCAGCTCATCAGAGAGGGCAGGCTTGGTGGGATTGAAAAAACCTGCTCATGGTGAAACGGATGGGCTTGAATCTACCCAGGTTTTTCACTCAATCGGGTTCGTCTGGGAGTGGAAAACTCGCATGTGGCTACCGAAGAGGGCTTGAGGCCCTGGGTTTACAGTACTCGGAATAGAAACCGAGAATTATGGGATTCTTATTTATCTCACTTGTCGTATTTGTTGTTCACATACCTAGCTACCTACCTAGCTACCTCCTTCGTCTCCTAATTGGCAGGGAGCTGTTGTACAGCTATGGCGTTATTTACTTAGGTATTTGTGAAGACGCACATAAGTTTCTACTTAAGGGAAAGGGAATATCTGACTTAGGTATGTAGCTTGGCCACCGCACCGAGCCCCGGCGTACATACGGAACTCGCCTGCTCTAAGTAGCTGTTCTATGTACCAGATATGGAGGTTGAGTAGGTGCTAGACAGGTAGGTAACCGGGTAGGCAGGATTCCTCACTGCGGGAATAATAATACCTCACCGCACTTTTTAGTTGGTTACCTTAAGTACCTACTTTAGGTACCTACCTCTTACCACAGGTAGGGAAGGAGGGAGGAAAAGAAGAGAGACAGGGACGAAGACAAAGACATGGGAATGACCAAAGAGGTCTCGGAATTGGATGCACGTGTAGAGCTTCGTCGATATAGTAGGTTGATAGAGTAGATATGCAGGCTCGAACCTTGAGTACCTAGCTTCTGAAATTTGCACGCAAGGCTGGCTGAACCTGAGACCGGTTACACACCGCTAACGACCCCGGCGGAGCGTTATCGCCGGCGTATTTCGTGATGGGAGAGACAAGGGAACGTTGCCAGCTACACACATGTAGGGACCGCGGCAGGATAGGAGATATAGGCACCTACAGATATCTACTTATGCATGTATGTATGTTACGCACCTACATATTTCTCCTGCCGAGTATACGGCCCGTCCGGCCCTGGACGATGAGATTAGTGTCGGTCATGGCGGCAACGACGAGGGCAGCGGGATCGACGCAAATTTCCTCTGTCTATTCGGTCGAAATTGCTCGCTCGCTACCTTACCTAACGCAGAGGACTTCCTAGCACCAGCAAGGTATAGCTCCCGTTCCGCCCCGTATTGGCGACTGGGGACGGCCCCTCCGCCCTGCTAACTATGGGCCCCTACCTTCATTCACCTACCTCTTCACCTTTCCCTTCCCTCTCTAGGTATCCTCTCGTTTCCTTTCCTTCGTCTGTCCTCTTTTCTCTCCAACTCGCGGATATGAATGTTAGGTAGGTATCTTTACCGATACCGAGGCCCCAGTATGTACGCGACCCTACCTCGCGAAAATACCACCGCAATGACTTGTCAGAAAAGAAAAACAGAGAGAGAGGGAAGAAGAAAAAGGAAGAAGAAAAGAAAAGTCTTCAAAATATGTAACCTAACCCCAGATTTTCTTACTGCCGCACCACACACCAAAAGAGCATAGCTCGGTAAGCGGAGCGCCAGAAACGAATCTAGATCCCCCGTCCGTTCTAGCCCGGGGCCTATCTACACGTCTTCTGGCACTTTCGGCCGACCTGCTACCTAGGTCTAGGTAGATAGGTATGACCAGCGAACCGAGGGGAAGAGAAAAGAGAATGGTTCCTTGGCGTCCCCTTACCCGCCTACCAACTCACATACGTAGATGATTTGTCTTGTCTTGTCTCTGCTGGCTTCTGAAATCTTGATTGACGTCTTGCTTGGCTTCGGCAATTGAGTATTGGGAGGGAACGGCCCGCGTCGTGTGCGAGGACATTCGAGATCGTAGAAGATCAGGTCAATCTGTCAAAGAGCATCCTCGTGATGGTCATACAAGCAAGCGCTTAGATACTCCATGTAACACTTGAAGTCCCTTAAGGGCTGGATCCCGACCCTTTCATTACTAAGCATTGCCGAGAGCCACAAGAAGATTTCGATAAGAAATTCACTTTTCCATATTCACATTCCGCCCACCACCCCCGAGCGGCGTCGTCTCTACCTCCCAGGTATTTACTACCTACCTGGTATGTGTCCTCCACTAACGCCTGAAACATCGACATCCCACGTTTCGTCTCCCTTCACAAGGGTACACTATAAATTCCGTACATTAGATGTACGAAGCGAGGGAATTATCGAGACGACAGCCGCAACCCGCATGACCGAATACTGGGTGCTTTCTCCAAAAGGAAAAGCATCCACGGGTCTCGTTTAGATCGCTATCATAGTATAGCACTACGTACCGTACCTAGCAAAGCAAAGCGCAATGTAGAGCAACACCGCATATGACGCCACTAAGCGACCGTACGTCCAGGCAAGGGAATGATATGCCCTCGTCTGGCTCCCCAACAGCTTCAGCATGCCCCAAAAGCAGAATCTGTATTGTTGTATACCCCCCAGGTTTTCCGGTCTCCTGATGTACGTAGAAGACATAGAATGCCACTCTATTGTGGGTGTGATGGCCGAGGCGACTGGACAGATCGTCCTAGGATCTAGAACTAGCGTCGATTATTTTCCCGGTAATCTCGTCTGAGTTAATTGCGCTGTGTGGATGCACAATAAAGGGTGGCTGCTTTCCATGCTACCATTTAATGTTGGAGTGGCTGGCCAGGCTCAAGAGGGAAACCCTATCCGATCCGTGCTTTGCGTTGGCGGACGCCATCATAGACCCTGATCTATAAGGGCACCGGATAGGCGCGCCTTCTTACCATGACTTACGATATCCATCATAGACCTTTTAATGCTCCGCCTCTAAGCGGCAGACGAAGAGAGGCGAAACCCCTCGAGCAATTGACCTAAATCAGCAATTTGCAGGCGAGCTACCGATCCCAAATTAAGCTGCTCGGTGGGCTGACATTGGACTTCTCAGCTCCCGTAATGACTCCCGACCGATCTGTGGTTGTGTGATTACTTTTGCCGTGCAACGTCCCATGCCAGCTATCCGTAAAAAGGGGAAGATATGGCATCCGAAGCTTTGCTTTCACACGAGCGGTGTGGTAGATGCGAATTCGGAGAACTTCCGGCTCAACTGCAACAATCGACTGGGATGGATACCGGAGGCAGTTGGATAGACAAGGTAGATAATACTACCCGTAGCCGACCCTCGAAACAGAACTATTTGAGGAACCTGTTAAGAAGAATAATCGATAAACCGCTAAAGTCGGCAACAGAAGTGGTGTGTGGTCTCACGGCCCCCATGACAGATCAAACTTTGTGGGTTATAACCTCCAGCACGCCAGAATGGGAGAAGCTGTGGTTATGGAAGTACTGGCTATCTGGCCGCTTCAAGGTTGTTTGATGGACGGCGCACAGAAACATCGTTGTCGCTTTGCTTTTTACTTGGGGGTGCGCAGGCGCGGATGTGGAACGCGCATGACGGCTGCAGATGGAGGAACAGCCACTTGGCAGGAACACATACAACGTCGAAGACCAGTACCGTCCAGCATTGCCATGGTGGGATAATCAGATAATGCACATAGGTAGTCTTTGAGTGCTGTATGTCCATCCAGAATATGCACTGGTCTGCAAGGATGGACGGGAATACTTGGACACTAGTCGGAGATGACATCCAAATGTGTTTGGAGCTGACAAGGCTCAATCACAAGCTTGTGAAAGATGAATTTATGACGTCAGCCGCTTAATAAACAGTGATTTCGGAGGCCAATTCGGACAGAAGGACGGCCACCAGGACAATGTGTTGATATATACTATCCGGAAGATTCTGGTATATCATCATGAAATGAATTGCTAGGCACGGGTTGGCCAATGCGTATGACCTAGACAAGTCAATAGATCGACACACTGAGCGAATTAAGACCGCGCTTTGAGACGAGACGGTGACCCCAGGGCAGATTGATACTTGGGTGCAACTTGCCAACCCCTCCCAGACTACTGGGTCCAATTGCGATCTCATCCGGTTGAGAGCCAAGAAGTCGTAACCTTGCGGCACATCTGTAGTACACGTAGGGAGGCTCACGACCGATTCGGAGCGGAGAACAGATTGCTCCCTTGTGTAATTATATAGGCGGATATGCAGCTCACTGGAGGCCTCCGGAGTGTAATAAGTCAAATGAAAGCGAAGAGAAACAGATTGAGGGAAGCTTGGCACAGCTCTAGCCCGCATGAGACAGCTTTCGTGCTTCTGCTCGATATGCAGGTAGCTACAGCTGCAGCGAAAGCTATGGGAAGCTTCTCGGCGTCATGACTGGCCGCCGCAGCGAGGGTAGGAGTACAGATACCCACAGTGAGAGCGCTCAGGGTTCCATAAGCGCAGAAGAACGGCAATAGGTAAGAGAAAGCCCCGTTTTGGCCCAGATCGTCGACGCATGTCTGTGTTCCCCTGCGATTGTATGCACTTGCCGGCAAGTGCAGTTGATATCTGACACTATGTAGCAGATATAGTGGGCAGCTTGTAGCGGTGAGCGTATCCGAGTTGCCTATGTTGTGCGTTCGAGTGGCGGCGAGCGCAAGGTGACCGATAATCACGAATGGTAATAACATGTGGCCTCGGTTCGCGGTTTCCGAGCTAATAGGTCGCAGTACGTAGGACTTCAAACTTGGCTCTTCCAATCTCGTTATTTTTATTATTAGAGAGAAGTGCGGGAAATGCCTCATCTGGCAGTCAGCGGAAATCCATCATGCAACGTACAGGTAGCGGTTGGCGATGCTCCCGTAAGCTACTCTAATCAGTTAGATAGGATGTCGTTCTTCCGAGGTGGGTATGGTATCATTTTTGAGGCTGGTCCCCTTGGTATAGATACCACACCATATATCATATCCATAGCTATTTTGGCCGTGTGGCGTTTGCAAGGATATAACGAGACTGGTACCTGGGCTAGAATTGAAGTAGAGAGAAGTGGAAAAGGTCGGTTAGAGGTTCGTCAACATAGGTACCGCTGTAGGAGGAGAAGAGAAGAAATGCCGGAATGCCAATGTTCCTTTATTCTTCTCCTGTGTAAGTGGAATGATACTAATATTAGAGACTGATCTGGAATGAGCAGAAGAGCCAGGGGTCCAAGAGGCAGATCGGAACAAAAGGTCATCGGATATAATCGTTGTTAATCTAGCATGAGGCTCTTTGTCAATAGATGCGGATTAGATGACCTCGTGGCACCTGAATACAACACAATGTATCCCTCACTTGATTAGGGGAGGGTGGGAGTATTGTTTCTCTTTTGTCTTGTTGGGACGGGGTGGGATGGTGGTCGCTGGTGGATGGTAGATGGCAGACGGTAGATTTGGTAGATTGGTGAATGGACGATTCGCAAAAGGATCCATGGATGGGATCGTGTTACTTTCACTGCCGACCAGGGAGGAAACCTACCTTGATACCTTGTAAACCTTGTAACTCACGCCTGCAGACTCTCCTCCGGTCGATTACCTACATGTACTGGGGAACTAAAAAGCCCACCAATTGCCATTGCCCCAATTGTTGTCACTTGCAGAGACTTCCATCGCGGCTGCGACTGTCACTCATCTAGTTGTGCTATGCACTCTAATCTTTAGAGTTGGACAAAGGGCTTGGCTTGGCTTACCTAAGCTGAAAGATTTTCCAGAAGAACACATTGGCCGCTCGCCACCAATAGCTGCGTAAATACCTGTCTAAGCTTGTGTCATGCGTCATGTTAACATTCAACTATCGAGGAGCATTATAGATGTCATGTGTAACTATCTGAACCTAAGCTGCGTAGCGGTTAACCTTTTCCGCTAGGTACTGCGCCTATGTAGGCAGTGGCTAACTGAACCTGGCATGTACGTACCAACTTAGCGCTTGGAGGTATCTGCTTATGGTAAGTACAGGGCGATTGGTGTAGGGGTGCATGTAGGTTAGGAGGTTAATTACGCCGTCAAATGATACGGTGCAGAATTATGCCCCCATCCCGCCCGCATTTGAACGTTAAACATTACATCCCACTTTGCGATTTGAGGGCGATGATAGAGACGATCTTCCTCTTCACATTTCCACTACCCTGTACATATGTAGAGAGTTACCTCCGTCGCTTTTACATGCATAACATAATCCCACATGCGTACCTAGAAATTCAGATACGAATACAATACAAAAACCCTGACATCACCTACTGCGCAGAGTATCCAATACTTTTTCCCCTGGCCCTCCTTTCTCACTAGCAAGCAAGCAATCGATTCACTCCTCAGTCCAGACTCCAGACTGAATTGGAAGTGCCGCAAATAAAATAAAACAAGACCAACTCAATCTCCACTTGGATCGACTCAACCTGGCTTCGCACGAATCTTAATTCTAGCTCCTTCCGTCCTCCTCCTCCTCGCGCCTTCCCCTTGGTTCTGGCCTCTAACAATGACCGTCTTCACTTCCTCGAAACGAAGTCTGGTCAGCCATCACCTGCGTCGCCTCTAACATTAGCTGGAACCCTTTCAAGGTTCCTACCGATTCGCCTCCACCCAAGCAGCCAAGTTGTATTCAACCCCATACAACTTACAACTTAACTCGGCTCATCTTTGGCCGCCCTCGCGCTTTCAACCCCATTCACCCCCTCTCGTTGCCTGGTGGAAAAGGAAGGGAGAGAGCCAGCTGCCAACTGGATCGACATCATTCACTCACCCGTTACTAGTGGGAAAAGGGAAAAGCTACCTACAAGGCCCCCCGAGTCTAGCGCTCACGCAGCGCTCACACGCTTTCCACGCTCGAACTACACACAATAAGCTTGGAGCCTCCTTTTCCCTATTTTTATTACACTCTGAACTATTTGTTTTTTCCCTTTTTAAACCGATCCGAGCTATCTCCATTGCCAACCCGCAAACATACATTTCCTGATAGTTCGGACGACCTAAAATCGCCAGAGGCTACCTAGGTAGAGCTAGACTACTCTTATAGTAGCCCGGTTCGCCTCCCCACACATTTTGCCCTACTTTGATTATTAACTTGCTTGTCACGGGAAACTACAAATTGTCTACCTCCCGCCTCTAATTAATTTCTCTCCTCCCTCCTTTCACTGCTCGGTTGCGAAACTCACTCGAATCGGTCAATACGCCGTTTTGCAATCCGACATCAGTGTCGCCAACACCTGGGCGTAGCCCACCAAGGCGACTCGAGCCGCCAACTACTTCTCGATTCGCCGAACTAAGCATTCTCCCTCCCCGCCGGTCCCCCGTCGCCAAGTGACCTTTTTCCTATTTGAGATTTGTTCGATCGCAAACATCCACCCGAAGAACTAGATCGTTCGCAACAATAGTTTCGGAAATGTCGAGCGCTTCGGAAAAGACGGTGTCGCCCAGTGCCTCTAAGCAATCGTCAATAAGATCTGTCGAACTTCCCACGAGATCTCCGAAGTTACGACCGCAAAATGGTCAGCCTATGAATGATAGCAATCATGCCGACGGTCAGCCGAAGCAACCCGAGAAAGCGTCCATCAAGGACAGGTTAACCCGCATGTTCTCCAACAAGGACGACATTCCCAAGTCTGGTTTAGTCGATGCTTCGCAGCCATCCAAGCGTGCAGTTCCCAGCCCTTCACCTAGCCAGACTGGTGCCACGACGCCAGCAAAACCAGGCGCTGTCGCTCGAAAGCCATCCTCTGCCGACCCGACCGCCGCGTCCAAGTCGGTGCACCACCAGCGTTTCGTTGTGAATCCAGACGTTCCCGGCGGCCACGAACACCACCTCAAGGGTAGTAAGCGACAGGAGAAACTCTCTGATATGTGGAAGTCCCTCCTTGGCAGAAAACAAGATCAACCGCCCGAAGCAGATTTATCCTTGGTTTCTAGCTGGGTAGATACTCTAAAACAGGAGAAGGAGTCCCTAGCCGGCGACAAAAGGGGAGGGCCCAACCAAAGCAGCACTCTTGTTGAGAAGTATGGCAAATGCCAGGAGGTGGTAGGCCGTGGCGCCTTCGGTATTGTAAGGATATCGCACAAGAAGATGGAGAATGGGGAGAAGCTTTTCGCCGTTAAAGAATTCCGACGTCGACCTGAAGAGACCGAGAAGAAATACAGTAAACGCTTAACGGCGGAATTCTGTATCTCATCTTCTCTACGCCATCCGAATATCATTCATACGCTAGACCTGCTGAAGGACCAAAAAGGCGACTATTGCGAGGTCATGGAGTATTGCTCCGGCGGTGACCTTTACACGCTTGTACTATCCGCCGGAAAACTGGAGGTGATAGAAGCCGATTGTTACTTCAAGCAAATGATGCGGGGGGTTGAATACCTTCACGAGATGGGTGTCGCACATCGCGATCTAAAACCCGAGAATCTCCTCTTAACAAGCCACGGCGCTTTGAAAATTACCGATTTCGGCAATGGCGAATGCTTCAGAATGGCTTGGGAGAATGACGCCCACATGGTCTCTGGTCTGTGCGGCTCAGCCCCTTATATCGCGCCCGAGGAATACATTGACAAGGAGTTTGATGCTCGTGCGGTCGATGTTTGGGCCTGCGGTGTTATCTATATGGCAATGAGAACCGGAAGACACCTTTGGCGAGTGGCCAAGAAGGACGAGGACGAGTTTTACGAGCGATACCTCGAAGGGCGCCGTGACGAAGAAGGTTACGGCCCGATCGAGTCATTACACCGTGTAAGTTGCCCCGAATTGCCCTGTGGCTGGGAGTTGCAGGTACTAACGAATGACGTGAAGGCTCGCTGTCGGAATGTCATCTACTCCATCCTAGACCCCAATCCTACGCGACGTATCACAGCATCGCAAGTCCTAAAGTCCGAATGGGGTCGCGAAATTAAACTCTGCAAAGCTGGCGAAGAAGGTCTCTAAGAGATGCTGTGCCTCTCTACTAGCAGCTTCTCTTTTTGACTAGGGGACGAGGGCATTTCAATCTTCGGTTCCTACGTCGGACTGTTGTGGGCCCCTCGTCCCTTTGGTGTCCCTGTCTCTTAGAAGATGGCGACCCTGATGTTCTCCGCTAGTCTGTCGGAGAGTTCTGCGTCTCAGTCAGTTAAAGCCATCAGTATGAGTTATAAACTCTGTTCATGAATTGTCGGTTCATCCTGCATGGAGTTTAGGTGAATTTTTGGTTTCTTGCATTGCCCTTCTCATTCTCAAGTTCGTATTCTTCACTACACGTTTTAGTCTCAAAACTTCAGGCCGTGGCAATCAGGATTCCCCTGCGCAGCGCATCAAGACAGGATTGGTGATAGATGCGCCACGCGCACTGCGAGTCAGCCGCCAAATTACGGGCGGCTCTTCATATTCATGTATAAGAATAGACACCTACTCGCATTCTCCTGGACAGCTGCAGAGAAAGGAAAAGAAACTAGGGCGGCTGGTGGTGTTCTCTCTTGTTCGGTTCGGTCCACTCGTTCGACCAGCGTGTTCAGATCAAGAGCGGATGTCATGGCCAAGGGCTGGTTTGTTCATTCAAGGAGGCTTTCTGGTTCGGAGCACTCTAGACAGGCGGTATAGTCCAAGACCGGAGGCGGGCTCGTCTTCTCGTATCGTATCTTGCTAGCAAATTGGCATCTACTAGGTTTGAACGATGAGGGAGGTGTCGTTCGAAGCCTGAAGGGCAGGTCAATAATTGCCTCCAGAATAACAGGTGCATATTCACCCTTTGCGTTGATCCTTGTACCTAGGTTAAGTGCGGTATAATAGCTCAGCAACAGTCAAAGCCTCCCGCCTCCCGCCCTTTTAATCGCAATATCCGCACTAGACGTATTCCCGTCTGTCTACATACCGACATAAGCACATGTCACATGAAAATTGCCTAGGTACCTAAGGTAAGCTTTCTTGGGCAAGATAGCCGCGGGAGAGGTACAACTTGCCCAGAGCCGTGGTTGACCTTATTGATCCGCCTGGAAGGACGTGGGACTTCACTGTGCGTCGCGTTAGATGTGTCATTTATCTCACATACTCTGGAAGGTCACGCAAGCTCGTATGAAAAACCCAAGTCTACCTCCAAGTCCATCAATAAGGGGTGGTGCGCTCACTTGTCCAAGCCAAAGGGGTATCTCGGTAGCTATTAGGACCGCCTCGGCATACCTGCAATGAGTGCTACTGGCACTCGAGTATGACGTTTTCGGTGCCTCTTAGAAACAAGTTCAATATGTTTGCCATTGGTAGAGTATATAGATACATACCTGTATAAGGCACCTAGTACCTAGGTAGGTAAGGACTCTAGTTCACATTACATTCTGATAATCTGTTCACGGTATGTCTTTGACTATCATACATGCAGATCGTGTTAATGTAATCTTTACCTTTGAACCATTCTCATTCTCGTATATGGCGTCATTCATCTCTTCCTACCCATAGACACCTTGCTCACATGAAAAAGATGAATCGCTAGGTCTTAAAGCACCGCGAAACGCTCAATTAGCGAAGGGTTGATGCTGACTACTCTTGAGTTATCCTGGAAAGTGATAGGGGTGGAGCATTAATCGGAATATAAGGATCACAGTGTCGGTTTAGAAAATATTTGCTAGCATAGAACTCTCGGTTTTGCCGTGGAGCAACATGTTTGTTGTGCGCGGCCATGCCTACCTCCGTCGCCAACAGACATCTTAGTTGTAACTCGCAGAAGATGGATTTTCCCACCTTAGGTATGAGGTAGGTACCTAAAATATGACAGGCTCAATTTAAGCGTGGACTGTCAATAAGTCACAGCTACTTCACGTATAAAGAAAAGATAGCAAGCGAAGGCCCATTCAAGGCTGGCCGGTGGTGTTCAATACCATGGATAACGAGTCGTCACCCATTTCTTCTTAGCCATCTATTCCCTATCACTGACTTTTCTTATTCTTAGTAATTACTCATGGTCCTCTTGAGTCTCTACTAGATGATAGACCTAAGATATCAGTAATATCTTAGCTGTAGGTTTACGGGATGGCCACCAGACTTCATTGAAGAAAACACTTGGGTTTGGTAGAGTGTTGACCATTGAAGAGGCGTGGCGTAAGAACCTGAATTGAAATAGACAGAAACAATACTAGGAGGCGTTATAGATCTTGGTAAGGAAATTGGGAGTGGTAGTTGGAACATCATCAATGAGCTCTAGTTATCGATCTTAGAGTCGCCTACTTCCCGTACGTGGTGGACAAGTAGGTACCTACATATATAAACCTGGTCTAATGCTTTTCTTCCTCAAGCCCTTGCTAGGTATTAACCGTTCTCTACTAAAGTCCAGAACAATTACAGTAACCAGGCCTATTTTCGGTCGATGAAGATATGAGACGACCACCTTGCCTGAGGCAGGCAGCGTAGGGACAGCTTTGAGCAGCACAAACGTAGGGCTATCACCCGCTTCCAAAATGTACCTTTCAACCTTGATTTGGCTGCTGCTCATGACTGGCTTCGCGACAAATAAGCCTCTAGTTTGGCAATCTGGGACGGGTTGAACTGGGTGTTGATCCAAGACAGCTACGTCTGGTGTGGAAGATCGAAGCACCCTATCCGATCCGAGGTTCACGAAGCTATTTCAGTTACCACCAAATGGCACATCGTAACTAGAGATGCTTCTGTTGGATGCCAAAACCTAGAGCAAGCGGGAGGAAGGCATTGCAAATGTCTGCGCCTTGTTCTGAGCCACAATATCACTAAAGAATAATCCTGATGTAGGGTGAACTAGTAGATAATGTATCGATTAGATTCACAAAGATCCTATTTATATCTGTTTTCCAGCACGGTAAACGAATCAGGGAAGATTTATCGGTATAGCTAGCTCTGTGGGTATATACGGTCTTCTAATACAGAGTCTAGGGGATCGTTATCAAGCAATATTTCATAATGTCCTTTTCCATCCATAGCATACCACCACGGCGCTGTTATTGTGTCAATCCCACAATAAGGCGAACTTCTCAGATATAGTCTCCTATAAGCCTCCTGGGACGAGCTCGTTAGTCGGGATTTGACCCCTACCCGCAAGGAATGGTACGTACACGTCCTAGGACCTTTACTTGCATCCTCAAGTCCCTCATCAAAGAAATAGCACAGCCTCGGGTACGCAGGTATATGCGCTATCCTAGCTTCTGTACACATTATATGCGAAGGAAATTTGGAGAAGGATCCAAAGCCTCTTGTTCCGCAAGCATAATGTAGAGATCCGTATGTCGACTCCTGTCCGTACTCTGCAAGGACAGAGCTGAGTATCTAGATATGGTCTAATATAGGGTGAACGCATGCCCCGAAGATTAGATGACAAACAATTCCTATATCTGATACCTGAAAGGTACACACAACAGATAGGTATCCATCGAGTATTGCGGCCATGACCATGTTACCGGGAAGATTACAGTCTTGGCTTTGTATGAAATGTGAGTTGTAGCTAGCTAGAATTTACATAAGTTATGAGCTTTGGTGCTTTGCTCTATTCTTGCTCTCCCCAACCTTACCTCATTGAACCATGTCCTTTAGCATTAGTCACGCATTCAAAAGCCAATGACCGACACACCCATCGAAAGAAAGCTCCCAAGCTGAGCCCTTTGTTACGTCAGCCATTCAGGGGCTTAAAAGGGGGCCGGCGTGGCTTTGGCCAGAATCAGGTCGAACATGAGAAAGCGGCATAGCTCAGGTACGCATCCAGCACTTACATATGTGAGCACAAGGGGCCGCCACCTATGAAGTGCAAGGTCGCTCTACTGTACATGTATGAACCAGCTGCAAGTCACGTCGCCACAAGTATCCGCTTACCTCCGGGACCACGGCCGTGGGTAAAACCGGTGGTCGGGGCGGCTAGGCCAGGGGACTGGCTCCCCGTCAGCACTCTCGAGATCGAGGGCTTACTTTTGCGAGGTTCGACCAATCTGCTGTACGTGTGTATGTATTACCGAGAGCCTCGTGGCACCGACGCCAAATGCAAGCCCCCCTTTCCTATCCCTCGAGGGGGCGTGGTTGTATAGGAGGTAGTTATCCAAACTCCCCATGCAGTTCCCTCAAGCGTCTGTTAGTCTCTACGTGCGAGTTTGACAGCACAGCTAATCCCAAACTCGTCCAAAATATTTCTCGCGCATATACATGTCTCATCTCTACCTCCCAACAGGAAGCTTATATGAGTATTCAGGGGCCCCTGCAGAAGAAGCAACAGCAGCGAGTTGCGGCCGTAAGAATTTATACGTTTCTTCTCCCCCCCACCAACAATCTTAACCAACTTACCACAGATCGTACGTAGAAGTAGCTCCGCGTATCGCAGCCAATAGCGTGGGGGTAATGCAATATTCCCATGTCTTTCTGGGGTAGCACACGCCCCGTTCCAAGACATGCAGGCGGCTGGTAGACAGTACATATGCGCGACAGGGGGTTTCGAATGTCCATTAGCTGCGTCTGCGTCTGACATGTCTATATGGCATACCCCATGGGGTGATCTGCCCCCCTAAACGGTATAAACGCGTTGATAACAGCCTTACCTACGTACGTACTCTTCGTGTTGGCAGCCCGAGTCCCCATGGGTCTCCCGCATGTGGTTCTCTGTGTGCCTCAGAGAATAGAACAGGTGTGTAAGTGTGGTGTGGTGCGCTTCCAGCTGAATGGAGCGGGGATCCGGAGGCGCATGTGAAGGAGCTGACGGCGGACGCAGGTGCGGGCAGAGGCACCCAAACGAGATAGATCCCACGAGGGCGTAAGCTCCGGGAGCTGTAATCGGATAGTCGATACGGACTCGAGCAGTGAAGAGCATAGATTTGGATTGCTTGTGGTTGTAGCCAAAGGCCAAGGGGATAGTTCTGATGGCTGCTTGAAGCGGTCCGTTGGTTGGCATGTAGGTGTTCAATTCATGACATGAGGCACCAGAACCTGCCGCATAGGTATAGGAGGTAGAGATGTACCAACTGTAGAAGAGTGAAGTGATTGATATACGAAGGGTGATATCATATACCTACCTGTTATCATGATTTCCTCTCTATCTATCTTACATACCGTAGGTGACATCTAGCCGCACCCTCAGAACAATACTAGATAACGCAACCAACAGCATTCGTCTACCTGTGAAACCAACCCAGTAAGCCGTATGCAGGATTCATACCTTAGGTAGGTACACACATACATCAGATAAAACAGCACGTTCCTGAAAATATGCCTAGCCATGCGCGACTACACGCGGGGGGCCGGGTGGGCTGACGCCCCTCCAATGCAGCTCATAAATCCTTCCGTCCTGCGCGGGCCGAATCGCTGCTATGTTGTACATGAACGGGGGTTTTCCCAACCTACCTTACATATTACGCGGGCGCAAAAGATACGGTCAATGCAGTCAGCACGTAATTCGACGCCCGCCCGTATATAACTGCCACCCAGCTGCGATTCATGCAGGGGGCTAAGAGAGAAAAAAGAATTCCAAGCAGCTGGAAAAAAAAGTGACGACGATTGCGACGTGCGCTATCGACTCTCAGGGGTTCGAACATCGGGATTGGGTTGAGAGAGAAGAAGAAGCGGAATAATGCCTACTACTGGCAGCTTGACTCGCCTAGGTGTAGCTAGGTATAGGTACTACCGTACCCATGTAAGCACGTCGTTTTGCAATATCTCGAATACCCCAATGGGTAATTTTGACCGCACACCGGCGACGGGTTGATATTACCCTTCACCTTGGCGTGGTGAGGAATACCAGGGTCGTACCCATTATCCCCTGAACAAGTAAGACGGGAATATGTAAATGATGGGACCGGTGAGTCGACAGCTCCCGGTTTCGACCCTCTTCTAGTTGTATAGGTAGGTACCTAGGTAGGTAAGGTGCGCGGATATAATCATCCAGCGGATAAGGTGAGAGAAAGGTAAATAGCAGGTATCATCACCCTCATCGAGCATGCGGATAATGAAAGCGTCGGGTATTCAGTTGACAAATCCGTGATATGAATTATGTCCTGGTGGTGTCACCTAGAACTGACCGATCTATATAGCCCATAACAAAAGGACATTCGCCTAGACTGACATGTAGATCCGGCATTATGCAGAAGCCGTGCCTGTAATGGTCCCTATGTTCCCACAGCCGAAGAACATGACCCCAAACAGAAAATAAGAAGAAACTAGCTACATAGCTGTCTGAAGGCAAGCGGAATCTATGGCATCGGTATACATTGCCCTAGATTATTGGGCCCCTCCTCGAAGATACCACTGGCGTTTTTCAGTTTTCATCACGGCCCTTGATGGCCGTTCGACTTGATAGTTTTTTTTCTTTCATCTCTCGTCATTGCATACTTCGTTGCTGTTCCGTTTGTAATGGCCCGCCCACCATCTTAACTCCAGCAACGCTTTTGAAATTCCCCCGCTCGCCAACTGGCCATTTGATAATTGATGGGCACGACTAGACTCGAGCCCACTCCTAGATAAGTAGACGCTGGTCTCGCACACCCCTAACTGTTCCTGGTTACCGAGTCAGGTTAGGACGATGTATACTGTACGTTACATTGTGCCTGTGACTCGCTGGATAGGTAGGTAGTTTTCACGAGTCCTCTGCTAGTCATTCAGCGTTTCTGACCTATAGCATTAACCCCGCTTGTCGTAAGCTTGGAGAATCTTTTTAGTTCAATAGACGTTGAAGGGCCCAAGTATGCCAGTGATGTGTAGTCTTGGTTCCGTATAATGCTGAGAGCAATGGGCCACAATGAACGATGCTCATTGGTCATCCATGTCATGGGCCAGGGGGCCCGAGTATGCGTATTTGCCATTTCATGCGTGAGCCTGATCAATAAGAGGCCAGCTGGACAGTTGCATAGGGCAGCCTGCGAATGAGGCAACTTGGCTCATAAGAAGCCAGACTCAGCGAGAACTCTAAATTGTTGAAAAGTCAGTCTCAACTTAAACGTTACTAATCTGTGTAGAGGTCATACCTTACGATCTTTTCGTCTTCACGCTCGCGCGGCTCTACTATTAAGCTCTTATCATACATCTCATGAACGTCACCGGCTGCTTGCATGTTGCTCAGGATGTAATCCTGCAATTCTGGCACAGGCTGTAACGAATACGGAGAGTTCTGGTATTGCTGAATATCCCGGATGACTTCAGCCGTCTTCGCTCGTTTAGCGAAGTTGATCAGATTAGTCTTTTTGATAATCGAAGGAATACCGTCCTCAATAAAGGTGAGATCTGTGAGATATACACCTGCAGAGATCATTAATATCAACTGGGAGGAATAGGTTATGATGAACAGGAACATACCAAAGAAAGGAATACAGGGTGGGTTTGCGGCGTGTAAAGCCTCTCTGTATTCGCCAAAGTTCTTTGTGCTTGCCATGAGGCGCCGCATGGTCTCCAAAACGGTTTGGGTGCGAGCAGGGACTTGATCCCAAGTTCGTTTTAGACGCGCAATTGGAGCGGTGCCAAGGGCGGAGATGATTGATGTAAGCGTGGAGAAGTTATTGAGACTCCGGCATTTCTGGCCTCGTTAGTGATTGAAGGGTTACAATAAAAGATCAAATATGAACACTTACATCGGCGACTGAAACGAAATGCTTTATGACAATTACCCGCTTCTTCACATCCATCTGAGCGAGAATCATCTCGGCAACCCAGTTGGTCATCTGGTTGGAGTGGAGAATCAGTGCTTTCACGTTTGGCGCAGGTTCAGGTTCGTTCTCGGCAACCTTCTTCTGCCATGTCTTGTTGAGGCATTCCGTTGGCTTGATCTTGCCGTACAGCTTCGACTCAATAATAGTTAACTGACGGGCGAATTCCGTAACATCAATGTCAAGGAACTTCAGTTTCTTCATATTCTTTGGCATGATTGGTGGTGGAACGTTATTAGCGAATGTTTGAACCATACGCTTGGATGAGATTTCCTTGCCGCTGAGCCGTTGGTCTAAGACGGACATAAGACTATTGGCACCAGGAGTCTCTGTAGATTTGACCGTGTCCCTGGCGAATGCATAGATATCACGGATAAGCTGCCTAGTCTCGTCGCTGGACTCTTCCATCCAAAAGTTTTCAAACCAGGTTTTGAGGATATTCACCACGCGGAACCGAATAAGCTTCTGCTTTCGATCCCTCCACATCTCATACTCGGCGTTGGTCAGTCCTTCCGGTGGCTGAATATTGAAGCGCTTGACCAGCAGCTCGAACAGTTCGCGTGCCGTTGTGAAAGATCGGTATGTCAAAAGGAATGTTTGGTTGAAGTTGAAATCCGACTTGTCATGTCTTGTGAGTTGCTCAACCAATGCCAATAATGATCCGCCCTTCACCGATGGGTCGGTTCCCTTGAGATCCCAAGACAACTCATTTTCAAGGTCAAGACGCAAGAATGGAGGTGTCTCCTCGACTTGTTGGACGGCACCCTGGGTAGCAAGAGAGTTTTCTCCTAAAATTCTAGCAACCTTTGACAAGTTGCCGGCCTTCATGGGTATGGTTGTCGTCTCCCCATCATAGGAAAGGGAGCCCATGAGAGGAGGCCTAACGTCCAACATGTTACGAGATCCCTGGCGCGCATGTATCGTGTCATAGGCAGGCATAGTATCTCTTCTGGGCAGTTCTCTTGGTTGTCTGTCTTCTCTCATTCGGGCCTCATGCTGCTGTTGCATGTTGATCTGCACCTGTTCGGAGAGAAGTTGCAGAGAAAACCCGATGTGAGAGGAGTTTGTCTCCAAGGCCCTCGCGCATTGCCTGACGTATTCTAGCCTGCCTTCTAATGATTCCCCGCGGACCTCAGCCCATTCATCGCCCAGAGGGCCGGCAACGGCCTGGCATCCTAAAATAAGGTCGGATATGTTGTCGTAAAGACTTTGCTTGTTGGTGCTAAAGTCGGCAAGCTGAGGCGTCTGGAAAGTATCTCCCAACGATGACAAGTCAATGGACTCGATCATTGCTATCCATGGCTTGAACATCTCCAAAACTTTCCCACCAGCAATGCAGACGTTATTACCAATGAGCTCGTGTTTATACGGAGACACAATTTTATCAGATACTCCTAGATTCTTTTCCAGTTCTCTAATGCTGGAAACCAGCATCCTCTTATACTCATCGAGCCTTTCGAGAAGCTTGCCGTCGAGAACTGCGGTTGGCTCGGCATAGGACTCGTCGTCGTCCAAGAAATTTGACGTGATAGGGTCGCGAGGACCAAGCCCATTGTTTTGCCAGCTTCCACCAGTTGTACTGCCTATTACGAAGCCAGGGAACAGTCGTGGGATCTCCTCGCCCCTCTGTTGTCTCGCGACTTCGACAAAACTGAAAACGCCTCCGAGTACACCATCCGCCTCTTGCATGCACTTCTGGACAGACTCAGCATTTGGCCAATCAGCAGCGGCTATATGTGACGAAATGACGAGCTTGGAAAACTTGGACATCATATCTCGGAAATGAGGGTAGAGAGCCTTGTTCGTGGAAATTATGGAAGGCTGGCCAGAATGATTATCGGTTGTGCCGGAACCGGCTGCTAGGAGCAATCGCAGATGATCAGAGATATCTTCCGCGCGAGCGACATATTCCGACCGGTTGTTGCTCGTAATGGCGGCTCGGTAGCGATCGATAGCGCGCTTCATATTTGCCACGAGCAGGTTCCATGACAAGGGCTGGGTAGAACCATCGTCGAAAAAGGACGGGTGTATCGTGGCTGCTTGTGGTAAATTAAAACTAGCACCTGTAAAGGAGGTTGCTGACGCTAGTGTCGGTACTTGACCAGTTGCAGACATCGGAATATTAGTATTGATAAAAGTCTCGGCTCGTGATCGGGTTCCTTGCGAGAGGCCGTTGAAAGATTCCATGGATGGTGATGGAGAGACGCCAACACTGTCGGTGCCGTAGCCGCGGCGCCGCGAGGGCTATGCAACACTTGTGTAAGTAGACGACAGTTACGCGTATTTGTGGATGGTTGTACTCACCAATGAACCGAAGGAACTTTTCATGAGCAGTTCACCCTCGAGTTCCGAGGCTGACGTAGCTTCCGAGTCCTCGTCTTCATCTTGCATCAAGCCTCTTGCCATCATCTCCGGAGGCACCCTAGACTTCTCCGGCATATTTACGTTGATTCGGTCTGCAGGCCCATGTTCATTGAAGGAAGTCGGCGACTCGAGTGGAAGTTCCATGCTACTCTCACCTGTCATGGTGTTATAATAAAACAACCTGCCGTCAGGTGTGGCCTGGGGTATCCAGAAATCGGCGCCAGACTTCTGGGATGTCCTTGTGCCCTCGAGGGGCAGACCACTGATTTCATCTTGATCTGACTCATTCCCATCTTCGAATTCTTCCTCGTATACCACTTGATCCTCTAGCTCGTCGTCCCCATTGTCTCCGTCAACATTTTGCATCTGCTCTGGAATCTCTTCAGGGTTCGTGATGATCTGACAATAGTTACTTGGAAACCAGCCGCGGACCCCGTTGATGACACCGTCCCACCATCCGCTTTCCAGCTGAGTGATGACCTGAATGACATCGCCTTCGTGGAAGCTCAGACTCGTTCGATCATCAGCCTCATAGTCGTACAGTGCTCGTACGTACAGGGTGCCCGGGGGCGCGGTGCCTAGTATTCCGTTCATGGTGTACGTATAGGGGTTGTAATCACGGTCACCGCTGGAACGATCCAACGATGCCGGGTTCCTCAGGTCAATTGCAGAGTCGGGGTTCTTGTCGAGGGTGTTCGACCGGGACCTATTGCGCGAATTGTACGTGTTATCTCTTTGATTTGTTACTATTGCCGACACTGGAGACTGTGTCATGAGCATCGTGACGTCGGATGCGCCAAGCTGGATTATGAGAATTCGAAAGTACGGTATTAAGTCATGCCAAAGTCGACACGGTAAGGGGGGAAACGAAATAGAGGAACGAGAACAGGCCGTCCAACTCGCCCAGCTAGGCTATAATAGATGGCCTCACGACCGCGGTGAAGAGAAGGCGAGGGCACGAAGATAAGGGTGGATGGATTTTCCCGCCGCCGCCGCCGTCGTGTTCGAGGTCATTAAAAATAAAGAGAATCGCGTGGTCGGCACAGTAGATTCAGGAAGTTAAATCAGATGAATGAAGGGAAGGTATAATGTCTAGTTCAATGATAACTTTTCCCCTCCTTCTATCAACCAAAGCTGGCCTTCTCCTGTCGAATTTGCGTACAAGCGCCAAGGGCCTTGTTGCGGGCGTAGACTGAAGCAAGAAATAATATGAATGGTGGATGAGGGTACTCGATGGGCGGGTAAAGAAGTCGAGGTAAGGAGTTCAATTCGCTGACGAGACAGGCTAGTCGGTCTCCTGGTTATCTTCCCGGGGGTCAAGGGCTGAGGGCTGAAAGACGGAGCCAGACAGGCAGCGGCCGTAAGAAACGTCGAAGTTGGGTTACAGCCTATGGGATTTTGGAGCTGGCTTTTCTGAGGGAGGTGAAGTGTGGTTAATCGGCTGGAGGGGTGTGGTGTGTCTTTTTTTGGTCCAGCCAGCCGATAATCACAGCCCGCAGGTAAGGTAAGGTAGGTAGGGTAAGATGGCAGATGGTAAGGTATGTTGGTTGTAGTGTAGGTCGGATGTAGACTGGAGTGGCAGAGTGGCAGAGTGAGAGATCTGAGTCGGGGGTCGCTCGTTTTCCCACCGTATCAATTTTCTGATCGCCCATCTGATTGTAGCGGATTGGTACCCCGTACTTGGCTACTTTGGTAGCATCTGGCCGGTATTATGGTTTGGTACATGAGGTTAACCGTTGTGGTAGGCTGGCCGGAACCGTGCTAATACCCATTCGGTAGTAGTGGATGGCCTTAGTGCAGTACCCCTCTTTCTTACAATGACCCCTTTAAATTTTTCCGTCCCCCCTTGGAAACCCTGGGACCTTGGAAGGATGTTGTGCTCGTTATGCTTCGATATGCTAGATATCCTCGATCTGTCTTTCACTATGCTTTTCGACCCCAGAGCCGTCGGACGGGCTTCATTCGATGATTTCAAAGACCCGACTGAGTGGATAGGAGAATCTACAGGATGTGGCGATATGGAGGAAGCATGTGTGAAATACATGAGGTACCTAGATATACATACCACATATCACGTCCGGACTTGCAGATTAACAGATCGATTGCATGAGCTTGAATGAATGGCGTTTAGTTATTAACCTATACACTACATATGTAGGTGTTGATCAGGACACCCCGCCAGTGTGGTTTAGGTTGTGCCGCGAAATGAGATCAACTGGTACGTGTCGGGTTTCGACACCTTCTGGGAACAGAAGGAGCATGCGAACAAAGGGATTATCATGTATATGTATGTAGGTAGCTACCTAGGTATAGAAACTGTAGTTTTATCTAATCGATTCCCCTCAAGTCAAGTCAAGTCGAGTCAAGTCAAGACGAGTCCAGTCAGCTTTAGTCATATAAGTCATACGAACCTGGATGTCATCGCTTAGGCCGACTCGATGTATGCATGGCATTAGCTAACATAATACGGCTCATTCTTTTCTTGTGCGTTGCGACGCTGGCCGACCGCTCATTCGAAAAGCTGCCGACAGACTGGCCAGGCTGAACGGGGGAAGACTAACAAAAAGGCCAGAAGGATCTTTTGTGGGATGGCCGGATGACAGTTGAGTTTTCCTATCGGTACTGTCTATGCACTGTATCGTAACCTCCAATGACGTTCGTATAACCTTCAAAGACAAGACTATTGTCTTGGATAAGCTTACTCGGATACATGTAGCAACCTATGATTCTTTAGCTAAAGTGCTCGAGAGTCCCAGTCTAGATATTTTAACGTGAGTGTCGGGGAGAAGTGGCTAGTGTAGCGGTTTTATGAACCGGCAACTTGGACCGTATTAGAGGTCAATCGACTAGTAAGCGCAAGAGTGCGTATCTTATGACATAGACGCCTATATTGTAGGTAGCCTAAGCTGAATGTTACACATATTGATCATGTCGGCTACCTCGAGAAGATGCTAAAGGGATAGAAGCTCGATGCGCTCTTATAATAGGACCATGAAGGTGGGGTACATTTGTTATGTACAAATCTATGCATGCGAGCTGCAGAAACCTCGTGCTCGTGCCGCTTGGCGAACCCATGTGCAGTATTTGCGTTTCCATAAAGTTGGAGTATTAGAGGGCAGTATAGTATCTGATACCAGGACAAGTCTCCTTCTCCTTCTCGCGTGTCAAATACACGTGGGATCAATCTTTGCTTGCAACATGCATTCTAGCATCGAACCATCTTTGCGCACAAATCCAAGCGCCCATGTTTTTGAAGGGTCGAGCTCTCGGAACATTTCGAAGACGCATAGAAGTGTGATTAGAAACTCCCGCCCACAGACTTTACCCAATAAGAAATGGAGCCGTGATGCTCTACTGCAGGTCGGGGATGGGAAAGGTGCTGTTTTCATATTAGTGCTAGCAACCGTTGAACTTATCCCTGGCTTACAATGCCCTGTTATCGAGTACTAGGTTTGGAACAACAAAAGATCGTTCGATTAAACCTCGTCGTGGATTGCCCATCAAATTAGATGTGAGTAGGACCGGTGTCCGTCGCCAACCCGACCTTCTGGAAATAATTAATACCCCTGGATCCAAGAGAAGGGGCTCGTCCAACCGATTTGCATGGCCATGTAGAGATTCGCTTTTCAACCGATTGCCATAAAGTTCCTACCTAATGTACAAAAACCGCAATGCATCATCAGCAAATCCAGTGGCTTTGGGTTCTTTTTTTTTCTTCCCCTTGGGTTGGAATCGGCTCAGAGGAGGAATTAAATGTTAGATCGATGCCTCTTTACTAAATACTGTCTATGGGTATATATGAAAAAGATGAGAATATACACTAAGTAGTTAAATTGACGTTGGAAAAGTCTAGATAACACAGTAAACACCTACCGGTATATGGCTTTATAGCTACTCACCCCATCCGTTAATCCGTCTTTACATGGAGGAATGAATGGCTTGCAGAGGTCACCATGAGAGTTGCCAAGATCATTCCATCTTGTCAATTATGCCAGCAATCACTGGCCTATGCGTACTTGACCCGGCGACTCTCTCACTCCCATTGTCATGCAGCAGCATCCGTAGGAAGTGGAAGTCATGCAACTAGATGGGAATGCCAAAGAGGCAGAATTCAACATTCCCCTGAGCTCAGTGGAAAGGTCGTGGTAAGCATCAACGACCCCCCACGCTTGGCTTGGAGTGGTAGTAATCAACGTACCCCCAGAATCCTCCAAGTCTTCTTTCCACCTCGTTAACCAGATCAGTCATTGAATCAGCATCATCCGCCTGATCCTGCGGCCTTGGATGCACAAGATCGGAGACGGCGAACTTCGATGATTTTGGCTTTCCTGCCCCCAATTGGCTTCTCGCAGTACCACGTGGGATCATCTTTGCGATCCTACGAACCGTTGAGGGGGTCCGGCAGTCTATGCTGTTCAACCACACACTGCATCAGCTGTACTTGTACTTATCTGTATACCACCATTTCGCCTGTAATTCAAACAAGTGGTGTAACACGAAAGGGGTCGAGTCCATGGAACAGGAAGTTGCCAGACTATCATCTATCCTCCTAACGCACGTCATCATTGCGATGTAGATGCAGATAAACAAGTTGCAATTGAACACGAGGCAGCCACGTGCTTCGTCGTCTCGCCCGTTCAACAGCAGTCTTTCGAACACAGATATCAAACGAGCCCCATATGCTTTGCTGTGATCCAAGTAGTCCAAATATGATTGAGCTCATTTCTAGTTGCATCGTAGTCTCAATTAACATGAGGGTCGAGTCCGCCCGGTCCTCAGGCTAGTTATCGGTTGTTCGCCTACCTAGCTAAGGCATCTTAGACGGTCTGGGAATGGCAATCGTCCGAAGAGGGAAATTCAATCTCATGAGTCTATATTGTTAGCAGGCGACCTGCGGTGTAGACAGCTTCCCGCGGCTCGCGATATCTGGCAGCGGTTTCGCTTCGAAGGCGGGCCGTTCCCTGGTCGATACTTCGGTTGCGGAATGCCGAAAATAATAATGGAGCTATTCTCTTACTCAGCATAGGTGGGAAAAAAGTCTGATATTACTCGTTGCGTGGCATAAGGCAAGGTATAATAAGTATGGGACAAGCTGCAACCACTCACGTACAGAGCATGTTGAGAACGGTGATCTTCAGGGGATGGGATCCATGGACTCGGCGAAACAATGAACGGACGACCGCGGCTTTCTCGGTTTCCGCGCCAAAGATTGCCTGTCTATGTCAATGGATTTCCCAGATCATCGGGACGCCAATCATTTCTTCCCTGTTCGAGAGCATTGAAGTGAAATATGTAAATCGTTTCTGTCTCATACGTATTTACCAACGCGACATCTCTTGAATACGCTTGCCCCCTAGAATTAATATGATGAAATATGCAGCCCAGGAATCGGGTCAAGTGGATACTTGATGGAGCTGCTGTCACCTAGTGTGCTGTATTGACAATTATAGGCGGATATTACCTACACTAGACCTTCTTTAGCTCAACGATCTTGGTTAGCACAATTAGCCCACGTGGAGCTCATCCGGAAGGCTCCCCGGGACCTCGTCTTCCAGGTTTCAACCATCCCATTTCCTGCATCGTGAAGAGTGTCAGGATACAGAGTGGGCTAGGAGACCGGAGGGGTATGTATGAGCTCAGTTAGAATCCAGGCCAGGGCAATGGCTCTATGCATGTCATTAGAGTCTAAATTACTGTTTACGCCTCCCACTCCATCAGGTTAACAGATCTGGAAGTGAAGTGGTTACTGCAGGCGACGTCAGATACCTCAGAGCGGGAGCTAGCCAAAGAGTCAAACTGCGGAAGATCTTCTGTACTCCAGAGTCAAACGGAGAAGTGCTTACAGCAAGCGGGACAGCGGAGCGGATTAGACGGTCAGGACACCTCAAACTCCATTGATATTAGTGTTGTGGATATGTTCGATATCCACTCACGTTTCTAGTGTAGTGCCGTTGAACCTGTTACCAGTATCGTCTCCGTCACAACTTGACGATACTTGACAATCAATAAAGCGTGATACCAACCCATAACGACTTGTCATTAATTAGGTAGATGGCAAAGACTTTCCTCTTATATGTCCGAAACGATATCACCATCTGTTTCCAGGAGGTAGGCGAGTCGAACGCAGTGTCAAAACCCGTGTCGGTGTGTTTTGTACGATCATGAATAGCGAGCTGAACAGACTATACGGGAGCACGTATGGGTCTGTTAAGAGATGAAGTGTTTCTATATACATTAGTCAAAATGGGAAGCGTTTAATAAACCTCTCACGATCTGCCACGCGGTCGAGTACGGGGCAAAGTGAATGGATTCCCGTCCAAAACATTGAGAGCGATGAGAGCCCGAAGCCTCCTCCACCTCGGCAGGATCTAAGGAACCTGGACGTCTCGTCCCGTGATCTTGAGGGCATCCAATATCGGGGAACCTGCCAGCGCCGTGGGGCTGTGGGACGGACATCCGACCTACGGGGGCCCTTTCGCAAGAGGTTAAGTGTCCGGTCAGGTTATTTACGAGGAGCACTCTTAAGTTATCATCAGGCAATGATGCATTACATGGTGCAAGTTAGAGCGAAGATCTTCGACTATACGTGTAATAAGGTGCTAAAAATATATTGAATGGCATGCTGATTACCGCAAATTTGGACTCCGAAGATGATGTACATTTCACCGTGTTTAATTCCTTGCGTACCCAAAGTGAGCCCCGAGAGATACCCAGAGCTAAGATCCATTGCTGCCATACGATGCGGTGTTGAAATCTCCCATCTGGACTACACACATCCATGATAGTACTAGGTAGCAAACGATCGCCATTCCGGACAAGCTCCTTCATTCTCTGCCCCGCTTTCAATTGTCAACCCCTCACCATTCAACAAGACGGTGAGGTAACATCATGCAATCGGCAAACCACATTGGAGGAAAGCCGGTACTTTGCTCGTACATAGCCATATAGCTGATAGTAGAGCTTTTAGAAAGGCTTCAATCGGGGAGAGCCTTGGTCAATACGGTCATGATGATCAGAAGCATGATAAATTCATCGAGATCATATTCTTGGAAGCAACCAGCAGCTCCCATCCACGTTTCACCCTTCTTACGATACCTATGGTATGCATGCCGTTATCTATAGCATCTCAAGCTAAAAAGTTGGGGTTGGACATGTCCCTTTTCCGGCAGCACTAGCCTCATTTCTCCAGTTGCTTGCATGATGCAAGCGAGGCGGATGGTCAGCTTGCAGATGGTTCATCCAGTCATTTTATCTTCCCTGACACTATTTTCGGATGGGGTTCGCGACTCCGCAGCCACCACCTGCCACTGTTAGATTGCTCTCGACTATTTTCATCTTTGTGGACTACCAAGTCCATACGTAAGTAACTACATGTCCTCTCATCGCATCCGAACTGGATCTTAGCTGAGATGGCAAACCGTCAGCATACAGAGGCTGTCAGAACGATGTGGCATCGCGAGACAACATTAGAAGTTTCAACCAGAATGAAAATATTCGAAAAGGACACATTACAACAGCGTCGACCTATCAAATTGGATCAAGCAGTGTCCATACACTACAGCTGAAGGCGATGGCGAAACCACGGAAGCCAATGACGATGGAGGGGAAACCTACCAAGCTACAGCGCTTCTTTGGACGAAGATAGGTCGATGTAGATCCTCGAGCAAATGGGAATCACGAGCCAGCCCTAACCCTATGACATCCACGGGAGATATGCGAAATGCAAGTGTTCCGGTAATAAAAGGTCTCTGCTGGAAACATCCAATCTAATAACCTGGGTAGGGGAAATGAAGTGGTCAGATGTATAAGATTAGGAATTCATCAGCTATGATCCGTGACATCCAGGGCCCGTACCGATTTAGTGCGCGAGACTAGTAACTCGTGATAGGCGGATGAAAGCAAAACAGTCTCCCAATGTCTCGTCCTTCCATGTTGCCAATAGATGATAAGTGCATACTATGGTACATAATGTAGCGGAAGACGCACTGGCATCCTGCGACACCTCGCTAAGCTGGAATAGGGATGCCCATGTTGCTGCTTTTTGGCCCAAGATGGACCCAGGAGTTTTTGATTATTCCAAGGTACATGTACACGTATATTTCAAGGTACGGAGGATGGTGTAGCTCGCTTTCTTTCTTAACACGACACGGACGGGTCACGGGTCACAGAAATCTGAACGTGGCACGCCAAGACGAAAGTGGAAATGTGGATGGAGACGTGTTCGGCTTCCCTGCTACGGACCCCTCGGCCTCGCATGGTTCCATTGCTGTTCTTTCATTCTTCCATGTCCCATGTCCCTGCCCCCCTTTCATTCCCCGCCGCGACCCCCCTTCGAAAACCCCCCTTTTGTGGCTGGAGGATTGACATGAATTGAATTTGGAGCTGCCCTCCCCCCGCCAACATCCCACTGTTATTAGAACAAAAAGGCCTTTGAGCTCTACCTAAACTACCCCTCTCCTTGTCCGTCCACGGGCATCTTTTGTACAGAAGCAACAACTTAAAGCTCGGCAGCTACCAAGCTACCTAGTTCACTGCATACCTATACAACCTGCCATAGATCCATCTGAACACGTATGATAATTCAGTCTATGCAGAACTAATTGTGCGTATTAGCGGTGTGAATAATCTGGGTTGCACACCGCATCGATTATATCGAAAGCGCTATTCCTGAATGCATGGGCAGCGAGGATATCCTGAAAGCTACACTGCACTAGGTACCTAGAAGCTCTAAATCTCCACTAAAAGTCACATCCCCGGGAGGCCCTGGTTGCCCTGTCAGGCCTTGTCCATAAAGCTCTTTGCAGCCCACCGCCAAGGTACCTAGCAGCCCTGCATAACACCGCCTGTAATTACAGCAACAGAGCACCCACCTCCTACTGCTCCTAGCAACCCGTGCAGCCGGCCCGCGTCCACTTTGCTTGACTCGATCGGGCCACATCGGCCACATCTATTCCCACTTTACCTGCGGCGCAATTCGTAAATTTACCACTTCACCTACCTCAACCTTACTACTTTCATCCAGAAAAAGCCACATCCGCCTCACCTACTCTAGTGTACTGCGTAAGGTACCTGACCTCCCACTCAAACCGACATACCCACATTGTTTTGGCCATTCCGACTGGTCCTTTAACTTGAATTGTCGGCGCTCGTGCTAGGCCCCGCTCCTTAGCATTGAGAGCTATCTCATCGTACCCAGCCGCCTAATTTCTAGCGTGTCAGTACGCGGTAGGAGGTACGTACTGTTTGTTTCGTTCAATCAGCACCTGGCCTCTGGTCCCAGATGCCCATAATGTTCTAACCAACTGTTGCCCCCCCATCTCCCCCCTCCCTGCACTAGCCACTTCTGCATAGCATAGCACAACGCAACTGCAGCACAGCACATTTGATTTTCCCTCCCTCATTTTTGACCCGGCCGTTGTCCCTCCTTCCACTCCTCATCCCTTCCCCCCCCTCCTTTTCTTAAAATTCCCAACTTCATATTTTCCTTCTCTTATCCAACATCCATCACCCCTCGCACCCCTCATTCAACTTTTTAACGGTCGCATCTCGCGCATCGCCTAATTCTTATCCGCGTCGTCGATTTCAAGACGACTGCATCATCTCGAACACCTCCGTGCTTCGAGATCATTTTCCCGGCTTCGGCCGCATCCCTTCAGAACACAGTCCATTCCATGATCCCTATATCGATACAAATGACCAACTATCAACAGTCCAGTCAAGAAGACACACTTTGAATCCCACGGGAGCGCGCGTGCGAGCGAGGAGCCAGGCGATCTCAACTATCGGCCTGCGAAGGGTTAAGAACAGCACAGTGTTCGGAGTGTCGACCGCAGTCGTCGTCAAAAGCGAGAAGCTCAATCAATTGGATTCATTTCCCCCTTACCATCGCCGACCAGCAACGCGACAACCGTGATTCAAGATGCCTGGCGCGAGCGTGGCCGTCCTTCCCACCTCCGCTTCGTCGACTCCGGTCCCCCGAAAGACCTCACTCGCGCAACCAGAACGGAAGTACAAGTGCCAGTTCTGCAACAGGGCTTTTAGCAGAAGTGAACACCGTAGCAGACATGAACGATCGCGTATGTGGCGCGAATTCCTCTTTCCTCCAAATCTCTTTGAGCTTCCCCTCCGAACCCCTCCTCTGTGTACCATTCCTCGTCCCCCGTCGCAAATCACTACCCCTCAACCCCTTGAATCAATATGATTCGACGCGATGTATTCCATTCTATCTAGAGTGTCCCAAGGCTAATTTCTAATTAACAGATACAAAGGAGCGGCCGTTCAAGTGCATGAAGTGTAGGAGTACTTTCGTGCGACGCGACCTTCTTCTCCGACATGATCGAACCGTTCACGCCAAGGACGGAGGAGTCCCTCTGCACAGCGATGGGAAACGTCGTGCCGGTGCTAATGGTGTCTCCAAGGCTCGAGCTGTCGCTGGGCCGTCCAAGTCCTCCATTGCCATCGATACCTCGACCCTTAGTGAGCAGATTGAGGCCAGTAGTGAAGGAGCTTTCGATGTTGAACATGCTGCTATGTTGGTCGCCGACCTCCACCACAAAGCCATGATGCGCGACAATGCAAGCCCCTATGAGCCTGGCCCTTCGATGCCGTACCCTCCGAATGGCCCTTCCATGATGGATCCCGCAGTCAACTATCCTCCTAGCGCTGCGCCTCTGCCTCAGAGCGTACCGTGGGATTCATTCGTTTCGCAGACGATGGATACCAAGGTACATCCTGCCGCATCAAATGCATCGGGTTCATACGACTCGCAGCAGTCCCTTGCCAATGTGAGTGCCATTCAGGCTCAACCCAGCTTTCCGCCCTCATCCGCCGGTGCCAACCACAACGGTTTTATAACTGCATCACAACCCATGGCGACCTCGCTCCCCCCTTCCGACAACGGCCCAGCGGCCTTGAACGTACCACACGCAACCAACTCTAGAGAGACGTACACTAACCCGCCTCAGGCCTCGGCGGGCTTCAATGTTCCTCGTGTTCACAATGATGAAGAGCGAAACATGATACTAGACAACATTCGAGCACACGATAGCGAACGCTCAATTCCGGAAAGTTTCCGCTTTCCTAATCTGCCGTCGTTGAATCGCTATCTCTCGACGTATTTCACGCTCTTCCATCATCACCTGCCGTTCTTACACCCAGCATCGTTCAATGTCACGCAGGTGTCTCCAGCTTTGTTGCTTGCAGTGCTCTCCATCGGCTCGCTCTATGCATTTGATCAGGACCAGGCGTATCTGCTCCACATTGGATCCAAGTGTCTGGTCAACCAGTTCTTGCAGAACAAGGAGGAGTTCAGCTCTCGTAAATGTCCCCTGTGGACTATGCAAAGCTCTCTCCTCAACATGATCTTTGCTAGCTGGAGTGGAGACCCGAAGGGACTAGAATGGGCTTGTTCGATCAAGAGTCTACTCGCCAACATGGTCGCTGGTAATCGCTATGAGCTGAAACTTCGACAAGATGGTCGCGAGAGCGCGCAACCCAGGCGCGACGAATGGATCGAGGACGAGGGCTGTCGCCGCACGTACTATGCCGTGTACATCTTCTTCGGTTTACTTACGATGACCTACAATCATACTCCTGCCATCAGTTTCAACGAATTCGAGGATCTCCAGCTTCCATCTTCAGAAGCCCTTTGGAACTCAAAGGTCACGGATGAAGCTGCATGGCAAGAGCAGTTGAAGGCCTCTCCCGCGATCACATTCATGAATGCTCACGAACTTCTTTTCCAGGGTGAGACACTGAAGTACAGTGCCTTTGCGACGCGTGTTATGATCAACGCGTTGTTCCTGGAAGTGTGGTATCACAAGCGTAGCCCCGAGGCTCTGCAGGATGTGGTGACAGAATACAAGCTTCGACTTGCCCTGGAGACATGGGAGAAATCTCTGGATCTCTGTGAGCCCGAAGCTGAAACAGTCCCTCTCAGCGCGCCTCATAAGGGCCACCCTCTGATCTTCAATGCCAAGGCAATGTTCCGCAATGCACGTGCTCGCTTGGAGGTCGACCTTAAGACGGTTCAAGAGGCGCTCCGTTACCACGATTCTTACGAAGTCGCTGCTGCGATGTCGAATGCGCGTGACAGAGTTAAGCGCTCTAGCGAGATGATCAAGGTAATCGAGGAATGCTACAACTGCATCGAAACTGCTGTCCGCCAAGGCGTACGCTGGGTTGCTCGAACCTCTCCGACCAACTGGAGCATCGAGCACCCACTGTGCGGTATGGACCTCATGATCATCCTGACTCTTTGGCTATATCGTCTGGAACATGACGAAGAAGCTGCCTCGGAAGAGGAGATGGCCATGTATCTCAAGGTTCGGATGCTTTTCGAGAAGGATGCCGAGGGCGCCATGAACTCGCAGCAGTTAAGTTCGACTGTGGCTCACCTCTGGGGTTCTATGCTCGACGAAGTAGTCGTTTGGGGGTAAGTCGCTAGCCTTGTGCTTGTTACTGGATATGTGACTAACGTTCTCTATAGTATCACCAGACTCATGGGTGAAGCCTTCCGACTCCACTCTCAAGCCCTCAATGGCTACGTTGACGATGTTGAAGCGTCTTCTAACGTCTCAACCCCTTCTATGATCTCGCAGGGGGGTGATGAGGAGAGTGTGTACTAGATAATTTCACGACGCTTACGATTTTATTTGTTGTCCCTCTAGTAATGGGGGCGGGGGCAGGAGAACCTTCGCGGCATACGCCCACTACATCCGCCCTTTTTCTTCGCGTTTCGGTGTGACAGGCGCGGGGGGGTTCTGATTTGGGAATTTGATCCTTTTCATAGTGTTTGCATCCGACATCTGCATCTGACGTTACTGGTCAACAGGGGCCTGGAATTGGGCGGCTCTCTCGGTGACGTATGGAAAGGGGAAACTTGCGCGACTCGCGCAACATAATGTGTGATGCAGTTGGCTGGCTGGTCCATTAGTGAATCTTCGTTTCCCCTCTGTCCTATTAGCTACGGCACTATTACTTTGCTTTTAATTCTACTGCTGTTGCGTTTTCAACCTTTTTTTTTCTTTTCCTTTTCTTTCACTTTCAGTCGTCGCAGATACCTTTGTTCAACATATCGAGCACAGTTTTCTTCGTTGCTTTCCTTGACTCCGTTGCGTCTGGTTTATTCCTCGTTTCTTAGCCGCCTTCCCTTTTACCTCGTGTTTTTTCCTTACCTCTCTACTTACTGTCATGTTAATAGAAGCTGGCAAACCGAGTAATCTCAGGATGGAAACTTGAGCCTGGCAAATGAAAGCATGACGCGCAACAGATTGATTGATCTCTTCGGGTTGATTGGAAGTGGTTCTTTTCGAATTATAGATACTATAAAAACACGCGTCAGAATTCGTCAATAAATCACTTCTCTCCGCTATCAAGCCTCGCAGTGTCTATATGTATGTATGCAGATGTCAAACGATTCTATACATTAGGTACCCTCTACATCTTAAAACAGGCCGCCATTCGAGTACATCCAAGTCTGAGGGACATTGATCATGTCATGGCGCCCCTCCCTAATCTGCGTGATGCAGGCACCCGAAGCTCCGTCGGTGGCCCTTTCTCTACATCTCTATTCCTCCCTATCAGCTAACGTCTCAGCCCTTGCTTTAAAGTATGTGCTAATATAGTTCTCTCCGGTTCAGACGTTCCTACCCGCGTGCTTCGGGGGCTGCGATTTCTAACCATGGCTCATGTTCTTATCAAGGTGCTTTCCATCCTTAACGATGACACGCCCTCGCTGCCTTAGAAACTGTCTTCCTTTCTCCTCCGCCGATAATGTTTACACTCGGTTGTTTCCTTGGTGTATTGTCTCATATGAAGTTAAACTGCTTCATCTCACTGCATCCGTCCGCTTTGACTTTTCATTTCGCTCTGTCAAGACCGCTCCCTTGCTTCAGCCTCCAATGCAATAACGTTCGCTCTGCTGTATCGCCTCAATACGTTATTTAGCCCATAGCTTTACGAGATTCGCTCTAAGATGCAGCAACGAATGCTCTGCGCCACGATGGCTTCTCTCCACGTCTTGGCGTCTCTGTTTGCCTTGCCAGATCTCGTAAGAGCAGACTGCGAGTGCGGATATTCAATAGTAACAAGTTCGGATAACAAGCGATATCTCTTCACCGACCTTTTGGAGAGTGACTTCATCCACTTGGATATCACGGACGATGTTCAGAGCTACGGAGAGTATGGGTGGGCGCCGCAGGAGTTCAACATGTCGAGCGAGGTTGCGCGAGGTCCTTACGGCGAATCATATACCCCACAGAATGTGATATCAAACAACATTGCCGATCCTCAAGTGTTTGCGGGTCCTGGGAGCAAGGGCGGCGACGCCGGTCTGAACCTCGTCGTCAAGAGCGAGATCCGGGAAGGCATGGTCACCTCCGCTGATGTCTCGACAACGAACTCGAATTACTACCACGGGACCTTCAGGGCAGGCATCAAGGTCACTGACATTCCGGGAACATGTGCTGCTTTCTTCTGGGTGAGCAACGGCCCCGGCGCAGAACCTTGTACAGAGTTACTTGGCAAGTATGAGATGCGGAACACTTGCTAACCCATGGCAATCAGTACATGAACGACACTCAAGAGATTGATATAGAGTTCTTGTCATCGGAGTTCGACAAAAGCAATAATACTTTTCCGGTCAATCTCGTCCTGCAAACTCAAGAGTCAAAAGCCAATGGGTTCGATGCATCGAAGACTGGTGACTTCAGGAAAATCAACTTGCCGTTCGATCCTACAGCAGAATTCCACGAGTACCGAATCGATTTCCTACCGGATAGAGTACTGTTTTATGCCGACGACGAACTTCTCACAGAGATGAACGGGACCGGAGTGCCATCTACCGCTGGAAATTTGCAAGTGTCGCACTGGAGCAATGGCAACACGGGTTGGTCGCAAGGTCCACCCAAGACAGACGCCATAACCACCATTAGTTACGTGAAAGCGTATTTCAACTCGTCATTGGAATCGAGGCTGGATGATTATAAGACGCGATGCAAAGACCCGTCGGCCCCGCTGGCTGTCTGCGCTATCCCCGACAACAATGCCACGTTTTTCTTCAGCGACATCGACAACATGACACCTAACCAGACCACGTATCATGAGAATGGCGGCAGGCGAAGGACTGCGTGGTGGCCTTCCCTCTTCGCCGCGGCCTTTGCAGCGAGTACGTCGATGGTTGGATTATAAAAGGCGTCATGCTGGGGCCGGCGTTGTGGTGCAGAACAGAGTGTGATGATGATTCGGACAAAGCCTGCTTTAGCATCCTGTACATGATAGTTGATGTTGCCAATTATCTCTAGTTCCATGATGTCCGAAAGTCGGGTGAGAATATTACAAATTGATAAGTTACCTGTCACTACAGCTCATGCTCGCTTATATGTATTGGCTCCCCTGTCTTCAGCCTTGAGGGAACAGGCGAGACATTGGGGACCTTCATGGAGATCCGAATGCGGTCTATACTATATCTTCAACTTGTCCAAGCCCATTACCTCTAGGATACGAAACAGCATGGAAGACTTTGGACACCGAACAATTAACCCATTTCTAGTTTCACTGCTCTTTAGCTCCTATACGTACCTACGAGGTAGATTAATCAAGAAAATACCGTAGGTAGCATGAGACAGGAAATATCGGCGCAAATTCGACGTCATCGCAACAAGCAAGGACACAATCATGCGACGCGCGAAAGTGCAACGTTGCTAAATAAGCCAGTAGTAATCCGCAACAGCCCGTTCATAACCAAATAGTAAGTTAAAGATAAAATCAGAAATTACGAAAGTGTGTGTGTCTCACGCTCTCGCCCTTCGAGAAGACCGTCTCGTGATGTTACGCGAATGTGTGCAATTAGAAACGGGTCGATCTTAGATGGCAACCTAGGGTATCCCGATGACACAGCCAAAACTCAAATCGAGCCGACCTCGCCGGCAAGCCAGGTTACGTTATATGGCTCCCCCTCGGCCGAGCCAGTAGGGCTGGTGCGTCGTGACACATGGACTTTGTTATTTCTTGGAGGACGTCCAAGGGCGGTAGCTCGCACACCACTTCGGCCGGCGGCGGACTGGCAGGTCATGTAAGTGATACCTAGGTAGGTACCCAGTGTAAGTCAGCCGGTGCTGGGGCGGACGCGGAGAAGGCGTGCGTGCGGGTCTTCCCTGGGGAATTCTAAGTTTTAAGTTTATTAGGTTCGACGCTGCCCAGTCAGATTGCGCGGCGGTGCTCTCCACCTGCCCTTTTCGGGCCCTCCCTTCCCACACTCTAGTGTATTTGTGCGCGTGGTCTCCAAGCTCAGAAGTTACTATGTACGTACCTAGGAGGTATGTATGTGGAAGAGGACGTCACTGGGGAAGGAGGGGGGCGCCTTCCAATAGGCAGTTCGCAGGTTTGGAGGACTAAGTTTGGAGATCAGATGCGATCGTGGAGAAGCAAGGAAGCAAGAGCTAAGGGCGCCACGGCTTTGCTATTTCTCGGCTGTTTCTGAATTGAGCCGATCCATGCATCTCGAACACCAGCTGAATTCTCTTTCTTCTACGTACCTTTCAAGTGCCGGAGAATAGAAAACTGATAAACGGTTTCCCCGTTTGTTTGCTGTTCATCGGTTCTCAATTGAGCAGGTAACAATCCCATCCTAGTTACCTGCCTTGGAGATCCTTAGAGGCCATGGGCTTGATGACAACCCACAATATATACTCGTGGTATAATGCGTCTCACAGAGGCGTTGAGGATCCTGTGTATAGACGCAGCCTTATACGTTCGTACGACACCAATAATACAGCTGTCTCGCTATATCTCCTCATTTCTATTACGTATTAAGCTTAACATAACTAACGCCGCCGGGCGCGGCCCGACAACCTTCAGCCAACGGAACCTGTCGCCTGCCGTCTACCATCGCCGGGGATTTCTTCTTTAGCTATAATCTCCGAGACACGAACGCACGTGTCCGTCCCAGCTCCCTATTATAAACACAGTAATTGGCTCCTAAGGATGAAACAGCTCTCCAAACTCCGCTGGTACGCGGTCACCCATCTATACCGCTGGTTAGGATCGATAACCACCGAATCGCCGGAGATGCCCATGGCTGAGACGTCATACCTCATGTTCCGCATTTTCTTCGTCTATGTAAAATACTACAGGTTTCTTTCTGCCTCTCAATCGTGTAAGAGACACCGCTACGCCTTTGCCTCGTCAGCTAGTCATCAGCTGAGAACGCAACCAGCTACTACGGATACTCGGCGTAGCGCCATGGAAGCAGTATCGATCTCCACCAGCCTTGCATTCGGATAAATTCCTTGATTCCGCATGCTACATCATACTATATCTAGATTCGGCGGTTGGGTGGCTCAAAGAGGCTGTGTTACGTATGTAGGGGATCGCCCTCTGGTTCGAACCGGTTATCACATGAAATACATCACATCGTCGACACATGATGTTTCTCCACCTTAAAGCCTGGTTGGAGGTGCGCAGACTATCCAAGCAAAAAGCATTGTTCATCCCATCGGCGAATCCACCGATCATGAAGCTGCTCCAGGTACCCGCCGCCCCTGGCTAGGGCATCTCGCTAAATATCAAATGATCTCAAGTTTAGTTCACAAGCCAGGTCTAAGGGAGTATTTCCTGGACTGTCAGTTTTCAACTTACGTATGCAGTAAAAGGCTATCGTAAAGTCGGTTGGTTTCTTTTCCTCCTCATTGTTCTACAGCTCTGCTTCTCCAAGGTCACGAGCTGTGTTCTGCAACAAGGTAGTTCGAGCACATGCTCGCAAGTTGCTGCTGAGGAGTTGGAACTTTTACATCCCAAGGCGTCTATTTGAAGGGACTCATTCGCTTTAAAATCCCGGCCGTTTACATGTTTCCAGGCACTTGAATATTTCCCCAAGTGCCCATCGGCCAAATAGTAGCCATAGCCCAACCAGAGTTTCGTGGTAGTTATACGGGGTAAAGCCAGGACTCCAGCCAAAATGACGAACCCTACGACCGCCATAGCCGTCAAGAACAACACGGCGTCGTCCCAGGCATACGCGTACATTACGGGTCTCGACCTCAACAACAATAATGCACCGTTATTCATCCAGTCCGACGGGAAGACCGTCTACCGTCCAGCTTCGCCCTCACAGTCTCAGACGGCCTTAGCAGTCGATGTCGCTATCCCCCTCGGCGCCCCGGGAACGACGACCTCGATCACGATCCCGCAGATTGCCGGTGGTCGCATCTGGTTCAGCACCGGCAGCAAGCTTACCTTCTTACTGAACCCAGGCCCAGCCATCGTCGAGCCAAGTGTTACCAACACTGCTGACCCCAACTACAACATCAACTGGGGCTTCTGCGAGTTCACTTACAACCAGCAGCAGCTCTTTGTCAATATTAGCTACGTCGATTTCGTCTCGCCCTTGCCCATCGCCCTCCAGCTCACGAATACGTCCGGCAATACACAGACGGTTCAGGGCATGCCTGCGAATGGGCTAGATACCGTGGTCGACCAACTTACTCAGCAGAACGCCTCAGACGGCGCTGGTTGGGATAAGTTGATTATTAAAGGACCGGATGGCAGCAATTTGCGTGCCCTGAGCCCGAACAGTGGCCGCGTCGCCGACAGCAGCTTGTTCCAAAACTATTACTCGTCATACGTGGACTCAGTATGGAGCAAGTACACCTCCACCGACCTAACGATCGATACGCAAGCCTCTTGGGGTACTGTCACGGGGCGCGTGCAGGGCGACCTCCTAACGTTCGCTAACGTGGGCACGTTTGCGAAGCCCAGCGCGGGCGATATCTTCAGCTGCTCAACGGGCCCCTTCGCGAACTACCCGGCCGCGACGGCCGACGAGATGGGGGCTCTTGGAGCACGTATCGCGGCGGCCCTGAACAGGTCCACGCTACTGGATAATCCGCAGCAGCCGGACGGCGAAAAGGTCGCGAACTACTACACGACGAGCCCGACGAACCACTACGCGAGGATCGTGCACGCGACGAACCTCGACGGCCGCGGCTACGCGTTCCCCTACGATGACGTGGTGCCCTCCGGATCCACGGAGCCGGACCAGGCCGGCACCGTGTTCGATGCTAATCCCCAGCTGCTGACCGTGACGCTGGGTGGGCCGACTTCGAATGGACCTGCCACCGGAGGCGGGTCTAAGAAGGAGAAGCAGCCTGAGACTGGAAATGATGGAAGTGGAAGTGGAAAGGGAGGGGACAAGACCAAGACGCCGACGAAGAGCAGCGGTGGCTTCTTGGCTACGTTGAAGAGCTGGCTGAGCGCGCTGAAGAAGGTGTTGCATCTTAAGTGAGAATATGCAGCGCCGTGCCTGCCATATCCCGCATTGGCCCGTGTTTGATTCTCCGACGTTCGTTGATATCTATCTCTTGGGAGTTCCTTTTTGCTGTCCCCCGGCGTTGGGGGCTTCTGCATGGTATTCGGTGTCTAGGATCGGTCGTTTTACTACTTCTGAGTCCCCTGCTTCCGTTCTTTTCTCGTGAGGATTCTCTTCTTGTCCTTTCTCTCCAGGTAAATTGCTGGTATTGTCTACGCGGATCTCCGAGGTTGCATTACATACATACCTAGGTACCCACGGTATACACGCACGTACATACCTAAGGGCACCTAGGTTTCCATGTACTTTCCAATATCTCTCATTCTCACCTTTTTTTTGCATCAGTTGGTTGGATTCCCTGTTCCAGGCAGGGCAGGCTGGAACGTTTGGATATCTGCAGGATATTGCTTGGTTGGCATTTTGTCTTTCGGTTTTCTTTCTTCGCGAAGGGTCTAGTGAGAGTGGCCTAGTGATCATTCTTCATTGTCGTCACAAATGTATATATTCCCCCCATTCGACGATATACGTCGTGTATATAGTCTAGGTAGATATTCAATATTGGCTCGAATCATCTTGACTCCTTCCCCAGGGATTCTTACCATGTGGCACTTATCAACTTGCTATGTGTGATTCACACCGATGATCAGATTCTATATATATTATTTTTGAAGGCTGAGAAACAGCTTCATTGGTAAACCTGGACAGATCAATGTTGACTATATGTAAGCTCGAGTCACACACTTCTCACCCTCTCGCGCTATCTCTCTCCTTCTGCTCCCTACACCACTTCTCCACGAACTCCTCCATATCTACATGAACCCGCAACCCCTTCTCGCAAAGGGTATTGTAAACCGATTTGAGCTCCGAAGAGTCCATGTCCCTGACGAGCGTGGCGAACGCCTCCATGAACACCTCCTTCGACCAGGGACAGCGCTGGATGGCGCGGTAGAAGACGCCTTTCGCCTTCGCCCTGAGCTCCTTTCTGCCGTGGCAGAACCGGATATACGAAATCCACAGATCCGGGTGGTTCTTGCAGGCTTCGCTCTCGAGGGCGTGCTCGAACGCGGCTCGGGTGGAATGGATGTTGCCGGTGCGGGACTCGTAGCGTATGGCGAAGGCGCGGCTGCTGACGCAGTCGTGTGGTTCGATAAGGACGGCTTGGTCGAGGATTGAGCGCACCCTGTCGTCGATGCTGAGACGCGCTTCCCTCCATGCGAAAAGAGCGAGGAAAATAGTGTTCTGCGGAAAGAAGTTGATGTACTTTGTAAGTTGCTCGCGCAGGAATTTGGCTCTAAAGGGCCTAGGTGGATACGTGTTAGCTCGTATTTGATGTTTACCTACCTGCCTAATGTTGGGATACGGATTACTTACCCTTGCCTAGCATGATAGTAAAGCAAGCGAGCAGCAGACTGGAGTAATTGCTCATGGGCTGAAGCATTCCCGAGACCACGGGAGACTAGCTCGTCTGAACAGGCCGAGACGCTAGCAATTGCAGACCATACGTCTCCTTGGTTCTTTCCAGATGGCTCCTTATTACTCTGTCCTGTTAAATACTCAAGTAAGAGTAGACCTTCGGCGTAGATGACGGCACTTCTGACATCTCCTGACGATAGTAGATAATCTCGGTTTGACGAGAGGAATTGTCTCGCCTTTAGTATTTGGGCTGGAGAAGCAGATGAGCTTTCTAGGATTGACATAGAAGTATCATCTGGCAAGGCACATAGTTGGAGAGTAGCTTTGGTTAGGCTGCAGTCCTCGATCTCCATCCACGCCGCAGCGATGCCTAAAGAAATCCTGTCGCGTGTTGAAATTGTCGTCAAGCCCGCCGCTGCCGCTAGTGTATTGCGGGCGACCTCCTTGTTTCCCTTTCCCCACTCGAGTATAGCGTAGCCTCGGTATAGAATGATGTTTGTTGGATCTTGTTTTAGCAGCGCCTTTGCGGTTTTCTTCTCGTTTCCAGGTTCGTTGACTGACTCAAAAGCGAGGTAGTATGGAGCTAGCTCGCGCGCCCCAAATGTACGAGCGAGCTGCTTCAAAGTGGTCAAAATCCATTGGTATTGATCAGCGGGAACGTCGTCTCGAATTTTCTTCGTGCTCTTGAACCAATTAGGCGAATTAAATAGTACCTCTGGGGTGGCATTCATTCGCGGATATTCGTGTGACAATTCTGGCGGTTGAATATTCTGCTCCTCAGGGTCTGTGAGCGAACTTGGTGGAGCTTCTGCGGCGAGAACTTTGGTTGGACTGCGAACCAGGAAATCGTCCTGGAGCATATCCTGAATGATATTTCTAGAATAGAGGGCCGGCGGCAATTGACAAAATATCAAGAACGCATCCAGCAATAGACTCTGGACAGTGGGAATAACTTCTCCCGGAAGATACAAGAGTATATCTTGAATATCCGCAAACATGACCACCCGGAACGGGTCATCCTCTGCTCCATCGTCCATAGTCCGAGCGGGATTAGTGGCAGCTTGAGCCTTTTGTTGCTCGACAATGGACCAAGCCTTATATCCGTCTCGAGTATTCGGAAACACTGTTTTATCGGTGCCTTTAGGGTCGGGAGGCTCCAATGTTCCATCGCTCTGTTCGAAGGCTGCCCACCCCTGAGCCGACTCCTCTCCTAGCCGGGGTACCTCACTTTCCCAGAAATCCTGAAAACTGGATGGTACCTTGGCCTCCGGCTGCCCCGTTAGGGTCCGAGGGCGTGCGAATGTCAATTCCAGTGTAGCTTGCCATGCTGCTGTAGCAAGTTCTCTGTAACCAGAGTCTGCGATGAAACGTGTAAGCCTCAGAAACACATATATAATCTGTTCGAATATTTCAAGGTAATCCTGAGGAGACGCTTTTGTTGATGCCTCTGATTCTAACAGTCGCAGTCGCTCGATATAATGTTGCTTGGCTTTCTCGTATTGAAAATTCGATAGCCTCGTCTGCTGGAAATTCGTGTACTCTTTCCAAAGCTCAAAACTTGTCCCATGACTTTCAAGGGCTTCTTCCCATTTCTTCGAAAGGGTCTTGGCATCCCATATTTTTGAGCCTTCTCGCATGATTCTTAATTGCAGTCTCTTCCGCTGCAAATCGGTAGTTGCATGGGAGTATGCTTTTTCAAGCATGGTCAGCTTGATATCAGCAAAACTCTTGACTTCTGCCGCCGTAGGTTGTCGACCATCTCTTCCGCTCGTTCGCAGGAGAGCATCTTGGTAACTGACTAATTCGAGCCAAGAATCGATGTCCTCTGGATAGTCTCTTACTCTCCTGGACAGCTCAACGCCCCTTGTGTTCATGGGATCATCCGCTCCTAAATCCCTTGCGTCGGCGGATGCATCGCTGGCATAGTCCACATCGCTATCGGAATGCTCGTGATTTTTGCTCTTGCCGTGGATTGACCTGTACGATTGCCCTTCCTCACCTGAAGAGCCTCCTGATACAAAGCCATCTCGTTTTCGTTTTCTAGATGACTTCAGGGCCACAAAGTCCTCTGATCCGGTCACTGTGTATGATTGGTCCCGCCGGACCCTGACAGTTTGCGACTTATGATAAATGCCCTTAGCCAAGAGGGTCTTCCTGTCACTACTGAGCAGAGAACGGCTTTCATGATAGCCTAATACAGAGAACTCTTCGCGGCTCCCACTATGATCGAGTCTCACATAACCGTCCAGCCCAAGAACACGGCCGGATCCGAATCGCCGGTAGTTTGGAACGTCGCGACGATTGATGTCGCCATATCTCCTAATTAAGGGATCACCTCGTCTGTCGTAAATAAACAAACCTCCCTTGTCCTGCTCTAGGGGTGATGATCGATGTGAGACTTTGAGATGGCGGGCCTTATCATTAAGATGAGATGCATCTACATGTGGATCATGACGATCTCGCCTTGTAGAATCTGGATGCTTGTCATCTTGCTTTGACTCATCAGCCTTGTTCTCCTTTTCGGGCTGGGTGACCTCAAGTTTAGGCTTGAACGAGGAGAACTTGGGCACAGCCGAGGGTTTCCCCTGCTTAGATGACATAACGTGCTGATACTAATGTATATTCATTCTGGCTGTCTGGCTGTTATGTATTGTGCAATATTGCACTTTACCTCCGTAGTCTTAGTGCGTCAGTTACCATGAGACGTCCAATGTTGGATGATGTATCCCATCGAATTGCAGGTATGTTAGACGGGGATCTGCTGCATATCTGGCTCTTGGCTCGAGTCTGATGGAATATCCTTCTGGGCCGGTTATCTGCCAATCATTAACAAAGATTGGGCGGGTGTAGCGTCAATACTCAAAATACAAATATTCAACAGGAGGTTGGACAGTGGCTTATGGAATCAGATGGAGTATGGAAAATAGGCTGAGTGGGGTGTCTAGACTCTAGCGGCAGCACCAAACTCGAGGATCTCCTTTTAGCGGCTGTTTCACTGCGACAGCTGACCAATAGTCCTGTGGCTTTGGGGGCGCTAATGATAAAGAGCCGGGCAGCCGGGGTGGTAGATTCCTAATGTATCGCTGTAATCTAGCAGGTACGCTCCGCACGATGATACCTATAATCTGCATGTGCCATTGTGCCTTAGGCCATTGTAGTTTCTCCAACGCGTGCAGACAAGCGATGGAGAAGCCTCATGCTCCAAGGTGAGTTCCCTGCAAGTTCCTTGTTCTGGTCCTGGGACCACGCCTTATTCCTGGACCCCACACAATTCCCCATCTGACCTTCGACACTAAGAACGTTGGTTAAACAAGCTGTCAGTTTCACTCCGCATCGAAGGCCTTCTACTTGACTCGTCTTTGGTGAATTTGCTAGAAGATCGAAAAGACAATGAGTCGGGATACGCGATAGTTTTCACCTGGATTACTCGCCAGGTGCTGCTGATGCACCCCTACGATACGTGCCATACCTCAATATACCTCAATACAATGACCGATTCGAAACCTCGTTCAACCACCACTCGGCTACCTCGACTTCCTAACTTACCTATCCTCGTACTTGTGATTTAGTTGCGCTTCATCCGAATAGCCAGTCTCGCGCCCATGTTACCCAAGACCTAGTCCTCCTATACTAGGTCATATCCGAGTCTCGCCTCGCTCCAAATAACACCGTACTCCCAAACGTTACAAGACGCATCCGACCGCCCGCCATGCCGGGTACACCTTCATACGACGCTATACCGACCTCGCAAGATTCCCAACTGTCAGCCCCGCCTTCTCCTACGAACCAGCGCCACCATGCGAGAAGAACGAGACGAAATTCGGCGTCCGAAGCTCCTGATGAACACACATCTCTTCTACGACCCTCGCGCTCCCGCGTACGCATTCATAGTCCCTTAGATACCCCGAGAGGCCACCTGTCAAGGAATCAAAGCTTCGCCGGTTCGTCTGTCCAGGATTAATCCTTTTTTCTTGACCCCAGTTGGGTTGTACTAGTATTGACTTGATACCTTTCCTTTCCAGGAACGCCCCATGGTGCACGATATCATAATAGGCATGAATCATGGGGACAACGGTTGATACAAGCTCTTGCGGACCGCCAGGATCCCATGTCCGAATCGAAGGGCTCCATTCTCCCCGACGATCGGATATGGTATGACCAGTTTACCTCAACCGACTGGGTACACGACAGCATCGCCGATGCATATCGAGTGAAACAGTTACGTAGCCGGAAGGACTTCTGGGGCAGAGTTATCGTTTTATTTGACGCCGCCCAGGGTTGGGTATTGAGCGGTCTGGTTGGTGTTCTCGTGGCCCTGCTCGCTTATTGTGTGGACGTGGCCGAGACCACCATATTTGACTACAAGGATGGTTACTGTGCGAAAGCGTGGTACCTGAGAGAGAAGGTATTATATACTAGGCCCCTAGGGTGGAGGAGTCTGACCTGTCGTCCCAGTGAGCGCTTGTGAGCTAACAATATTGACAGAGATGCTGCCCCCATGGACCATGTACCGATTGGCGATCCTGGTCCGAGGTTCTAGGTGGTCATCCCTTCGGTGACCTCTGGACAGAATTTGGAATCTATATCATCGCCGTCCTGGTTCTCTCGGTTCTTGCATGCCTGCTCACCTTGACAACGAAGACCGTGGTCCCTTCGGCTTACCGGATGTCAACGCTAGATGAGAACCTAGCTGCCGACTATTCCCAGTCGCCGGATGAGAACGAGCATGATGATTCAGAGGGCAGCGTCAGCCCTAGAGGTTCCCGTCGACAGCATGTTGACCCTTCACCCCCAATGGTGTACTATTCCGCAGCCGGCAGTGGTGTAGCCGAGGTTCGCGTCATCATCAGTGGATTTGTTCTTCACGGTTTTCTCGGTGCCAAGACTCTCATCATCAAATCAGTAGGACTGATTCTAAGTGTCGCCTCTGGTTTGAGTTTAGGTAAAGAAGGCCCTTACGTCCATATTGCTACCTGTATTGGCAACATTTGCTGTCGACTTTTTGCCAAATACGACCGCAATGATGGGAAAAGGCGTGAGGTTTTGTCTGCCGCAGCCGCAGCAGGTGTTGTCGTCGCCTTCGGAGCTCCTCTCGGCGGTGTCCTGTTTGGTCTTGAGGAGGTTGCCTATTATTTCTCATCGAAGACTCTTTTCCGCACCTTTTTCTGTTGTATCGTCGCCGCTCTCTCCCTAAAGTTTCTGAACCCGTACGGCACACACAAGATCGTCATGTTCGAAGTCAGGTACAAAATCGACTGGGAATGGTTCGAATTGGTCGGCTTCATTCTAGTGGGAGTATTAGGTGGTGCTTTCGGAGCTCTGTTCATCAAGGCGTCACGTCGCTGGGCTCTGTCGTTCCGCAAGATACCAGCCATCAAGCAGTATCCGCTTCTTGAAGTTGTCCTAGTGGCCCTGGTGACCGGACTCATGAGCTACTGGAACACATTAACCAAGCTCCCGGTGGCAAAACTTCTTTTGAACCTCGCTGCGCCCTGTGAAGATGACAGCAAGGATGATTCGCTAGGCCTCTGCCCGGCCAACATTGATGAGATACCTGGTATCATTCGCACGCTCCTGGTCGCGTTTGTTATAAAAGGGTTCTTGACGACCATCACCTTTGGCATCAAAGTTCCTGCGGGTATTTATGTTCCGTCTATGGTTGTCGGCGGTCTCATGGGAAGGATAATTGGCCATCTCGTCCAATGGATTGTGCTCCGCTTTCCACATTGGGGCATCTGGGGAACTTGTCCGCTTCTCCAAGAGTCAACGTGTGTCCAACCAGGCGTATATGGGCTTATCGCTGCCGGCTCGACGATGTGTGGCGTGACGAGACTATCAGTAACCCTTGCTGTCATTCTCTTCGAGCTCACCGGAAGTTTGGATTATGTCTTGCCCTTCTCTTTGGCTATTCTGGTTGCCAAATGGACTGCGGATGCCTTGGAACCGCTCAGTATCTACGACCTGCTCACAAACATGAACGCTTACCCATATTTGGATAACAAGCATAAGCCCATGTTCACCTCGGATCTGGCTGATATAGTCCCTCGCGTTCGTCGCGAGCGCGTCATTGACATTACCAACTCGCCTTTAGTCCCAGCGACAGAACTTCGCACCAAACTCGAGCTTCTACATCGAGCCGGTGAGTTGGATGGAGGGCTGCCGATCCTTAGAGATGGTGTTCTCGTTGGCCTCATCCCGGCTCCTGACCTGGAATACGCCTTGGACAATCTTGAGGACGAGAGCAACAGCCTCTGCCTTATGGCGCATGTCCCGAACATCGATGAGGATGAATCTCCAGAGCGGGACCCAACAGACTTCACGCCTTATATAGACCCCGCTCCGGTGGCTTTGGACATCAAATCACCGATGGACTTGGTGTACGAGTGTTTTGCCAAGCTGGGCTTGCGGTACATATGCGTCTTGAAAGACGGGCGTTATGCGGGAATGGTAAGTTTAAGACATGGAGACCATTGTCTCAGCCCTCATTTATTAATTCGGCTTGATGCAGACCCACAAGAAGAGATTCGTGAAGTATATGCGCGAACTTGAGGAGAAAGAACACGAATTGTGAGCAGTGTTTCTCGGCAACGCGTTTGATTCGCTTTCTAGGAGTAATGGTATATACGAGTCGCAGGAAACGAGGTTGCTCTTCAGGCATATTGGTCATGGTTGCGTCAGAGCATTCATTCTGCATCATTGTCGGCATTTGGCGTCGTTGCATAGCCTTGGGTGCATTTTCTTTTTCAATAGAATTGCTACCAGTTTGATAACCAGACAGATTCTTTCTTTTGCCCCAACCCATGGAGCTCACCGCTGCCCTTGTATACTACCCCAGGTACCTAACCATCTGTGCGATCACCTTATATATCTATATATTGTTATATACATTTTTAAATATTTATATTTACATGCCTATTTAGAATTTCCACTCGATCGTGTCACTCACCGTCCGGCAACTGATCTACGAGCTCATTCGTCCGGCCGTCTATCAGCGCATCCGCATTCAACCTAACGCTGTACCTCGTCATACTCGTCCACTCGTGCTGGAAACCTTCCCCGTGGTCCGAGATGTCGCTGCTGGCACCCTTGGGCCCAGCCGAGAAGTGCAGGTTGAAGATCGGCGGCTGCACCGTCAGGCAGTTGTGCGGGCCGCGGACGGGCTTCCCGCTGCCCTCGCAGAAGGACTTGAGCTGCAGGTCGAAGGGCTCGTTCATGTCCTTGAGGCCGACCTCGCGCAGGACGCGGCGGGCGCCGGCCTGCGTCACGGCGTAGGCGAGCGAGCAGCAGGCGTCCTGGACGTGGTGCACGACGCGCGTGTGGTCCGGGTACTGGTCCTTGAGGTCGTACGGGCTCGAGATGGTCCACAGGTGCCTCCGCTGCGGCGCCGTCTCGTCGCCGCGGTGCACCACGCGGCCCTTGGGCAGGGCCGGGCCGTAGGGGAAGGGGAAGTGCATGCCGCAGTGGCCCGCCCAGAACAGGTCCCAGTCGTCGCCGTACGGCGAGATCCTGGGGGGCTGCGTGGCGGGCAGGTCGTCGAAGTCGATGTCCGGCACGCTCGCGGGGCCGTTGTCGGCGCGCGGGTACGTCGCGTCCGCGTACGCGGGGGTCGAGTTCGACGACCCGGCTAGGGGCTGCGTCAGCGCGCGGGCGGAGAGCGCGTAGTCGCGGAGTTGGCGCCGCAGCCGCACGTCCCAGTCCGCGTCGTCTTCCATGATCAACGCCGACGACAGATTTCTCCGGACGACTCTGGTATGGGGGGTTAGCCATAGGTAGAGGGTAATGCGAAGGTTATACGAGGACTGTTCACTAACTCTTGGATGGCGTTCATGTGCCCGCGCCAGGCGCCCACGACGGGGTCCTCGAGGCGCTTGAGCTCCTCGGTGCTCGGGAGCGCCTTGTCGGGGACGTCCTTGCCGAGCACGCCGTCGACGAACTCGATCTCCATGTTGCTGAGGGCGGCCTGCAGGACCATGCCATCGCGGCGGTCCGTGCGGGAGGGCAGGCCGACGACGAATATCTTCTCGAACTGTCGCGCGCGAGTTGTTAGATTCATAGAACTTTTGCGTCTTTGGCCGGGTGCCTAGTATTTATCCTAGAGGGGCGAAACTCACACCCAGCGTGCTGTTATTTATGTCCTCTATTAGATCTGGTCTTGGGGATCTGTCGTGTCTCCTCGTCTAGAAGTACGGCACGTTTTCCCTCCTCGTTGAGAGGAGATATAGCGAGAGCAGCACGAAGGCGCTTATCGCCAGGAGAGTCGAGTTGGGAGGCCGTCGGGCAGACAGGATGGCAGACATGGTGGTGAAGATTGCGATTCCATATTCGAAAGTTGGAAAACCCACGAAGATGAGACAGATTTACTTCTTATTCTTTAAATCGCGAACGTTGGTAAGCGTGGGTATAAGCTAGCTAGCTCTCTTTTTGCTCGTCTTACGTTTGACTATGGTAGGTAGGTATCTACGATGGCGTTACATGGCCTGAGAAAAGAAACGCAAGGGTTCAAACGTCTGACTAACCAATCGTGAGGAATTCGTGGACGACTACTGGTCAGCCCGCCCGGCCCTGAGCCAAGGATATCGCGATGCTCATGCGTGTTGGTAGTTATTTACGGCTCGAGAGTCAGCACGCCTTCTCTCTTTCGCGGTTAGTTCGAGCGGCTGGGTGTCAGATTCTGCAGCGAGATATCACGCTTGTCAGGGGTGGTTACCCATCTGCTGGCGTCAGGACCCCGGTGAATGCTGATGCCAACCAACGTCGACTCAATGCGATCTCAACTTAGCGTTGCTTAGGTACTTAACTTCGCGAGGACTTCTGGACCTGTCGGCAACATTAAATACACGTGGATGCTGTGACTTGGAAAATACTAGTTTACGCGGCTGAAGCGTACATATAAGCATTGAGCCAACACCAACACTCAAGCTGACTAACAACTGTTGTGACTAGTCGCCGGGATTCTTTAATTCACACTATTCTGCTTCTACCTGGGTTGTAGCTTAGCGAGGAATAACATAGTCCAGGTATCTGAAAGGCCGCTGCCGACGAGGCGGACTGGGAATCAACTGACTGGCATCGTTTCTACGCTTCCAACAACCAGTCTTGCCAACAAAATGTACTTTCGTGCGTCCCCTAGGTATCTTCATTTCTTGCCATCTCCGAAAACGAATTACTCCCAGCCTGTCATTATATCCTCCAAAATAACTAAGGTTACGTACTCCTGGGACCCGCGATTTCGACCCTGTATCAAAAGCAGAACGATCCCAGGCTCCAGCGTCTGCCGGGCCAACTATCTCGGAGCCAAGACTCCCCGAAACCCGGCAACCCGGCAACCCGCCTAGCCCCGTAACGCACTCGTAGACCCGAAAGCGAACGCCTCGGCAAGCCCGGCCTGCCGGATCGGACAAGTGGAGCGCGTACATATATTCCGCGAGGGTGAGCCATCGAGCTTTATAGCAGTACGACCATTAACCCAAACTTTATAACGACGGCCTGAGTTTAAATGGCAAGTCCGGAACTTCGAAGTTTCCATCTGCGGAATTTCGCAACGTATTCTTCCTGTAGTTGTCGCCTCTAAGGCGTATAGCTGGTAATGATCCGTCACCTTGTGCAATTTCAACACTACGGCAGATGCCCTGCCGTCTCCTGCCGCTGCTCGCCGTGCCTAGCACTAGTTGGGCAAGTAACACGACTAGCTAATCGTACTACTTAAGGGAACTATTCCCTGGGCGCTGGAGGCAAAAGCTCGCGTCGATATCAGTGTCGCTTCCATAGGTCTCGTCGCCATCGTTTTCTGCCGCCCGCGCAAGAGAAGGGGGAAAGATTAGTAATGGAGCCTTCGACATCACGCCATCCCAGGGTAGCGGCTAGCCGTAGACAACCCCAAAGGCCGTCGGAAAGGGATACCACGTAGCCCTGGTATCCTCTGTAGTATCCTATGGGAGCATGTGGGCTCCTACTACATACCACGTACTTCGCGAAGAAAGCCCGGTGGAGCTTGGTTGGTTATCAGATTGAATAATCCGAGGGCCCCCGATTTCGGCGCTGGCTGGCAAGAGACGAGAACAGGAATATGAATACCCGGTAAGGTAGGTGACGCCTTTTTTGTAATACCTAACAGATCCAAGGGCCCGGTCATCTCATCTTCACCGGCTCGGTAACCATCAAGGTTCCTCAGGAAGCGGGAGGCCGGGAGGAATGTTTTACGACGCAATACATCATACTCAGTGAGTTCTTCAGGTTATCTCTGGATACCTAAGCAGGGCCCTTCATATTCTCAAAATATTCGTTTTAATATCTATAAGGTACCTATTGATGTTGGAGACCGAACAAAAGTCGACCGTCACTCAAGAAGTAAGACGGTATTTTAAAAAGGTTCGCTCCGTAGGTGGGATCAAACATTTTCTAACAAGGGCCCGCGTGGAAGGATCCGGAGCTCGTTCCTATGTATTACCAGCCCACTGCCGGGGGGATTGAATGCGCGCAGGAAAAAATACGTAATGATCTCTGCTATATTTATATCCCGCGCAACCGAGCCTCTTCGGGTACATTCGAAGATAGGTAGATACTGTCGGCGAAGCAGATGCAGAACCTATCCCTCTTCAGTCCAGCGTCGTGATCACTGTAAGGGTAACACGAAACTCCTGCCAATTATGCTAACAGGTAGGCACTGTTGCAAAAGCGACATCGCTATTTGCTGCCTGCAAACAGCGCCTTATCTGTGACAGGTACCTAAGGGAATAAGAACGAGACTGCTTATAAACGGCACACAGAGATCGAGCTCCGAAGCGGCAGGCTTATCATAAGAAGTGAATTGTAATAATGTCTTCAAGCAGCAGTATACTATCAAATATCAACGGATCACAGAAATTCAAAAAAGCCCATCAAGATATGACATGAGACTTCATATATACCAAATATACACAATACACGTACACATATACACCCCAATATACCAAGAGAGCCCATGGTCTCCGTATGCTGTACCACAGTTTTATCTGTTCGTGGCCAAAGCCCAGCTTTGGCGCCCGATGCCTCCGAGAGTTGAAGAACTCCGCCTTCCGGGTATCTGACCATTACCTACTTAAAATTCCAACAGTCGCTTTCAACGCCGCCCCATGTAAATGCTTTCGTCCCCCCGCCGCAGTTTTCGCGCCTCATCCTCGGCCTTCTCGCATGGCTTTGTTTATAAGGGATGTATACGCTCTGCCGCCTCCCTTGTCGAGAAGCGCCGGCGTTCGATATCGTGGTGACACGGCCCAGCTAGACGGATAAATACTTTCAACCCCAAGGCAAGAAAGAGGTGTCGCATGGTATAGTAAAGAGCAAGCACGAAGCTTCATGTATCGCAGCTGCGACAGACAGAGCACCTAATAGGGGCTGCCAGAATCTCCCCGGGAAGTCCGGCTACATGTATGCAACGGCGAATCGAACTCTCCCCGGAGGCAGCCATTTTGTGTATGTCCAAATGCTAGAAGCCAAGCTGTCTCGTCCCTTCAATATCTGGAGAGGAAAGGCCCGGATAGTACACTACTCGGATCGGACGGCCGGCCCGGATGGCACATGGTGAAAACTCGTGGCCTCGGGTCTTCGATTCCTAGCTTCGTAGCCTAATCGTATTATACTGTGTTTTAATCAGCTACCATGTCCCTGACATAAGCCTGCTACTATAAAAATATGGGCCTGGCGAGGTCGGTAGCTTACCATTATCACTGCAGCAGACGCCGCAATCTTTTCCCGTGATCATGTCTTGTACATAAACCATCCGACTTCGGGCTGTATCGTATCGTTGCCGGCGCTCCGGCGCATCTGCGGTCTGCCGCAAGCGCCAGCCGTCTCCTTGGGCCGGAACGCTCTTATCGCCATGGAACCGGCCACCATCTCGGTAGCGGTTTCGATGCCGTTATCCAGCAACGTCACGGGCACCTTGGCAAAACCGCTCGGCATCTGGCTCCTCGTCAGCTTGACCTCCTGGCCCGGCTTGGGTCCGTGCAGACACCGGCCGCTCTCGTCCCAGAAGCAGAACGACGTGATCCATCCCGAGTAGGCGACGGTGCCGCTGCCGTTGGGCACGTGTTCATTGCAGATGCCCTGCCAGAACCGCCTCGCGGCCTCGCCCTGCGGGTCCTTGAAGCTCGCGACGAACCCGTCCAACACCGGCCTAAGCGTTCTGAGCCACCGCGACGGCTCCGAGCCGAAAGTCGCCAGCCGTTCTGCTCGTTCGCGGATCTTGACCCAATCGCTCTCCTCGCCGAGCAGGGTCACGGACGGTATCCCGCACCTCGTTCCCCAGCTATACGTGAAGTACTTCTGCATCGTGCCCATGAATATGATGCTGGCGACGGCCTGGTCGACTTTGGTGGTGGTGGTGAAGGTCGGCAGGATCCATTGCTGCAGGCCCTCGTCCCGCACGTTCTCCTGCATCAGCTTCGTCATCGCGAAAGCCATCTTGCCGTGGTCCACGCCCTCCAAGTCCATCTCGATATGCAACTCCTGCTGGGCTTCGTGGCCGCAAAACCGCGTGCGCAACTCCTCGGCGTGGGCGTTGACGTAGGCGCTGAACTGCGTCAGGATGGCGAACCAGACGTCCTCGGGCCGCACGACGAGAGAGTAGTGCTCGTTATAGGCGTCCACGCAGGCGTGCACGAAGCCGTTCTTGGTGGCGAACACATTGTCCTTCCTCTCGAGCCCCGCAAACGAGCTCTGTACCAGCTGTCTGGCTCGCGGCGGACTAGTGCGAGTGTCGTCGGTCAGCGTGTAATGCAGCAGTATTTCGGGCGAAGACGCGAGCCTGTATCTCCGACCTGCCCAGGACCTCGACCCGTGATCTGACGGCCTGACTGTGACGGGCATGTCAGGCTAAAAAGGCGCGGCTACATCTGAGACTTACACGATGGGAGAGAGGAAAAGACATTTAAGTCTGATAGCATGGGTAGGAGTAGTGGCAGGAAGAACGGGCGGCCGTCTTCTTTTTTTGGAAGACGACCGGGTGAAATATCGGGACTATCACCGACAACGCCTTTCCCCTTCGCACACCTGCGGCATGCTAGGGATGCTAGGGATGCTAAGGGAGAAGACAGCCCAATTAGGCAGCCGGTGGAGGGAAATGTGCAATCAGGGACTGGATGTATAATTGGCCCACATGCGATGTTCGGGTGACGCCAAGTGCGGCCTAAGCCGTGTAGGGCGACCGAGAGGCAATGTAGGCTACGCTGGAAAGGGTACGGATTTGCCGCGGCATTGCCCCGAATCACCAGTCACATCCACTCAAGCCACTCTGTTCGGGCTGTTCTCGCTGTTCTCGCTGTTCTGGCCTGTCCCTCGAGGAGCCCTTCAGGCACTTGACACCGAAAGAAGCCGGTTGCGAATTTCCCACAGCCGAGAATGGAGTGAGCGAACGTGCGCTCGGTAAAGCTAAGTTGGCACATCTCGCCATCTGATTCGCCAGTGTCTCACTGCCGACTGCTACCGATCTGACGATAGGTAGGACGGATGGGCCGACCAAGCAGCCAACTAAGTAGCTTGACGAGCCCCGAGGCGCAGCCAGCTACTAATACATCCGATCGTAGCAGAGATTCACCTCGATACCTACCTGTAGCTATGTAGTTGGTCGGAGTCCCGGCTGATATCATCGTCTACTAAGACCGCCCTACAACAGATGGCAGATGTATGCATTGAATTGAGCGTTGCTCCGCTTGAGGTGGAAATCCCCGAACTTCTCCTCAAACAGGTAGGTCCCTGCGCAGGTTCTCGTCATCAATCTAGCCTCTCGGTATATGAGTCTGCAACGTTTCGTCAAAGCTAGACTTCGGCTAGGTTTATCCACCCACGTGTCGAAGTGGTCCGAAAAGGTAGCTACTTACCATTCTGGGTATATTGTGTTTCCCTTCGGTAGACTGGTGGCCGAGAAGGGTGTTTCTCTTACCTAGGAGATACTGGACACGGGCGTTCGCGACCTGGTGCCGGTCCCATTCGCCACACGCCGGTACCCTCTAGGCCCGTCCGGACGAACGTAAAATCGGCCCGGCTTCGCGAGAGCCGAAGCTAGATGTTAACCTAGGCGCGTATGAATTTTTTTCAACGTATGACGAGAAAAAATAAAACAAAGAGATTAGAACAATTCTAGTTGACGGAACAGGGTCTCCCCCTGAAATCGCGCCTTGGCGATCGCTCTAGCTGTCGTGGCCTCGGCATGCTTGCCGGAGGGCGTGCAGCTCTTGTGATTCCTCCATGGTGTTCCCGAAGGGTTTCGTTGAGTATGGCAACGTCAGTGGTACCCTCCACCTAATTAGTCCGACGTGTTATCGTCTCTAGGGAGACACCTATGCTTCTTTCAGGACCATGTCATCTCATGTCGTCCTCCCGATGGGGTTGGAAGGACCTTGCTATCTATCTAGGTAGCCAAGGCCAGCTCTACCCGCGACCCAAGCTGTCGGTCAAGTGGGAACGAAGCATAAATCATTAATTTCTTACTAATACGCATGGGTTCATCTTGACTAACTGAAAGGCCAAGCATCGTCAATAGTTGGACGGTATTGGCTAGTGTGCCTAATTATGATGCGATGGCGGAATGGGATGCTTGCAGGAGGGAGCTATAAGGCTGGAGCTGTCGACCCACTGAGAGGCCGCCCGGTCCGCCGCGGCTCGGTGCAGTAGTCCAGTTCCGTATCTCGGTGTGGATGTCTCCAGAGCAGCGGGTCTTATTAGCTACATATAACTTACATGGAGCCCAGGTTAGACACATGCCTATGGCGCAATGATAAGCCGCATCGCACCAACGCCGATATTTATGACTAACGGCACCGTATAGATGGCCGTACGCGGTAATGACGTTACGTATTCCTCTCGTGATAGATAAGTGCCGTGGCAGACCTCGGGAGACGACCTGCTCGTTGGTTTTCTCCTACAGTTCCCTGGTCAGTGTCGATATCAAGGGAGGATGAAATCAATTTTCTCCTCCAACCTTGAGAACATGGTTACACCGCCTGATTACGCGATTGTGTTATGTCTTAGGAATAATGGTATGATACCTGAAGCTTGTACAATCGGAGGTAGGTTGGTGATATGGTCGCAGTGCGGCCTTCCGACCCTTTGCTCCACTCTCAGACAACGACTCTCGACTACGGCATTTCCGGTTTTCTAAATTAAGACACGTGGCGTGAAAGGGATACGGAGAGGTATATATGATGTGCTTCTGAGGTGAGACGCGGTCAGACGCCGGTCCATTTTCCAAACTTCTTGTAATCTGCAAACATCTGCCTGAATATGGCGCGTCCGTTCGCATCCAACGACTCATTCAATACCCTCCTGCATCCCTGGGGCGTGATGTCGAGGATGGAATAGACGCCCTGCTCGAGAGCCTTTCTGACATCTCGTGGAACGGTCACCTCAAGCTGCAGTTTTATGTACAACTCTAATATGGTAAACATGTCACGCCCCGCGGCTCGCTTCGCAGCGTCCGTAGCGGAATCTAGCTCGCTTGACCGAGCACGCGCCACTGACGCGGCACTCGGTTCGCATATTAGCGTTACGAGGCGAGTAAATCGTTCCGCGTGCCTCGATTGCAGGCGCGAGTCGAGCCATGGCGGACGTGCCGTGGTTGGTGTAGCGGAACTGGGATTGGCGACTAATGTAGTGAGAAGTGCTCGCAATGCGGCGAGTAGGATTGGGAACTGCCCTGTCAGGCGATGTCTATGCCGCTTGAGCACAAGAGCCACAAGCTTATATAATCTGTCGTATATCTCACCCGCTGCTTTAGGGTGATGAATCCTGGGACCCGTTTGCGAGCACACGTGAACGACGCTACTCAGAGTCGTCTCTATGTTGAATTGGGTCATCGAATTGGCATGTCTATCAAGCAATAACGCCAAGATTTCCGACAGGTGTCTGAAATGGTGGAGCGATTCCGCCTGGCTTAGTAGAAAGGCAAGCCTTTCGTGGACAGCCCCAAAATCGGGCGTGTCTTGATTTTCATTGACCAACGATGATGTGTTGGGGCCTTAAATGACGTTAGCTATAGTCTCCAGCAATATTTACTCTTGGAAACTCACCTCGATGTAGTTCGACCAGTCTCCTGACAGCTAGCAGGGGTCCGGTAGGCCCGCCGGTCAGCTTACCGCTGTCGACCAACTCGCTAAGTAAGCGGTTTCTGATGGCTTGATCTCTACTTTTAACAAATGCATCCACCAAGTCATAGACCAGGTCTTCTTCAACTGTGTCAGATGCTTGCTCCAGTTGTATGAAGAAAGCCGCAACATCATATCGTACGGGGTGATTTCTAATGAGGAATGCAAGCAACTTCCAACCAGTGTTGACTTTTCGTGACATGCATGATGTGCTTATGCTCTGCAATTGGCAAACCATCTCTTCAGTGAGTTCAAGCGGTCTCGCTCCAACCTCAGCGAGGCATGCGGCTCCACTTAACGCAATATCGAGTATAGGTAACATCGAGTCATCTCCCTCGGTTATTTTCGTCGCTGTGCTTTCGGATGCAAATCCAGACAAGCTACTTTGTATCGTTCGCCTTAGTTTCTGCGTTACCTCGTCCAGACTGATCGCAGAATCATATGGTTTGCTTGAAGATGGCAAATGCAGCGCAGAGACGAGACCTTTCATTAGCAGCATGGGGGCAACTGAATATTCTGATCCCTTTGGCTGAAGGCTCTTAACGAACTTCGAAGCATCAGCTAAGTAAGCCAGCGATGACTGTTCGGGGTTAAGGACAAGATGTCTAGAGTACAGTTAGATCTAAGAGAAGCATAAACGATCATGCGCTGCGACTCACCTTAGTGTCAAGTCGATAAACCTCTCAACCAAAGCAAGGATATGCCTATTATTGCTCGGCAAGTTTGAAGAGATATAAATAAGATCTTTGAATTCCATGCCCTTATGAACATTAATATTCGATCTTAATGATAAGGGATGGTGACTTACTTCGTAAAACGTTACTTGCTCCATTACTTTCACCAATAACCTGAGCACAGTTACTGCAAATTGTGAATCCTTTGATCCACGAGTAGATATTGCGGATCTCCATTTCTTCCACGAAGACATGATGCGTTTGCGACGTCCTTTTGTTAGTGCTTCTCGCGGGAACTCTAAGAGTATCAGGAGTAAGGAGACGCCCTCCGGCTCCGTCCAGCCCGAACGGGCCTCTGCACTATCAAGCGCATTGATAGGGTGAGATATGAGTGCATCGATTAACGTCTCTTCATCCTCGCAATCGAAATTATGCAGGAGTGATGGTAGAAGCTTATCAAACTGCGTTTCACCCCCTATTTCGAACCGCTTTCCGATATACCAGAATAGATCTGCAATGAGATTTCTTAGGTTTACGCCTTCTTGCTGTGGTAATTCCGCGAGCTTCGGTAGGTAGCGAAAGACATAATCTAGATAAGGCTGTATCACGGAAAGGTTCATATTCGCTTTTAACTCGGAAGTAAGCCTTTCGAGGAACGAATATGTCAGTTCGGCTAGATCCACATTGTATCTACCCATAGGGTAGTTAGCTAGCCATAGCTTATGGCAACAACTGAAGGCCTCAAAGGTCTCAGGGTTCGAGAGAGCAGCCTTTTTAAGAATACGTCTGAGAGTTGGCTCTAGTTCTGCCCAAAGTCGATATACTTCATCGGATGTTTCCCATGAAGCCATCCGGCCGGCAATACGCCATTTCAATGACAGCACTGAGGATGGTAGATTGTCATAGGTCTTCTCCTTGAAAATCGCAGAGAAAATCTTCGGATCGGCTATATTAATAAAGTCATCTTCAGTAATTCCAGCAGAGATGCCGTCAAAGACGACCAAGAGCGCCCCGTCAGGAGCATCCGGCGAATCCAGGTGCTCCAAAAGACGCAAGAGTTGCGTGGGGGTCATTGCACTTTGCAGAATGCCAGCAAGACGTTGTCGGATGTTGGCATCATACCAGATAGTTTGATCCAAGGAATCCGCAGAAATCTGACAAAGGCAATTGTACCATTTCTGGATGAAGCCCGCAAAGTTTCGTGCCTTTACAAAAGCCTCTTCCAAGGGAAGAATAATCTCGGTAACCATGGTTTCCCTCGCAGTGGGATCGTGACTTGAATGGGAACCGATTTTGTCGAATACATCTTGGAGTAGAGCATCATCCATGAGGAACACATCAGCATCACAAGCAACGATTTTCGCGATCAAACTCCAGTCAGCCTCGTCGCTAAGTGCGTGTTCGCGGCATACTGTACGGAGTATTAGCGTGCTTGGAACTGAGCCTGTCTGAACAGCCGTATCTAGTAATTGAATGATGACTTGGTTCCGAGCTAAGGGCTCAAGAGGCTGGATGGCATTGAGCAAGACGGCGAAGACATTTTGAGCCCACAACGAATGCTCAGCTTTAGATTTTGGATTACTCGAATCTCGAGGGGCCCTTGCTACCACATCCCACGTAACGATGGCTGAACCAGCTAAATTTTTCTTTGAAATTCCGAGTGCAGTCTCCAGCACCTCGACATTTTCGTCCACTGAAAACGTGTGTCGTGCTGGGCGGATGAAGTAGGCGCTTAGAAACCGCTCCAATTGTCGAATCCAGATGTCCTTGGTAGCATCGCTGGCCACCGTTACAGGCGCCACACCAGTCATGCCTCGTAACCTCGCGAGGATGGAACATACTGGAGTATACATGTGCCTGGCAAATTCAACGCTATCATCCTTGCTATGAAGGCGAAGGTTCCATAGGGCGGTGACGGTTGCGATCCACGGCTCTTGTTCTTGAGAAATACCACGGTCAAGGACACTTAGTGAGCGATCGCAGGTCAGGATTAAACCAGCTGCGATGTCCCTAGTTTCTTCGTTCGATGAGGAGAAAAGCGATTTGATGTGTTCAGCTCCAACCATTCGTTCTGGAACATTGGATCCTGCCCGCTGGTCTCCCTGGTCAAGGAGCTTGCCGAGGGCCTTCAAGAGTTCGGTCGCCGTCTTTATGCAACCCTCAAAAGTGCGGAGTTCCTCTATATCGGAGGGAAATCCGTCGTCTCTTTTCCTCTTTTTCGTTTTCCCCGGCGCAGCTCCGTTCGTCTGACTAGGCGATACAGGAGGCTTCTTTCGGGCCGTAGTTATGTCGCTTACGGTATGGCGCAAGATAGAGACGAAGCGAAGAGAAGCAAGAGACCTGCCTAGGGTCTGCAGTGGGACCTTGGGGAAGACATGGCTCAGGATGGACCATGTGAGAGGGTATCGTCGAACTTGTTCAGCATCTTCAGTATCGCCGCTCATATGCTTGAACAGCCATCGCAATATATTTTCTTCAACGCCATGGAACCTCGTATTCTTCGCAGCAGAAAGTAGACTCCAGAGTCTCTGGATTTTGTCGGACAGCGCAACTGTTCTGTCTTCGTCGAGAGTCCTAACAGCTCTTATTAGAGCGAGCCGACGCGACTAAATCTTAAGTGTTAGTTCATATCTAGAGATATCACTTCAATACCAACAAGGAACCTTCTCACCCTCGAGTCGCTATCCACCTCCATTGTGAAATTGTTCAAATAACCTCATTGCCAGGGCCGTTTTACATTCACACTCAATTAAAAGCTTTGAACTTTTCCTTGCAAGCTCCCCGCGGTCTCAGATTTCCAGAATTCTGCCGCCGACGCTAACCCGAAAAGGCGTAAAAAGGTTCACCGCTTCGGGTTAAGTAAGCAAGCACAGGCCCGACTGGAGCTAGGTACCTACCTCATTGCCTCATCAATGACCTGATCGATCTCGATTTCGTACCGAACAGAGAATATTCGAAAGTGACGTTAAATCCAGCCACAACTTCTACGAAGAGCCAATTTGAAACCTGTGAGTCTACTTAGCTATAACTCGCCTAGTCAAGCTAATATACCCTATTTACAGCTCTCGTCACCATGTCCGATACGTCGGTTCCCGCGCCGCCCAGCACGGTCTCGAGGCCCGTGAGCGAGGCACTTTTGAACGAGAAGGTATAGCGCAAAGCCACCACTTCGTCTTTGGTATATATATAAGGGTCGCTAATACGAGAGGACTACAGTGGGACCGTTGCATCTCCAACATGCTCATAAAATCAACTCTGGGCCTCGGATTCGGCGTCGTCTTCTCAGTCTTACTATTCCGACGAAGAGCGTGGCCGGCATTCGTGGGGGTGGGTTTTGGCGCCGGTAGGGCTTACGAAGAATGCAACTGGAGTCTGAAGCAAGCATCTCAAGAGCTGAAGAGAAAGGCGTGAAAGAAAAGTCCAGAGGACGAGACTAGCCGGGTGGTCCTGACGAAAGAGCAACTCGTCACGCGCGATATTATACCTGTACAACAGTAACAACACTGATAGACGGCTTGGCCACCTTGAGACGGGCATAATTGGAACAAGTTCATTCGCAGAAAAAAAATCGCTGGCTTTGCGCTTTAGATAGTAGTGGGCTGAAAGTACGGTTTTCCGGCTGCTCTGTACCTATATGAAGCGCTCTAGGAGGAGGCGTATACAATGAGCGAAAAAAGAACCCTAGAAGGCCATCAAAAGCTCTTATAACAAGTCCCCTGCCCATCCGCATCCAAAATCTGAAGCCTCGAGGGGCTGGCAGCATGATATGCTTCATAATTCATCTTCGATGTCCACTGATCCCTGAAACAGGCGCAGGATATTGCGACGACTTCTCCTGCGCTGAGCCTTCTGCTCCTCTTTTAGGCAGGCTATGCAACCACTACCCTGCGCTTCCTGCGTAAAAAATGGCCATTCGTTGCGATTCCGCCCCCTTTCACCCCGAACAGGCCGGCTTCTTCATCTATGCTGTGGCGCGCGGAATGGTTCATCCTAAATTCGCCAATATCCCTCTTGATTCCCGCGGCAACATCTAGGCTCTTTAGCCGTGCTGACTTGATGAACTCTTCCGTTGACACTTTTCTTAGTTTTGACAGGATGGAGTAGCTTTTCTCGGGAGGCTCTGGTGCAGGGCCACTCTCTGGGTCTGTTTCTCGATTCGCTTTCTCTGGCTTCTTGGTGAATATACCACAGCTCGCCCGTATGGCTATCAGGAAAAGAAATCCTATGAGCAGGATAAGGAAGCAGGTCCCGATCGCTAAGCCGTAGATCTCGTTGCGGGTGGCAGGTTGCAGGGACCGGGGTTGCGTGAGTTTGAAGACGCGGTTCGGTAAACGAGTCTGGGGAAGGATTGTCGGCTGCGAGACTCCTCCATAGTCGTCGTTGTTGCGATTCAAGTAGTAGTTGGTATTGAATGTGGTGGTGGACGGCATGTCGTCTTGACCGTCGTATTGGCCTCGGCCCCTCTCGACTCTCCTGGCAAAGAAGGAGGTTACGGCTGGGTCTCGTCGTCTAGCCCTTCCGCAAAATCCTTTTCGAAGCTGTGTAGACTGCTTAGTTGCCATCGTGATATGTCACTAGAATTAAAGGATTCGTTCGCACATACTGTGAGCCTGTTCCTAGTAACTGGGTCAGAGGGATATTAGAAGCTGACTGGCGATCCGGTATATGTAGTCAAATGGATACGAGAATGCTTCATAATCGTCGTGGGCGTACGAGATATCAAAACTACCTGTTCATGCGTCACAGATTGGTGTTCTTGGGCGTTTCGACGGGAGGTTTCTATAATCGAATGCTTGGTAGGGAGGTTACGGGTAGCTGAGTACAAGGTTAAGCATACCTCTACATGTAGTCATTAGTCGTTGGTGATGTAAGAAGTCGCCAAGGAACGCCGAGGTTCACGAAGGAGGTGTTTTACGCGAAGGTTCTATGGGAAAGAGCAAGTCATTGACAGGATTAGTGGGTGTGTTGGCATGAGATTTGACTTGAATAGATCTGTCAATTACAATAAGACCTTGAGTCATAAGGGGCTAAGCAATGAAAGTCATGGCATTAGCATGAAGGACATAGAGCAAACATTGTCCACACTCCATGTATCGTGAAGTTTCTATCATGTAAGCCATGCACTCACAGTGTCTTGTCTGGACCAATGTCTTGAAATCATGTGTTAAATGCAACCGCGAGCTTCGAAATTCTATGTAGGATACAGCTTCCCAATCAACCAGGAGGTTCTAAGCTGATTGCTTCAACTTTTTAGCATACCTATCCATGGGGCCTTCCTTACTACTCCTACCTTCTTTCCGCTGATGATCGGTGTCATCCGAGGCATGTTTCTCATGGACGTCACTACCACCGAGACCTTCCATCTCCGTTTCGCCCGCCTTCTCAAACAACTCCTTCCATGACCCATCCTTAACCCTGCCATCACCTCCGTGCAGGCCAATAGAATAAGCCCTCTTCATCGCAGCGATACATACGCTTCTCCTCTCACCGAAGTCAAACATAGGAACCGGATACGTCCCATCCTTCTTTTCATGGAGCCCATCGCCTTCGATTTTCACTCCAGCTTTATCAAGTGCCGCCGTGCTAGCCTTCCACGGTTCGTATATGAACTTCTCGTCCAAGTTCTTGAGCTCCGGTATCCACTTTCGTATGAATTCACCGCGTTTGTCCCACTTTTGGCCAAAGGCAATGGGACTATAGCAACGATAATACTGAGAGTAGAAAGCGGTGCAGCTCAGCCATTGCCAGTTACCAGCATTGCAGGCTGGTTCATGATCTAACAACCACTCCTCGAACACGTCGGCTCCGCGCTCCCAGTGTACGTAGCACCCACCCCTAGTGAGGAAACAGGCTACCATATGGCGGCCTAAGTGATGAATCCAGCCCTCGACGCACAGCTGGCGCATCAGAGCGTCTACGAACGGGAATCCCGTCACACCCGCCCTCCAGCGCAGGAACCATTTCTCCGCTTCGGGCGAGTCGACATGATACTCGCCACTAATTGCATTGTTCCCTATATCTGTAGCCTCTACTTTTGAAGGCAAGTGCCAAGGGATAAAGCGGCAGTAATCGTTGTTGAGAGTCTGAACTATAAGCTTTGAGTTAGAAACCACCTACGAAAGGGCATGGAACTAAAAAGCAGGATACTCACCAAAAGGGGACCCGATAGCAGCCTGAGCTGCGAAGTACATGTCTCGAAATAGCAATTGGCCCGTTAAGCTCTCAGGGGGTGTAGACGCTCCCTTGCCATATTTCTCAACCAAGTCTTGCGCACGCCAGTAGAAGAGCCGCGGTGAAAGTGCGCCAAAATGCAGCATCGGAGATAAGAGGGTCGTTGATTGCGGTTCGAACGCCGCTGGGCTTGTCTTCGGCTTTTGGAACGTCGCGGCATACTCCTCATCTGAGAATATTTCCTGCAGCTTCTTCAGGGCTACAGTCTCGCCGCCACGATGCGGTGTGGTAGCTGGTTCGGAAAATCCGAGCTCTTCGAGAGTCGCGATGGAGAAGTCGCCTTTAGGACCCGCAATATGAGAATAGGTCTTGTCCTTCTCACCGCGATGTAGAGCATTAAGATCCGGCTCCGTCTCCGGCTTATCTTGCTTGAATACAAGGGGCATATCTCCCGGATCTGGTAGATATTTTGGTGCCTGTATAGGTCTAGATATCTCTCCAACTTTCCGCCCGGCGGCCTGGAGCTGGGTAATGGACATAGTCGGCTTCCCTCCATTCCTGGCAACGACTTCGTCGCTATCCCATAGAGTGCGACCAAATCGAATGATCACTTGGACACCAGCTTTCTTCGCTAACTCTACTACTGTCTTATCCCTCTCTCGCGCATAGGCGTCTGTGTCTTTTTCAAAGACGAGATGCGTCACATTCCATGCTTTGAATAGCTTAGGCAGTAGTGTCTGTGGAGCCTCGCGGAGCACGAAGAGCTTCGACTTGGAGTTGAGTTTCTTGATGGACTCTGAAAGATCTGCTTGGCAATCAAGTCTGGCAGAGTTAGCAATTAACTCAGTCAAATATTCCAGGATCGGTGATTACAGGTACTGCCATCTGTTTACACCCCCTTTGACTCTGTACACATAGTGAGGGTCCCACGTGAAGATGGGCCATAAAACGGCGGGGTCTAGGTCCAGAGCCGCTTTCAACGCAGGAGAGTCGTGAAGCCGGAGATCTGTTCGGAACCAGTATATAACACGGGGCTTCCCCATCGCAAAAAAAGGGCTAATCTACGTGGTTTCGAGCTGGACAGTCATAACGAAGATATTTTGAAGATTCCATTCACCCTAGATCTAGCAAGTCCATGATGTCAAGACCTCAGCCACAGCCGAACTCTAACGCGCAAGTCGGCCCGCGGCGATGGAAAAGGCAGGAAAAAGGAAATGGTCTAAAGGTTATGTTCTTCGGGCCTTCATACCAGCACAACGGAAAGCCGAAATTGTCCGTTGAAAAATTCTCTCCCTTGTTACCATTGAAGGTTGGACTCTTCAACTTGGCGGGGTGGTATAGGTATTATAGCGTCTGGAGATCCTGCAGTTACTCGAATCCCCAAGTTGCTCCCTCGCGCAGAGCTATACGAGCAATATGGGGCATAGATTTGATAGACACACCTATATGTAAGTGAAAGTTTGATCACTACCCGTTATATAAAAGTTCAAAGCAAGTAACAGCTCACCTGGTTGAAGCTTGGGAAGGGAGGGCGTGTACGGTAGTCAAGTTCCCTTTTTGGAAAACCCCAGCCATTTAGTTGGACCCGAAAGTGTGATTTTCTCCACACTTGGTCCAAGCTTTGCACTTACACTAGCGCAGGAACCATTTAGGCTAGACTACAGGAAGTATGGCCTCAAGACAGGGGCTGAAGACTGAAAATAGATTTTGATATTGAATATGTAGAGACACACATCTGGTATATGAGAGAGTATTGCTGAGATGCAGCTCTTTGTTTACTATCTCGATGGTTTGTTTTCACCGCATCTTAATGGAGCGGACTGATAATTTTTAGGAATGGATAGACTATGTAGCTTATTGTGGCAATGCTGTTCACATGCCAACTAATATAAGATTGGGGCAACAGGAAAGACATGGCATGGAGTTCAGGCTTGAAGTCCATCGTCAGAATAGGCTGGTGAGCTTTGCATACACTCACTACCTTTTTCCCTAGTTTGAGATAGATTCCTGAATGTGTAAGACAATACAGAAGAGGTATATGCCCCACTACACGGTGTTGATATACGTGTACATATGACCTTCTTCAATGCATTGCTATGGTGATCCGGAAGACCTCAAGCTATGTCCATACCAGCATAAAGAAATAATCGAGGGAAAAAGGAAAATATTCCCCCATAGAGCTATGATCTGTATTCCGAAGATGATTGACCCGTCCATAGGGTAATAGCAGCGTAGTTTCTGAACGAGCCGTGATGAGTGGTCTCCTCGAGGTTGTGATTACAAGTACCTACGCGATATATGTATGTAGTGCCTACGCGGGCTAAATAGTGAATATCTCACCGCCGGCCAATTATTCAAAGTGAACCCCGTCACGAACAAATCATTGTACGACTAGACTCACTTGGTACGTGTAGATTCAGCCCTCGCGATGACGATGCTGAGAGGACAAGATGAGCGTCAAGGACGGCCTGTACATGTATAGTAGGAGGAGGTACGTCAGGTACATGGTATGCACCTGCAAGGAATGCGCACCTCCCCGCCGTGTAGGCCCCAGGCGCTAAACTGTCCCTGGGGATACACAAGGTTGGTTCTAAAGCCACTGAATGGCACCTGGCTCACTCTCGTCTTGCCCTCGCCAACTCACTCGCACCCCCCTGGTCAATTGCTTGTTTCAAGCCAACCCCAATCCGACCGCAATCTGCAGGGCGCTCCTTTCGCATTTTTGCTGCATCTGATCAGTGAACCCCCCGAGTCTAGTGGCTGATATAGGGAATTTTTTGATAACCTTTTTTTTTTCTCTTGAGGTATTGGGATACTCACCATTCCGTCTCACCACACCCGCTCGTTTCCACCTTTCGCAAGTTTTATTGTCCATATTTAGAGCTTGACCACCGAATAATTCGCCCGAGATCTGCGCGACGTTCAATTGTATGCCGATCGTCTTTCGTCCCTCCAGGAAATAGAGTTAGGTGGGCATTGGCATTGGCTTGGTCCGTGGCCGACGAGTACTGGACCCGACCAACTTCCCTCCAGCCCCTTGCGACAATCCACCATCGAGGCACAGGACGATAGAGAAAGAGGCGCAGGGAAGAGAGGGAGACACCGAGATAAAAAGTTAGGGAAGGCTTTAGCGATTGCTGTAATGAACAGGCAGACCCAAGTCCCAAGTCAGAATTCATTTAACACTGATCCGTGGAATTTGATTTCCACGGACTCTTGGAACCTAACAACATGACGAGACCCCAGATGATTCGGGCTGGTAAGTCTGATCTACACGCTACGAGTTTGCCAACCCTTTGAAGGGCAGGGGAGGGACGAAAAAAAAATTACAATGCAACACCCTACCCCTTGTCCTTGAAATATGAATTATTTTGTTCTAGTCCTGTCCTGTGCTAGCTAACACTTTCACCCTTTTGAATTCTACAGACACCATTGACCTCCAAAGTCAAGAATCGCCCTCTGCTAAGCAACATAAGTCTCCCTCCAAGACAGCGCCGAACGGATCGCTCGCACCGCATCAGGCTGAAACTCTACGCGAAGTCGAAGAGGACAGGGCCGGAGAGGAAGCTCGAAGCCCCAGAGCGTCGTGGCCCGATGGTGACAACGCTAGCGACTTGCAACAATACGCCGAAGAACTCGCGAACGGTATTGCGAACTCCTTGAATGGCAACAGGATGCAGTCCGAGGACGCGCTTGCTATCGCGCAGAATGGAGGAATCACAGGTAGCGCCTCCGACGACGGAGATATGGACGCCAATGCCGACGATGACTTGGACGATGACATGATGGACAAGATTTCGAGTTCTCCTTCGATTGAAGATGGTGGGTACACCCTTCCGCCGCCTGTATGGCCACAGCGCGTCGATTCCCTAAGACATATGGCTTCACATTTCGTTTCCTTTCGTCGCTCTGCGATACCCAGCGAGGCGAGATTATCTTCACCTTTTCTCCAGCCTGCTGAATTCCCACCCTATCTACAACACTCAGACCAGCAGGCAAGCAAGGCTCCTGCTGAGAAGTCGAATCGTCATCATTCTCTTCCTGGTGAGTATGCTGGATTGGCCGACCGCGCGAACCATGCCGAGGACCTGGACGATCCGTCGCTACCCGAGGCCGAATTGGACACGTAGGAAATGGACTCGACGGAATCGGTAGATGAGACTGGATGGCGAAATGAAGGAAAGGATGTCAACCAAATCCGCACCTCTGGAGCGCAATTAACGACCGATGACTTTTCTTTGGACGACGAATCGAGCACACGATCGTTCGGGCCCATGTTGGACAACGAAGAATGCCTTATCTCGCCCTACAAGTTTCTGCGACCTTATGATGTCTCCGAAGAGGATGATGATGACAACGACTTTTCCTCGACTGCCGGATCCGAGTTTCTTGACATTGGTTGGGGTGGTGAATACTTACAAGACATAGAGGACATCGATTTCGAGTTCGTTTACGCACTTCATACATTCGTCGCTACGGTTGAAGGCCAAGCCAATGCCACTAAAGGTGACACCATGGTGCTGCTAGACGATAGTAACAGTTACTGGTGGCTGGTCAGAGTAGTGAAGGACAGTAGCATAGGTATGGGTCATTTTGGCGTCATCGGACTTTGGCTTCTAGCTCACACTTTAATTCCATAGGTTACTTACCAGCAGAGCATATCGAGACACCTACCGAAAGGCTAGCGCGTCTCAACAAGCACCGGAACATCGATGTATGTATTGCTGCCCCAGGGAAGCAAGGCTATGATTCTGACCGCAAATTAGCTATCCGCGACGATGCTTGGCGACCAAGCGGAGAAGACGAAGAACCCTCTAAAGACAGCTATAATGCGGAGGAAGGCCAAAACCGTCATGTTCACAGCCCCGACTTATGTTGACTACTCTGACATAGACTATTCCACCGAGGAGGAGGACGGTGACGGCGAAAAGCAAGCTCAACAGCTGGATTCCCAGCAGGAACAACAAGCGTCGTCTCAGCAATCTGCAGACGATACGTTGGAGGATGATGAATCCGCGAAGGTAGAACCGCTGAAGACCCGGGGTCCGCAGAAACAGGCCAAGGTGGAATCCGCCAAGACTGACGAAAGGGATATATCTGATTCCACTACTATAAACGAAGTTCGCAGGGACAGTAATGAAATGTTCGATGCAAAGCCCGAGCGCGTTACGAGGAACGGTACTGTTAGAAACACAGATTCCTTCTTCAAAGATGAGACGATAGAGACGAAGAAGATCACGTTGACTCCTGGTTTACTACGGGATGATAACGAGCCGCGGGCCTCGAGCGACTCGAAAGACTCCTTATTGCGACAACGATCAAGTTTGGAGAAGGATCTTGCTCCTGATAAACAGAAGGACGAAAAGAAAAAGAAAGACAAAGACAAGAAGGAGAAGGAAAAGAAGCCAAGCGCGATTCGGAGCTTCTTCTCAAGAAAAGACAGGAAGAAATCTGTTGACGAGGACGACGATTCGTTCGGTAAGAGGTCTATGGAAGCCACCGCTGATATGACAGAGAAGGATGTGGAGGACGCGCAAGCAGTCGATGCCGATTCGTCGCCTGAAAAAATGGCGGCGCCACAGCGCAACCCGAGCAAACTCCAGAAGAATCAATCGCCGACCCGTAAGCCTGCCGGTGTAACGTCACAGCCTGGCGCAGAGCGCGGTCCCTTGTTGGCCTCGGAAACGAGGACTAATAATGTAGCAAACGTACCACCGGCGACATTGAGAATGGTAGAATCCGACCAACTCGAAAGCCAGGATCGGTCATCCCAGAAGAGAGAAAGGTCTAACTCGAAATCAAAGGAGCCTAAGCCCCAGAAGGCTACCAAGGCGAAATCGAGGGTTCAGCTTGATGACTTTGACTCTCCAGCAGAAGAAGAAACCATAGCAGAGCCGACCAGAGCTGCCCCAGCCCCAGCCCCAGAACCTAAACAACAGCCCGCTGAAGACAAGCAAGTGCGGCCCACATTACCAGGAGCATACCCTGACAGCTATATAAGCACCAAAACATCCGCGTCTGAGGTCAGTGACCAGACGATACAAGGCCAACGCCCTATTGCCGAGGAGCGGCTGTCAGAATCCCCCGTCCAGGTTTCGCCCGTCTTGTCATCTAACCCGCCTGCTCTCATGGTGGATACTTCGAGTCAGGAAGACCGATCCTCCCCGGTATCGTCACCATCTCCAGAGCTTGTAGATGTCGATGGCCGGACCCATGGGAAGCAAGATTCAACGACGACATCGACGTCGGCCACGACCACGTCAACTTGGAACGATGCCAACCTCCGTGCATTCTTCGACTCGGGCTCCGATATCCGAGACCTTTTGGTAATTGTGTACGATAAGAACGATATACCACCGGCTGGTCCCGATCATCCCGTTGTAGGCACTCTGTTCCGAGAGCAGAATGCAAGGTTAGCCGAGATAACTACAGTAAGTCTCCACAAGCACGATTCACGCCATGTCAAAGTAAGCTAATGCCGATGCAGCAACTGGACAACATGCTTGGGGACTGGCTGGCCCGGAAGCAACGTCTTCGAGGCACAGTATAAGCCATCGTCATCTTTATTCTAATTCTCGCGCTCGCATGAGGTCGGCGGCCCTCTCGATTGCGTGCTCATTGTATAGGCTACGAACTGTTCTTGTATGACCAACATTCGATTCTCCATATGGCCCTTTGCCGGTCTTAGCTTCCTTCATCACATGGTGTGCGGCGCACGGAGTATTGGGCACTGACTGGTTGATTATTCATTTTCCCCGTTCGCATCCATCCCAGCGTAGGGCGGTTTAGGGGGGGCAGAAGCATACCAAATACCATCATCACGGAGACCTTTTTCCGGATCTTCCTTCTCTTCTCTTTTCTTCTTCCGAAAATCTCTTTTGTCTCGAAGAACGAGAACGGTCTACGAGTATCGTGGGCTGACCGACGCCAACGTGTGTGGGGTTGGTTGGTTGGTTCTTTTCCGTCGAGTTCGAGCGATGGTGACAAGGGGCTACATCACGTCATGGGATGCATACAGTACTACTACTGCCTTTTTTCTTCTACTTCTCTTGCTTTGATTTTCGTCCCTAGCCAGGTTGGCTCTGGGGTTGGGGGGGAAGGGGCAAAAGAAGCCCGGTTGATTGATTGATTACCTACCTACCTAGGAAAACCCGATTACCCTTTTCTTGCTACTGTACTGGACCGCACTGGAATGGTCTGGTCCGGACTGGGGTTGTGTAACTCTAGTTTTCGTATATAGCATCTGAGCTGTAAATACTGATGCCGTTTACCGCATGCTTTGCTTGCTGGGGGTGTACACTCGGCATATGGGCCACTTTGAGTCTTATATGCGTGGATAGGTAACCGGCCGTTGATGCTATTCCGAGCTGCGATCAAAGTGGCCTGGGATTCGCCCGTCTGTTTTGCAAATTTTGTATTGATTTTCTTTGTTTTGTTTTGTTGTGTGCTGGTGCTTCCGTATATATGTCGACGGGAGCAGAACGTCGAGTGATCGTTCGCTAAGAGGAGTATCGCCAAGTCCAACTACATGATAGAGAAACCTGTTTGGCATTTTGAGCCCTTTACTAATATATGATGCAGTTGCATATAGGGGCAATTCATTTTAGATTATTATCATGGTTTGTTGTAAATGTCGGTGGTAATATTTATCAAGACCATGTATATTCAATATTTGTTTCATCTTGAGGTGTACCTTGTCTAAAACCATTCGATGTTACTACTACATACTATGACGTTTATACAGGCAGACATTTCACATCACAGTAGGAACGATCACGTCCTATCATGAACACACAACATTTCACGGAAAAAATTCACGAACGAAGCTTGTGTCCACCGGTGGGTTGTATTGTCACTCTATAGCTCTAGTAACGCTAAGTGGTAACAGTTAAAAAGGAATGAACTCCATCCGTCCGTCCACGTCCAAGATCCAAACCGAAACGACAACAGTACAGGTCATATCTCATGATGATTCAATTTAGGCAGTGCCCAGGATGTTCTTCTCGTAGACGGTCGTCACCTTTCCGGTGTTGTCATTCTGGATCTGTGGAGAGTTGTTAGCAGGTTGTATTACTTTGACAAGACAGGGGAGAAGGGTAAGGGGGAATAACTCACCTCGTAGCGAGGATCCTCAGCGCTGGCCTGGACATTGCGCTCAGCCTGGACACCGGGCTCGGTGAGCACGTCGGTGATCTTGCCAGTGCTCTCGGAGGTGTTGGAGTCGGGGCCACCAACGGGCTTGTAGCGGACAGTCTGGCCGACCTTGTACTGAGGCATGGTTGCTGAGTCGAGTAGTTGCTGAGAGAGAGAGTTGGATCAAGTAGTGCAGCGATGATAGTCGTGATAAAGTGATGGTTGTGTGTTTGTGGATTGTTGCTTGGTGTTGTTCTGGGTTAGAATGGTTCATTGAGGGAATCTCTGGCAGTTTATATATCCAACCGGACCCTGGTGAGACGGGATAGGTAAGGGCTCAGGAGTTGTTTGTCATGAAGTCATAGACGTTGACGTGATGAAGCCAATTTCGTAATTCTGATATCAAGACTCATTATGTCAAACGGTGATGAGAGAGTTGTGGCTTGCAGAGGCGTCCCTTGAGGTACACCGTCCCTTCCAGCATTGAAGGGAGCCCGTGCGAATGCAGTCATAGCATCGCAATCAGGGGGAGACTCTGACGAACTTCTCCGGAGGCAAAGCTCCACGCAATAGCCACAAGGTGCAAGGTGGCCTGTCATAGCAAACCAGACAAACCTACATACACCATGTACGCACCCATGAAACGGGGTCTGGAATGCATGTGGCTCCGTTCATGTCACAGTAACATGTAACATTTTCACGGTGCTGTTCCGTAGGGCTGAGAGAGCTGGGGAGCACGGCTCGTTACTGTTCCTAGAGAAGACGTCAGTCTAGTGTCATCATCACTAAACCCTTTGGTACATACATGTAGATCTAAAACGTACATACCTAAATTCACCCTTACTGACTGTTCCGTTCCATCCTCACCGCAACTGAAGAAAAATGACTAGTCACGTCAGTTTGCTACGATGATGATAATATTGAAAGCGCCGATCACATCCCCTGCCGCCGCACCTTATCATCGATCGGACATGCTGGCCGGCATATATCTTACGTTATGTGGTGCAATTAGCCACCGCAAATGGATTAAATGGAATCCGGGGTTCTCGCCTCTGGCATCTTGATCTGGACACGTGGGTTCAGCTTTCATTAAGCCTCTCTTGTCTAACCTAGCGGCTCTTGACTTGGCAGGTTCTAAACTTGTCAGCGATTTTGAGCCTCAATCGACGAGAGCTGCACTAATTGAAACTGGGGGTCTTGGGGTCTTGGTACGGCCCCCCACAATGTGGAGGTGCCCCATAGAGCGAAATGGAAACTTATTGCTTGAAATAGACTGGAGTATACGCTAATATTAATTCCGGGGTTTGACGAAGATGTCAAACAAGCGTCTACCCGCTTCCAGGTACCAACCAGCAGTCGGCCACGGTGGCAGGGTGGAAGTGGTAGCAAGAGAGGAGATGCAGGGAATGCAGCGGTGACTTTGGTGATTTCGTAATACACGAACAAGGCTTTAGCCAATCTCCTCATTTAGAGTTCAAGCCAGCAGCAAGCAATCAAACCAAAACTTGAAACGGTCTCTCCCATAAAAGCTCCCCCATTGTACATGGAAGCCTGCCGACTGCCGAGATTAGAAGTAGATGATGTTATGCTAGGTATATTCAGTAAACTTTATCGACGGTGGCTGCCTGCCAAATCTGCTCACAGCTTGAATTACGTAACCCCCACTCCCGCAGTACAGTACGGTACGACGACGTCGATGACTCGAGATTCTACGCCATTCGCATCAAACCAATACATAACCATTACCACAGACATTGATGCCATCGCCACCCATCTCGTCGCTTATCATCAACACGGCGCCACTTAAATCATCTTGAAGACATATCGCTCGGTAATAGTAACACCCGACTATAGCAATTAATATTAAATAGCTGTGAGTTCAAGCCAGGGCTATGTATGTCCGGTATGCATTCATAAAACTGCAAAAAGAACTAGCGTGAGCTGCCGTCTCATGAATCATCTTAAAGAACCAGATACTTCTCAGTGACTGCCCGAACGGCGTCCACATCCCCGCCGGTCCAGCAGATCTGCCCCAGATTATATGCAGCCTCCTGCGTCAGGTCGTTCCTCCCCATGATGCCATTCCCCGAGTCGTCGGGGACCTCATGGAGGGCGCGCCGGTAATATTCCGCCGCGATATGAGGGATTCCGATGGCGTGGTAACTCCGCGCGAGGTTGTAGTGCGCTTCTTGCCTCTGAGCTGCATCTGGCGAGGCGAGCTTCTGCTCGTAGTATTGGTGGAGAAAATGGAATCCCTGAGCAAGGAGGTATTGCCGGTTCTCGGCTTGTCTCTTTAACGCATAGTGGAGATAGCAATGGCCCACACTTAGAATTACCATGCTGTTCGTCGGATCCAAGGAGTAAGCCCTCATGAAGTAGTCTGTACATAGCAATGTTAGCAATCTAATCACACAGGGTCCATCAAGTTCATCATGAAGGTCTCGTTGCTTACTCAGCGCAAAGGTGAAACTGTTCGATATGAACAAAATATGGCCGTACACCATTAACAATGTAATGTCCAGCTCCTTTCCCTGGAAAACTCTGCCCGTAGGTGCCGCGTCTTCGTCCCCGCTGTCCACAGCTGCACTCGCGGTAATAGCGCGATCCATGAGCTTGATCTGTCGTAGCATATACTTCTGGACCGGACCAGAGGCATACCACGACGCTGGGGACGGACATAATCTGGACAAGGCAGAGAACATTCGGAAGGGATCTGTATCGTACTGATATTCCCTCATGATCCACCGAGCTGTGGCCACGCATGTCTCCTCGTCTCTGCCGCGTAATGCACAAGCTATTCTCTGTTAGTCACAGCTCGCAACCATTTGAAGGAGTAACTTACCAGCCCAAGTGACGTGTATTAGAAACATATCTTCCTTGGATTTGAAGACTGTCGCATCTCGGGCAGATTCGCATATTTTGTACGCATCCTGGAACTTCCCAGCCTGGGCCAGGCCGATGGCATACTCGAGGAAGAGCTCGAGCCATTCGTTAAATGGGACACCTCGATAACTAACAGCAACCTGCTTCGTTTGCTTCTCGGCCTTCTCAACGCCCAAAGCGTCTGGGTCTAGATCTGTGATTGGATTAGTATATACTCCCTTGACTCTTGACTAACCGAACTTACTGTGTGATAGTCGTTGTGCCATCGCTATCAGGTTGGTGCCCCCTTTCCGGGCCTCGACCTTCTCGCGCGCTTGATGTATACCAAGATGTGCTAGAAACTTGTCCCAGCTATAGAAATCTTTATACGATCTAAAGTCATCAACGAGTTTTCGGGCTGCGGCCATGAACGCTTGGCTAGGGCCCCTGGCCTCGGGGTCAGACGAGACTCGAGATTCGCGGACAATATCCCATGCCTCTGCGAATTCAGCTGCTCTTCTCTTCTCTTCCAATTGTCGTTCTTCAGTTCGAGCAAATAGTTTCGGGCGTCGCACTGCCGGGGTTTTCGGCGCCCTGGGCTTTAGTTCCCTAGGCTCCTTCGGCTTTGGTTTCGCTCTCTCAGTTTTCGGCTTAAGTTGCCGCTTAACCTGCCTTGGCTTCGCCCCTATGTCTTTCCCAGCGCTTGGTTCCAACGGGTTTGCAGGCAATGTAGTATCGAAGTCCCCTTCTTGATCTTCGTCATTATCCTCTCCTTGGTTTTCTGCGTCTTCGCGAGCCTGTTCACGGGCTTCCTGTAGCTTGATAGCTTCATTCACCAGGATGTAGGCTTCTCTTTCTTCTCTTGCAGCTTCATACATCTTCGCCAGCTCATAGCGTGCATCGATGCAAGCCTCACTATTTGAAGATTCATCCTGTTCGATAGCGGCGGTGAAGCATTCTTCAGCCTGTCTCTTATCACCAGCGTACAAGTAACACCGACCTAGCCGGACGAGAGAGTCAGTATCAAGGAGGTCGGGTTCTCGAAGCGGCTCATAAAAGCGTTGGGCCATTGGCAGATGGCCTGCCTCATATAATGCCGCTGCCGCTTCGAGTAATAGGTGCGGATGTTCTGAAAGTAGCTCCGACGGATTCGATCTCTCCGGATCAATGAACTCCAGGTGGCGCTGATATTGGTTAGCCTACTCAATTGCAATTCAGGGGTGACGGTGTCGTATGCAATCTTACCATAGCTTCATCCTCGTGGCCAAGCTTGAGGCGATACACAGCGAGCTTTGTCCTCAGTTCTAATGGGAGACCCCTACCGTATGACGAAGCTGGATATTTTCCATTTTGGTAATTCTCCACTTCCAGTCGTCGAGTATTTTCAACGTCCCATTCCCGATCATCGCCCTGACTATCCCAGAACCCTTCATCAGAACGAGTCAGGAGCCATCTCGATAATGATCTTAATTCGTGCACAGCCTCTTGTGGCCGTTCAACGTAAGCGAGCAGTTCGACAAAGATTTTAACATCTTGCCAGTCAAAAAGATACCGAGAATCGAAGCCGTGTTCTCTGAAATAGGTAATACACCGGCGATACGCCTCTATCGCTATTCCAGGCTTGTCTGCAAATTGTGCTTTGCCAGTGTCCGCAAGCATAACGCACACCTCAGCGAGGCCTCGTAGAGCAAATACATCGTAGGTGCAATGTTGAACTAAGAACATATAATCCTTGAGGGCCGACTTGAAACGGCCCATTTCCAGCTGTAATGCCCCTCTCCCGTGATGTGCAGCGCTATGACTGCTGTCGACTCTTAGGGCTCTTCCATAACAGAGGATGGCTTGGTCAGTTAAACTCTCCGCGTCTTCTGGATATTCCTCTCGAAGTGCGATGGCTAGTTCTGCGCATTGAAGCCAATCCTCAATGATTTTTGGCTGTAGGTGCGCAGCGAAGAATCTTGCCATGTAATGTCCCTTCTGGTCGCCTTTCTCCTGGCGAAATGAGGCTAGTAGAATCCAGGCGCGGTAAGTTTCGGCATTGATGCGAATGGCGTCCGTAACGTAGTCGATGGCCTCATCAAGTCGACCGTCCATGTAAGCATTAGATGCCATATTGAGACGATATTTAATATCGCCTGTCGGCTCAGCAGCTCTGCGAGGGCCACGCTTCCTCGAACCTCCACCCCTACGGCCACCTCGAGAAGGTTGCGAATCGTCTCCCATTTTCAAGTATTTCTTCACAAATCCCCGCATAGGAGGGAGTTTTGGCATGGGGTTTTCTTGGTTGAGGTCATTCTGTCGTTCTAGAAGCGCATCTGTTGCAGTATCCATAGGGTCTGCTTCACCTGCTGCCACCTCACCCATTGAGCTAGTTGATAAGTTGTTCGCATTGCTTCCTGGGAACTGTGACGAGTTAAGAGCCCCTTCTTGAAATATTGGAGGCTGGTAAGGGACTGATGTATTTGCTGAGGAATCGCTGGGAAGAAAACCTTCGGTACCATTTGCATCTAGGGGCACAAGTGGACGAGTTGCCGGAGGTCCTGACAGAAATGCTTGATTTTCTAACCCTGGGCTGATACCGTGACGCAGAGGTTGAGCCGTTGCTGATGGATCCCTTATCGGAGGAGGCTGAAACTCATAGGGCGCCTGTGGTTGAAATGGCGGGTTCGCTGGTCTGGGGAGCAGGACTCTATAATTGTGCTGCAGCGGTAAAGCTCTTGATGTCGCGGCCGGCGAGGGCCTCGCGGCAGCTGTCATGTGACTCGGATCCATACTGGGCAATGCGCCCTGGACCGGATTCGTGTTGTTAGTAGTAGAAGCCGGGGCTTGCGGCGGGATCGAAGGCGTAGTTGTGTTTCCTAGTTGAGTAGTCGGCGCATCCTCGTTGTCTGGCTTCTGAGTAAAATGTGCTTGAAGGGCGTCAAACGAAGACGAAAAAGGGTGACTCATGGTGAGAAGACCGAGAGTTGAGCACGACTATGGAATTTTGATTGCCTCTCCAAATCTCTTCTCCGTTCAACCAATCTCTCCTAGCTTGGAACACCTTCATCGACCGTCTCACTTGACGGAGCGTATCCAGACCTAGCCCCAGTCACTAGAGATGATAGGCGCGAGTTTGATCGTAATCATTCCGGATAGATTTGAGTAAGGTGTAGTACTGAGGTAGATGGGCCCTCTGATTCTCGCTGATGGCGTCAAGTATGTGATAAGGTAGGGGTTTTGGGAGTGAGGTTGGTATGGGGAGTGTAAGTGAAGTGAAGGTTGAATTTTGGAAGTGGCGAGGCTTACCGTTTGATGAAAACCTCGAGTACCCACAAGAGAATGTATGCATTTAACGCGAATAAAGGCCTAACGGATCGATTTAACCAATGCCAATTTGCAAATGGCATCCTTAATATTTCTAGCACATGTCTTTCAAGATGAATCTGCTTTATTATGTCGCGACTGTTATTTCATTTTGGGACTACAAGGTGACGTTTTGGTACTAATAACCTGCATACACGTATACCGTACCACGTCAGCCCCTTTGCCCCTTGATCTCCTTTTTGGCTATCTCCAGCTATCATATCTTGACATGGGCTTGCCGACTTTCCAAGAAAAACCCTTTTATGGATGCGAAAACCCCTCCCAGAGCTTCCGTGCAGACTAGTATTATTGAATCCTCCAGACAGGGAGGGTCCTTTACCAGCAATTAATGGGAGGACGATGGGGGAGTGAAGGCTCTTAGAATATTTCCATGCACACACTTCTTGAAGTCTCAAATTGTGGGTCGATCAGTCTGAGCGCGCTGACACCTTCATTATTAGAGTTGCAGCGGCTAGCCCAGCTTGCCCTCTGCCTTGGCTTCTGTTCATGTGTTAACAATTGCATCAAATGATATAGGAGTTGAGTGTTATTACCTTTGACCTGGTCAAAGACCTTCAGCATCTTCCTTCGCGCTCCAAGAGCGTTAACGCCACGCTCCTCAAGAGCTTTGTCGTCGAGCTCGATTAACTCGGTCCACTTCATATCCTTAAGGTTATCCGTGTACTTGTGCAATCTGAGGCTTCGTAACCAGGCTGGTATGTCCTGCAGGAGAGTTGGGTCGGTTGGATCCTCCGGGGGCTTTGAAGTACCGCGACGTCCACGCGGCGAACGGCCACGAACCAGGTCCGAGTGATCGGAGAGGTAGCCCTCGGGAACGCCCACGCCGAGCTGACCCATGTTGATTGCGCCCAGCCCGTTGTTCAACAGCGGATTCTGTGAACCATCGTACGCGCTCAGGAAACCGTTATTCTGCGGAGAAGCAAAAGGTACTTGGCCGAAACCTGGCTGCATTGCTATACCGGGAGAGTTCGGACGAGAGCGGTGGGCAGCGAATCCACCCATAACCTGCTGGTTCTGCAAAGCAAGCATTTGATCTCTACTTAGCACCTGGCCATGCTCGTTAACCATCACAATATTCGCACCAGGAATGTTTGATGGCTGAGGCCCCGAGGAGATAGAGCTCTGGCCCTGGCCAGGAGCGTCATTAGAACGGGCTCTTCGGTACTTTCGTACGTCGTCCAGAGCGAAGCGGTTGTTGACCGTAGACAGCGCTGCAAGCTTCATTGCTGTCGCGTTGGCAACCATGTCCGCCTGGTTAGGAGCACCATTACCAGTATTGAACGTGGCAACCATAGGAGTGTTCACCATGGAAGCCCAGTTTCCACTTCCAGCAGTGTACGGGGAAAGCATGGGCAACTCAGTATTAGACTTATCCGGGGCATTGAGTGTGGTGTTCTGGATGCTGTTATTGCCGCCTAGTTGGGGGCGAGGTGATCTCAAGCCTGCAGTTGGGGGCTGGACAAACTGGCCCATGGGAGCCTGGCCTGAAGATGACTTCGGTCGAGCGGCATTTTGGTCGTTGCCCCAGGGCGAAGCAGGATTCTGACCATTGGGGTCGAGTCCTTCAGATGGTGCAGAGATAGATGGCGCAGCCAAGGGGCTTCGCACATCAACCGCTGTACTGTTGCGGTTCGATGGAGGCTGGTTTCCAGTCTGCTGAGTGAACTTAGCCTTTTCGGTAGCGATGGCAGCTGCGGCATCAGGGAACATGGCATTGATCGTTGACGGATCAAGCCCGGAGTGTCTCTTAGTCGAAGCCTGGGGCTGAGAAAGGGAATTCCTAGCCGACCCGACATTCAACTTGTTCATAGCGTCGCTCAAACGATTTGACATTGGGTCTGCAGATAAGTTAGTCAATGTATGCAAGGGGCACTGCGTGACATACCCTTATCAAAATTCGCTGGTGATAGTACGCCAGACATAGGGTGATTCTTTCCCATTTGTTGAAGTACCTGGATGAAGAAACGGATTTGGACCTGAGTAGTCTGCTGGAGGAGGGCATACAATGCTGCAGTTCTCTCAGCCTCGGACAGGACCCGAAACCACTGTTCAATAGCACTGAGTTCGTCCTTAAAGTCCTGATCTAGCGTGGCAGCAGCCATTTCCTCCAGGGTAGTTTCATACTGATCAATATCGGCGATCCACTGCTGCGTCACTTTGTCCTGCGGGTCTGAATCGGCGTTCCCTTGACCCTGACCCTGTTGGCCATAGAAATCCGATGAAGGACGAATCCGGTTGGATGTCGCAGGGCCAGCAAGGGCAGCCATGTCAGCGGATGCGCGGAGGTGATGATTATTCGTACCAACAGTTCGAGAGGAAGGTGGACGCAGCGAGGAGGCAGTCGAGGCCTCGGGAGTGCTGTTTCGATTCATCTTCCCGACTTATATTTTACCAGGTCCTAACAGTATACGGTTCCCGTCAGAACGTGGTATTGTATTCCTCCAATCCTAAGCTCGAAGTTAGAATCGGGATCGGGAGCGAATAATTCTTCTTTTCCAGTCTATGGAGACCGAAATAGCTCAAGCGTTTGTGGAATAATTGGCGAAGATCCGTAACATGTAGTCTCGCAGCGCTCTCTTGAGATATTTTCAAGATTTCCTCAGGAGCTAGATATCGCACACAGCTGGATCAAAGCGACAATGATGCAATGCTTCCTGAGCGCTACTGATACGAGCTATTATAGCTACGATGTTGTGATGATAGGCTTAGGTAGTAACGATGTCGACACTAGTGCTGCCTTTATTTTCTTGTTAAACAACCCGCGGATTAGTGCGTAGTCAGCTTGTGACACTTTCAGGGCGAATGGGGCCGTTGGAAGGTAGGTCGACGAATAAATACAACTGGAAGCGTAGTGCAATGGCTTTCGGTAACAGCAATATCGTATTATGATCGACTTGCAAGGCTCGAGTTCAACTCTCTAGCGGAGAACGATGGTAGAATACCTTTTCTTTCTCTCGAGAACTCCTGCAGTAGCCTGCTGACCTCAAAGGAGTCTTTGAAAGGAGGCAGTTGGGAAGGAAGTGATTATTGGTAATGTAGAATATTAGATTGGTGACTGCGGAGGGAGGAGCATGTTAGCTATCGCATTGCATAGTTACGTTGGTTGAGCCTCGAGGCGTATTAATTAGGGGGAAGTGTGCCTGATGGATGATCGAATCCCAGGATATGGACATGTAAGACAAAGATACAGCAAAGGCCGATTTTGTCGTTGAAGTCCTAACAACGTGACAGCCACTATGGACCCGTTGTACAAGTCTGACTTCGTCGAATGGGGGCGATTGCCACGGGCTTCTTCGTAAGTAATCGTATGTCGGTGTTGAATCCGGATATTGAATGCGACGGAGTCACAAAATGCTAGAGAATAGTAGAAGCAAACTTACCAACAATAACACTGATCGACTTCTACTCCAAGGCCAAAAAGAAAGTAATCAGCGGCAGGGTTGCCCTTGAGCTGCTGAGGAGGAGGATGTGAAGAAATGGGAAGGGGGGAGAAACGAAGCCGTAGAGAATTACTGGAGCAAAGGACTCGGGCACAAAGCCTTGGAGAGTGGAAACAGTAAACTCTTTCGGGAAGACCCTGGGGCCCGGGCATAAAGGCCCTGCCGGCCTGCAGAGTTAATTTTTGGGCACAGTACCACAGTACATGCAAGCTGTGAGGATGGAGCGCCCCAGGCTGCTGTCCAAGCCGAACGCGCTGTAGCTGTAACCCTTTTTTAACGGAAACGACGAACGCGTGTACCTCTATGTAGCTTTCGAGCCATGTACTTTTACTTGTCCCACCACCACATTGATACCTGGATCAAAGTTCTCGTAGAGGTATTCTTTTTGATTTCTGAGTGCATTTTCATAACCTTAATACACACATAGTCTCAAGCAGTCTGAGCCTTGAAAAAAGGAAGCATCTGCTTGCATTAATGTTCAGCGCTTAAGATTCAATCTACACAAAATGTGCGACAGCCTGGTACAGTACACTGGGAATACCTATCAGTATCACTTTTAGCGACTGTGACGAATCTTTTAAGGGGCGGCGCTTGGATTCTAGGGCCCTGGAAGGACATATTCAATCGTGGTTTCCCCGACTTGTATAGGTACCTCGACCAGCGAGGCTAGATTATCGAACTCGAAACACCCTAACCGTCGGCCGGGGCAGATCATCCACACTTTCCATCCATTCAGGGCTCAAAGATTCGAAGAGTGCAGAGCGGCAACCAAGTCGCACAAGTCACATTCTGGAACCTATTCATGTCTTCACTTATTCCCGATTAAGAAGGACTGGAGTTGAACGAGTTATGTACCTAGAATTCCCTGAAAATAGCACAGTTGAGCACACGTAAACAACATACATAATTCGATTTCAATGCGCCATCCTTCTTTGTAGGAAGTACGTGAGTAACAGATGATATATAACTTCGAGCAAGTCTTGAGACATATGACGTCTCGTGACTCGCATCACCTTTGATTCCTCAGATATCAATTGCAGGCAAGAGCAAGATATCTAAACGTGATCGCAGCTCAACGTTGCTACTTACGACTGCTGTGCTCAAATTGCATGTGTATAACATGACCTCACAGCTGGAGGACACGAATATCTGGTAGAAGTTGACGTGTCAATTTGACTCGCTAAAAAGATCTACGATAGAGAAGATGACGACGATTCCGATGGCAGCAGACAATATCAGCTGGGTAGGTAGGTGGGTAGGTATGTTGCCGAGCCTCCATGCACCCTCGCCTTAGAGTAAGTTCGAAGCACGGGTGTTTGGTAATAGACGGGCAGTCCACTCTCGGCACGAGAAGAAACATCCTTCAGCAGATAGGCATGGAATTGGCCTAGAGCTGTACACACATATGCCGTTTTGTTCATCACAGACCGTCTTGGTCCAACTTACGAGGATATCAATTCGAGGAGAATTGGAATTCGAAAGCGAGCAGGATATTGATTGGTGACCGTAACTTCAATTGGTTACCTCTTCATCTTCGCCGTAGAAGATCGTGCCTGGATACAAGCAGTAAATGCACAACCCTTGACTCCATGATCATGCCTGAATGTCCTCGAATTTTGCCCTGATGCGCATACGCGATGTCGTGTCTCGGAACCCATTATCTACCACCTCAAGCCGTCTCTCGCTTGCCTTCTTTCAGCTCCTTCTGCACTGATTGTTAGCACCAGTCGTCAAGACATCCTAGGCGATCGGTTCAATATGCCCGATACGGATCGAGTGACGTACCAAGGCTCGCATGGTGCCGTGCAGAGCATGTCGGTGGTTTCTTCGGAACTTGGGGTCGGTTCCCTTCAGAGACGGGTATCGGTTGGTCTTGGGCTTCTTGATACTGCGCATCGCCAATTCGTTAGCCAAAGTTGAGAAATTGATGCTCGTGGACCATGGAGGATAAGCTCGTCGGATCGAAAATTGACATACCCGTTACGGTGAGCCTTGCGCGACTGGTTGTGCTGCGACGAGTTCTTGGATTCTGTATTGAAATGTCAGTGTGAAGCCTCTAGGGAATTGGAATCAATTCCGATGACATACTCGCCATTGTGACTGGGTTTGCGTCGGTTTGTTTGGAGAGACACGGAAATCGACGAAGATTGATGCTGTCAGTGAAAAGGTGGAAGTTCCTTTCGTGGGTTGGTATTAACCAGTTGTGGGCAGAAAATTAAGCGAGGGGTCAAGCCACAGCTAAAAGAGGCCCACTTGAAAATAAGTGGAGAGTGTCGTTTGCAGCTGGCCACAGCTCGATGATTTTGGACGCAGCTGTCAATTCGAATTGATATACGAATATGTCCCGAGTCTTCGACTCTCAGTCAGATGTAGTGTACTTCAATTGTGTGCTGTAGATTGATGCCGAAATATCTCTATAAGATATTACTACATGTTTCTTCCAAGTTTGCCTGTACTCCTAACGCGCAGAACAAACAATCATAAATGCATTGCCCTTAACCGACGTATATGTAAATCTATCCCTGAGTCCCTATCCTTGAAGGTTGCGCATGAGTTCCCTTCTAAAATTGACACCTCTAATGAACCAGGCTACTTAGTTGTGATAGGAACAACGGCCTTAGCTTTGGCAGCAGTAGCAGCAGCCAGTTCGGCCGCTTTAGCAAGCTGTTCTGATCGGAGTTTGCGGACGTATCTGAAGAGGAGGATGAACAAAAATTCCATTCTGCGAGGTGGTGTTAGTCAATGGATTCCACCGTCGAAACGTTGCCATCCACAACTTACCGTTCTTTAGTCATCATGAGTAGTCCCTGGACCAGAAACCCCTTCACAATCTGTGGCCCGATGCCTTTGAACAGGCCTAATAAGCCCTCGTGCTTGATTATAAATTGCATCACTTCCATAAAGCCTTTAAACGGCTTTCCCTGTCGCTGCGGCGGCGGCTTCGACTGCAGTCCGACCTTGGCGACTATCAGAGGTTGTGTGGCGATGGTAGCTAACGCCTTAGACATAGCGCCGAGAACTGTTTGTTATTATTAGCTCGGTCTTGTTTGCAACGACGAATAGTACCCACGAAAAGCTTCTCCCGCAGTCAGACGCGTCTTCCCTGGGAAGAAGATGGTCTTTAATCGTTCGTAGGCACCATACGTGATGGCGGGGTTGACAACCAATACCAGGCTGGCTTTCAGCCCCCTCCAGAGCCCGAACACACCATCCTCGCTATGGATAACCTCGCGCGCCGTATCTATGAGGCCTTTTCTGTCCGCCTTGCTCTGTGTCTGCTGCCTCGTCGTGACTACCGCCACCGGAATCGTGCATAATTGAGCTACAGCACCCGCCACTGCACCAAGAGCCAACTCGACAGCTGTGGATGGGGGCGCAGACACTTTCTGCGATTTGAAGTATAGCTCCCGCACGATCGAGTACCAGTAGAAATAGGCGAAGTTGGTAGAGGCGACACCTAACAAGGCGCCATTGATACCCGCGTATAGGCCTTGAATTCCATCCTCGGCGACAATCTTGGTTATAGCATCCCAGGTAGAGGTATAATGGGGCTCGGTGTGTTCGCTCGAGTCTCCGGGTTTGCGCTTGACTTGGACCTGTAGACGTGTCTTCACTCTGTCGAGGCACACATGCGGTTAGTGCTGGTTTCAGGCAATCTCGATCAGGTGTTCCCAGCGCTCAGCAAACTTACATATCCAGAGGGTATACAAGAGCATTAGCGAGGACAGCTCCGGTGGAGCCAGCTACAGCGTAACCCCATGACGGTAGCGGCGCGGGTTTCGACTGTGCAGCCATAGCGACCGGATGATATTGACCTCAAACAGAAAGGTAGGTCCGTCCCACCCGAATGTCAGTCACTGTCTAGATATGTTGTGCGATCTAGTGTCAAAGCTTGTGGGAAAGGGTCAGGGCGTAATTGGCAATCGAAGGTGAGACTACCTAGCTCTCTACACCCGCGGATAAAGCCGTCTGGTTAAAAAGCCACTCGAACGCACGTATCAATTGCTACCGCGACATTTGACAAGGGACATAAGTGCGGTTATACATTTCCGTAAAACAACCTCCAAAAGAAAAATCCAAGTTTAATTATAAAAGATTGAGGATCATCTATGTCCCCAGCGATTAGTGAGAGACAATGAAGCTACCCTGACGTCGTCCTCCGATGATGCGAAAACCGGGGCCATACGACGCAAAGCCGAGTTTAAAGAGCGCTTGTGAACAATGGACCTCGGCCATTTATGGCTTATCCACCTCGGCGGCATCTAAGAATGCGCGCGAATCAATCGAAGGTGGGCCGGGACAAAGGGGGTCTGTCAATTACCTAAGCACCTAAGCGGGTTAAGACGTAAGATCTAAGGACCTTGTTAAAACTTAACCTAAATCAATGCATTCATTACGTAAGGCAGATGGGCCCACCAACAGCCTGCAGCCTGCTCATTCAACTCGTAGCTAGCATCAGCCCGAGTTTGGCAGTCTGGCAAGGAACTCCGAGAACGTTCCCGGAGGCGCACCTAAGCCTATCGTGAATCAGAACGCGGCCTGTGTTACGAAACAGTACGTTACCAACGTCGGGTAGCAGTGGCTAAATCTTTCATCTCACATACGATGCGAACAACATGAGATGAAGCAACGACATATCAGTATATATATACCATTTTATTTCCTTTTATATATCGATCCGTCTAATTATATATACCTCGGGCTCATATAATGATTTACATTCGCCTACACAACTTCTTTGCTTTTTGACGGCTGTTTTATTTTGGATTTTGGATTTTGGATATTTGCCTAACGTACATGGTTGAATGAGATCTGGATTCATCTCATTCCCTGTGACAGGCCAACAGCTCCCAGTTGGAAATGGTGCTGCCATAGCTTGCTAACACCGACTGACTGGCGTGGGGATTCCGACTACTTGGTCGGTGCCGGAATATCGATCCCATAATCGCATGTGCATTTCAGTCGCTTCAAATTTCAGATGACACCTCGATCAAGGTAATCATCCACCATGGAAGCAAAGGCAAAGGTAAGCAATTCTCTGTAATAATCATATTCAGATCTAACTCTGTATAGGAACGGGAGGCATTAGTGTCCAGAACCTATGGTACGGAGGCCCTTGACCATGCCATAGCAGCGGCTGAGCTGTATATGCAGGCTGCTCAAGCCGCGTCAGGTCCCGAAGAGAAGAGTCGCCTCACGAAAAAGTGCCGATCGTTAATCTCCAAAGCTGAAAGCCTTAAGAAGTC